>RQSC01000026.1:567132-581811 GCA_013416795.1 Prasinococcaceae sp. CCMP 1430
CGGGCGCGCACGGCGGCGATGGCCGCGACGGCGCCCGCGGCGGACGAGGCCGCCGGCGCGCGCTACGCGCTGCCGTCGTACCGGCTGTCGGAGCTGAGCGAGGAGGAGGTCGCCAAGCTGCTGCAGCGCCCGCGCATCGACTTCACCTCCATCTTCGGCCGCGTGCAGCCCATCGTCGACGACGTGGGCGCGCGCGGCGACGCGGCCGTGGCGGACTACACGTCCAAGTTCGACGGCGTCGACCTCGACGCGGTGTGCGTCCCCGTGTCGTCGCTGCCCGAGCCCGAGCTCGAGCCCACCATCAAAGCCGCCTTCGACGTGGCCTTCAGCAACATCAAGGCCTTCCACGAGGCGCAGAAGACCGAGATGCCCACCGTCGAGACCATGCCGGGCGTGCGCTGCGGCCGCGTGAGCCGCGCGATCGACCGCGTCGGCCTGTACGTGCCCGGCGGCACGGCGGTGCTGCCCTCGACCGCGCTCATGCTCGCGGTGCCGGCGATGATTGCGGGCTGCGAGACCGTCGTGCTGGCCACGCCCCCGCGCAAGGACGGCACCGTCTGCCCTGAGGTGGTGTACTGCGCGAAGAAAGCCGGCGTGACGCACGTGCTCAAGGCCGGCGGCGCGCAGGCGGTCGCCGCGATGTCGTGGGGCACGGAGACGTGCCCCAAGGTGGACAAGGTGTTCGGCCCGGGGAACCAGTACGTCACGGCCGCCAAGATGATTCTGCAGAACTCGGAGGCCACCATCTCCATCGACATGCCTGCGGGCCCCAGCGAGGTGCTCGTCATCGCCGACGGCGAGGCCGACCTCAGCTTCGTCGCCGCCGACCTGCTCTCGCAGGCCGAGCACGGACCGGACTCGCAGGTGGTGCTGTGTGCGGTGGGCATGGACGTGGGGGCGCTTGAGGCTGAGGTCGCCCGCCAGGCCGATGCGCTGCCGCGCGCAGACATCACCGCCAAGGCGCTCGGCCACTCGTACGTGGTCGAGTGCGACACGATGGAGGATGCCGTCGCCTTCTCCAACCGCTACGCGCCGGAGCACCTCATCGTCAACGTGGTGGACGCGGACAAGTACACCGACTCGTTCACAAACGCGGGCAGCATCTTCGTCGGGCAGTGGACGCCCGAGAGCGTGGGCGACTACGCGAGCGGCACCAACCACGTGTTGCCCACGTACGGGTACGCGCGCATGTACGGCGGCGTCTCGCTCGACGCGTTCGTCAAGAAGATCACGGTGCAGAGCCTGTCCGCGGAGGGCATTGTCAACCTTGGGCCGCACGTTGAGGCGATGGCTGCTGTGGAGGGTCTGGATGCACACAAGAACGCGGTGACGCTGCGCTTGGCCAAGGCGCGGGAGGAGGTCGCCAGCGAGCAATAGCGAGGTCGCCTGCAAGCAACGGTTTTGTACACCCAGTAAACTTTTGATAGCCTAGCATGGCAGCGTTCTTGACACCTCTCGCTGTACACTCGAGGCTGCGCGCGCGCGGCAGCGAGCACCGCACACGTGTCTCGCTCAACCCACGTCGCTGCAGTGGATGAGTGTGTGATTCTGGTGTGTTTCTTACAAAATCTCCGCGACGTGTCAGTAGTTCGAGTGAATCGCGTGACGGGCCTTCCCGTGCCCCAGCATGGGTGCCTCCACGTCTTCCGTTTCCCCGTCGTCTTCCAGCACGAAGGTGTTATCCGCCATACCGCTTGCCACATGCGACGTCACCGCATCGCCACCCGCAGAGCCCGCACTCTTGCTGAGCTCGCCGCGCTCGTATCTTTCGAGCTTCCAACGCGAGAAGCACGCCACGCCAAAAATGACCACCACCAATCCCAGGACGTTCACGGGCGTGAGCTCGTCGCCGTACACGCCCATCGACACCATTATGGTGAAGACCTGCGGGACGAGTGGAAACATGCACGTGGCAGAACATGAGTGGGGACGTCAGGATGCGCTCGGGCTCTCGGCCAGACCATGCCAGCGCGCCTGTGCGCGCTGGGCCGCGCGACCGCACGCACCTCTTTGCACACGCCCGCGACGGTGACGGTCACCGCCGACGTGTCGCATACCAGCTTGAACTCGGCCGAGGTCATGATGAAAGCGAGCACGGCTCCCACACCAACGAGCAGCAGTGTCTCCACGAAGTTGCTCATGCTCGAAGTGTACCAGCTGCCCCCGAAAGCCGACCAGGGTCGCTCGATCACGATGCTCGCAACGAGGACCGTGACCGCCATCACTGGCATGAGCATCACCAGCGAAGCCAGAGGCGTCGTGATACCCAGGTCCTGCCTCGCCACCATCTTCTGCATGAGCACCCATCGCGCGCCGCTCATCGCGCTCGCACTCATGACCAGCACGAAGCCGCCTGGACGGCGATTTTGCGGGCGCGTGCACGAGGTCAGCACGGGCGCAACGGGCGCGAGCCATCCCACGCCGCGAGCGCATCGCCTGGGCAGCGCGCACGCAGCGCGGGGGTGCGCGCGCGCGGCAGCGCATCGCACCGAGGTGGAACTGCGTCTCGCCGGCGACTGTCAGCACCACGCCCAGGCAGATCGTCGCGATGATGCCGGCAAGCGCCCAGTTTGGCTTCTCAACGCGCGCGAGAAAGGCGAAGAGCAGCAGAAACGCCGGCGAGGAGCTCTTGCACATCGTATAGAAGCTCACGGTGATGTACACGAGCGCAAGGTTCGAGGCGCCGATGTCTATGCCGGTGCACACGCCCGTCGGCGCCACGCCGGACAGGAACTCCTCCCAGCCCAGCTCGCGATGCGGGCGCTGGCCGGCGCACGCGGTCAGGCGCAGCACACCGGCGGCCAAGAGATACTGGTACAGAAACTGCAGCGCCGTCATCAGCAGCGGAGCGGGGAACGCGCCTCGATGCGAGCCGACCAACCCGCGGTTGAAGATGCTCAGCGCCGCGCTGCACGCAAACCACACGGCCGCGACGAGCACGTTCCTCGAGACGGTGAACGCCAGTGCCTTTCGCGATCTGCCACCGCCCTGCGCGAATGCCGCCTTCGAACCCCCGAAATCTGCCCCTCCATGCCGCCCGAGCGCCCTGCGCGCCACGCGCTGCCTGCGCCAGCGCTGCAGCCTGAGCGCTACCGCTCGCAGCCGCGAGAAGCGCTTGCGAGCGACGAAGCGCCGCGCGAAGCGCTGCAGCGTCACGGCGGCCTCGCGCTCGCGCGCGGCGGCCGCCGCGGCGGCATCGTTGCTCGCGTGTGGCGACAGCGACGATTCCTGCGGCGGCTGGCCGTCTGCGACGGCCATGGCCACTGTGGCACGGACAAGTGAGTGTGCGCGACCACGCTGCCAAGCCGACACCACATACGCCCCGGCAGCAGCAACCGAGCGCGAGACATGAGAGAAGATGCGATAACGCAGGGTCCACTCTTTCAAAAATGATAATCAATGAGTATCAAAATTCTGCGGACTGTTGAGGTTTTGTGTCGCAACCATAAATCGCGCCCACGTCAAATCCAGTCGGTGGAGGGCCACCCCGCTTGCTTGGCGCACACACCAACCCGTCCGGTCTTGTAGCACCAGGCGCGCGTGCGAGTTCGTTTGCTCCCGCGCCCAGCACGCGTGCGCGCCCATCGCCGCCCAAAGCGGCTCATGCAGAGCCCAGGGAGCGCAGGGAGGCGCCAACGTGCCAAAACAACGGCGCAAGGACCTTTCACCCAGCTGGCACGGACAATTGTCGGGCTCGCGCGCTTCAGGATCGCGGACCAGTGCAGAGCGCCGTGGAGCATTCGGCGCGCATGCGGTGAGCCAGCGAAGGCGAGCAGCGGACAGTTCGAGGAACTTGGGGAGCCGTCCGCCCATCGCACGCCCACTTCCCGCACGTCCAGTACCCGCAAGCCCTACGTCTCATACAAGGAGACGCGGCTGGCACTCACAGCGAGTGTACATCGAGCATAGACATTATCACAAGCGCAGCAGCGTGCGGCGCGTCGCCTTTACTCCCAAGCGATACATTCCCTTCACGGCGAGAAGAACAGTGGCGGGCCTCGGGCCGTGTCAGCTCACTATTCACATGAGCTAGGCCAGCCAAGCGCGGCACACAGGACACGCCGCGTCCGTTGCGTCTGCTGACAGCACAACCGGTGCGCCATCGGACCGCGCGCGAGCAGGCTACCCACAACCGCGCTGTGGCAATCGCGCTCAGGCAGCGTCGGCCGCCAGGCACCCGCCCGTCGACGCGTTGTAGCATCGCCTACGCGCCGAGGACGTTGCTGCGTCCGCTCCGCGCGCCATCCCGCGCTGACTGAAGGTCGACAAAGTAGTGACGCGCTCAGTCATGCAAACTCGCGCGGCGGAGCCTCTTCCAGACTCTGTCCTCGGCGCCCCTCGCATGTCCGCCGCAGCGCCTCGCCAGAGCATCGGCACTGCTCTACGATTTTCGTTTTTTTTTTTTTTTGCGCACGTTCGCGCGCGCGCGTCGAGACCCGCGCGGGCGCCTCTCCCCGCGCGCGCAGCCCAGCCCACTCCCCACCACGCGCGCGCGCCCTGCAGTACTCAACCCTCCGTCCTGAGTCACGCCCATCCACTCATCGGCGTGCGCGCGCGGCGTGCGCGGCGCGCGGCGCGCCAGTCGCACCTTGAGGTCCGTGTCGGCGCGCGCGCGCGCGATGCCCTAGTGTTGCGCCCCACCCGAAAAATTAATCGCCCTTCCTGCGGAACGAGCAGCCCTCAGTAAGGCGCGCGCGGCCGCCGGTCGGCTGGCACAGCACCGCGTTGCAGCTGCCGCAGAGCACCACGGTCTGCGAGTGCGAGAACACCGTGGTACTGCAGGTGTCGCGCGGCGCGGGCGTGTCAGCGCAGCCCTCCCGCGCGCGGCGCTCGGCGCCAAAAAAAAAAAAAAGGACAGCCGCCGGCTCTCTCGCGGCGCCGCGCGCCGCGACGCACATGTTGAAGCAGCCCTGGCACTTGACGTCCATGAAGAACGAGTTGGGCGACTGCACGAGGCGCTTGAGCTTGTGCTTCGACTTCTCGAGCTCGGCGGGCGGGTTGAGCAGGTCGATGTCCGACTGGAGCGGCATGGTGTCTGCAGGGAGGCGGGGCGGTGCGCGCGCTGTGGCGCGGCCCCGAGCGCGCGCGCCTGTCCGAGCGCATGCGCTTTGATGTAGCCGCCGCGCAGCAGCCGCCCGCGCGCGCGATCGCGCCGGCCAGCGGCAATGCGTTCTGATACCGCCCGCCGGCTGACCTCGCTTTCGCATGCGCTCCCGCGGGGGCGGCACAGCACATACGCGCGCATGCGAGAGCGCGCGCGCACGCGCATGCGTTCCATTGAATCCGCTTTCGCCATCAAACGTAATGGCGGGCACGGGGGGTGGGGGCGGGGAGTTTTTCGGCGCGGCGTTCCGCGGATTCGCACCGAGGACGCGCGCGGCAAACGCACAAAAACGGTGCATCCGCGGGTGCAGAGCGTTGGCGGAGGCGACGGAGACGCACCGACGAAATAGGCATCCGCGGGAACGAGGATACGCGCAGCGATCTGTTTTTTTTTTTTCCTTGTCCAGCTGGGCGCTCGCCGCGGGACCCGGCAAATGAAAGGGTCCCGGGTGACATGCAATTGAGTTCAAAAGGCGCGCGCGTATAATTGGGGTTTTCCTCGGCGCGCGGCGACCGCTGAACACAAATTCAGATCAAAATCGAGATGATCGAGGGTGCAGCGGGGGATGGAGGTTTGGGTTTGAGCGGTCAACTGCAACTGGCGTCGGCGTCGGGCGCGGCCGTGCGGCGGCCAGCGGGCGCAGCGTGACAGAGAGCGCGCCGCCGACGCGCGCCCCTCGCCCCTCCAGCAGGCGGCGAGCGATGTTCTGCGCGATATCGGGCGCGGCGCCCGAGGACGCGGTGATCAGCACCAAGAGCGGCCACCTCTTCGAGCGCCGCCTCGTGGAGAAGTACATCGCGGTGCGCAGCGCGCGGCGCCGCGCGGGCGGGCGCGCCCGGCGCACGGTGGCAACCCTAACGAACAGCACTGCGTGCGCCCCATGTCTGCGCGCGCGCGCTCGCGCGCGCGCCGCGGGCGACGTGCCCTGGTATCTGACGCCCGCACGCGCGTGCGTCGACCGTGCAGGAGCACGGCAAGTGCCCGGTGACACAGCAGGAGCTCACTGCGGATGATCTCCTGGCGGTGAAGACGAACCGCGCCGTCGCGCCGCGCCCGGCGGCGGCGGCGTCTTTCCCGGGGCTGCTGCGCTGCCTCGCGAGCGAATGGGATGGGATAATGGTGGAGGCCTACGAGCTGCGCCAGCAGCTCGATACGGCGAGGCAAGAGCTGAGCCACGCGCTGTACCAGCACGACGCCGCGTGCCGCGTCATCGCACGCCTGACCAAGGAGCGCGACGAGGCACGCGCGGCCGCCGCGAGCAGCTCCGTGGCGGTCAAGCGCGCCGCCGAGGAGGACGGCGCGCCCGCAGCGAAGCGCGCAAAGACCGGTGGGCGCCTTGAGGCGCTCATGGCGGCCATCCAGGCCAAGGCCGCCGAGCTGCAGGGATGGCGCAAGAAGCGCGAGCTGCCGGAGGGCACGCCAGCTGCTGACGCATTTGCTGGGTACGATGCGGAGAAGTCCAAACCGCTGCACAAGACGACAACACCGGGCGTGCGCTGCCTCGACTGCGGCGCCAGCGCCGAGGGCGCGCAGCTGTCGCTGTCGGGCGGTGAGGACGGCCAGGCTGTGCTGCTAGACGTGGGGGCAGGCAAGATCGCGGGGACCCTCAAGGGGCACAAGGGGGCGGTGACGGCCGCGAGATTAGTTGGTGGGGGGGATCAGGTGCTGACGGGCGGTGCGGACGGCACCGTGCGGCTGTGGAGTGCAAAGGGTGGGAAATGGGCGCAGGTGGCCTCCGCCGACGCGCACGAGGGCGGCGTGACTGCGATCAGCGTGCACCCGACGGGCGAGGCGTTCCTGACTGCAGGTGCAGATGGCACGTGGGCTCTTTTCGACCTGGCGTCGATGGAAGAGCAGCTGAGGGCGAAGTGCAGCGCGGTCGTCACCTCTGCGGTGTTCCATCCCGATGGCCTGCTTGTCCTGGCGGGCTGTGCCGACGGCAAGCTGCGCATGGTCGACCTCAAGTCGCAGGGGGAGGCGGCCGCGATCGACGCGCACGGCGGCGCAGTGGTGTGTGTGTCGGCGAGCGAAAACGGGTACCACGTGGCGACAGCGGGGCCGGAGGGCGTCAGGGTGTGGGACCTGCGCAAGCTGAAGCAACTCGCGTCGCTGGACGTGGGCGGCGCGGGCTCGAGCGTGGCCTTCGACCCTTCAGGCCTCTTCCTGGCTGCCGCGGGAGCCGGCGCGCTCAAGGTATTCGGCGCCAAGCAAAAGTGGGCGACGCTCAAGGAGTGGGCCGCCGAGGGCGGCGTGTCGGCATGCGCCTTCGGCCCGGCTGCTTCCTTCGTGGCGTCGGGCTCGGCCGGCGAGCGGCACGTGCGCACGCGCTCGGCCGCATAGGCGCTTGTAGCGCGCTGCTGCGCCAGGTAACCACCGGCAAGTGTGACAGCGTGACACCCACCCACCCCTGCGTTGCGCGCCCTGCGGGTGCGGTATCGACTTGCGCGCCTTTCTGCCGGCGTGGTGTCTTGGTCTCGACGTGCGCCGCCGTCGCGTCTGAAATTCGAGTCGGGCCGGAGAACCTGCGGATTAGATTTCAAACGGGAATCGGCGCGCAATGCCGCGGCGCGATTGCGGCAGAAAGCATCACCATATATCGGCCCGTGCGCACGCGCGGGTCGGCATTTTTACGCTCCGTCGAATCTACTGTGCGCGCGCGCGCGCGCGCGCGAGCGCAGGAGACATGCGCAGGCGCCACACTGCGCCCGTGCCGGGGTGGCGTGCGGACAGCGCGCGAGGCTTGCAGGCGGGATTCGGGTGCGAGAGTGCGCCGCACGCCGTCTCGCTCGAGCCCGGGGGCCCGAGCGGCGTGCGCGCCATGGGCGGCGGCGGCGAGGCGGAGATCCCGCAGGACCCGCTGCTGGTGCTGCGGAGCAAGATCTCCCTCGCGGCGCTGTGCGGTGACGCGGCCCGGGCCCGGGCGCTCGCGGCGGAGATCACGGCAGAGTGCGAGGCAGGGGCGCGGGCGGGGGTGTACGAACGTGCGACGCGTGAGCTCGGGCTGGACGCCGATGCGGCGCTCATCGCGCGCATGCGTGCTGCCAATACCGCCAAGCTCGCAGAGATGGACGCGAAGATTGCCGACGCTGAGGAGAACCTGGGCGACTCCGAGGTGCGCGAGGCGCTGCTCGCCAAGGCGGAGTACCTTCTGGGCGTAAATGGTGGTGGCGAGGAGGCCGAGAAGGCGCTCAAGGCGTGCGCGGATAAAACGGTGGCTGTGGGCCACAAGATCGATATGGAGCTGTCTTGCATCCGCGCAGCGTACTTCGCACTCGACATAGAGGGTGCCAAGGAGCACATCGAGCTGGCGAAGAAGTTGTTCGCCGAGGGTGGCGGCGACTGGGAGCGCAAGAACCGCCTGAAGGTGTATGAGGGTCTCTTCCTGCTCATGGCCAGGAAATTCGACAAGTCCGCGGACCTCTTGCTGGACTCAATAGCCACCTTCACATCCACAGAGCTGCTCCCGTACGAGACGTTCGTCTCGTATACGATCATCACCGCCATCTTCACCCTTGAGCGCATGCGTCTCAAGAAGAAGGTCGTCGACGCCCCCGAGGTGCTCGCTGTGAGCTCCAAGATCCCCAATGTGGCGCAGATGCTCAACGCGTTCTACGAGTGCAGGTATTGCGACTTCATGGTGGCGTTCGCGGCGGTCATTGACGAGGTCAAGCTCGACCCTTACCTCAGCAGGCACAGCAGGTACTTCGTGCGAGAGGCGCGCGTGGCTGTGTATTCGCAGTACCTCGCCAGCTACCAGAGCGTGACCGTGACTTCGATGGCGAGCGCATTCGGCGTGTCGACCGAGTTCCTGGACGGCGAGCTGAGCAGCTTCATTGCGGCTGGGCGCCTGTCGGCGAAGATAGACAAGGTCGCGGGCATTATCACGACTAGTCGCGCGGACATCAAGACGGGCAACTTCAACAAGGTGATCAAGGAGGGCGACGCGCTACTCAATGACGTCGCGAAGCTGAGGGCCATGACCAGCGCGGACTGACCGCTGGTCACTGTAAATACTGTGATCCTGTCTGGTGGTGGTAGTCTTACGTAGTGTACAACGATGCAGTCGTTCCTACCCCTTGCTGCTGGGCTCCCCCTGCACGCCCGGCCGTGTGTCCTCCAGCAGCTGTCGCATCGACTTGCCGCACTTGCCGTCCGCAACACGCACCCTGCGCTCGTCGCTGGCGAGCCCAAGGAGATGCTCGTGGTCGGCTTCCAGCTCACTAAGGCGGTCCGCCAGGTCGTCACACTTGGCAGTCAGCGAAGCCTCGCGCTGGGCGGCTTCGGCGGACTTCTCTTCTAGCACGTCGGTGAGGCGTCCGACCTCAGCCTCGGCGGCAGCGCGCCCGGCCTCCTCGGCCTCAATGGTCTCGAGCAGGGACTCTTGCTTGGCTTTGTTGACGGCGAGGTCTGCCTCTGCCTGCTCCTTGAGCGCGTTGGCCTGGTCGGCTGACTGTCTTGCGGCGTCCTCAAGCTCCTTGGCGGCGGTAGCGGCTGCATGTGCGTGCGCTGCATCAGCGATTGCCGAAGCGCTCGAGGTCTCAAGCGCATCGATTGTGCCTGCCTGCGTGGCGGTGAGCTCCTCGAGCTCAGAGAGGCGGCCTTTGGCCTGCGCGAGCTCCTCGTCACGCTTTTGGAGGCGCTCCTCCGTCGCTGTCAGCGTCGCGTTCACCTTGTCGTAGACATTCGTCAGCTCCCATATGCGCCGGGATTGCTCTGAGAGTTTGATAGGCAATCCCGCCATCTCGGTTACCTCATGCTCGGCACGCCTGCGGCGCGTGCTCTCGTCGCGCAGGCGTGCATCGAGCTCTCTTGCATGCGCCGCGTGCTCGGCGGCGTCCTTGGCGCTGGCGCGCGCACCCTCCTCAGAGATGAGGAGCTGGTCGCGTGCACCGCGCAATTGCGCGTTGAGCATGTCGCACATGGCCTCGGCTGCGTCGCGCTCCGCCGATGCTGAACGCACACGGTCGGCGAGTTCAGCCATCGTGGCCTCGCTCTCGCGCAGCAGCACTGTCAAATCGCCACCGAACGCTACCTTGAGACGCGCCTCCGCCTGCGACGCGAAGATGGTCCAGATTTTTGCGAGCAGCGTGCGCGGGTCCTCCGCCGCTGACAGCAGCTCGCTCACCAGGGAGTGAAACCCAGCTGTGTAAAACTCGACCATCCGCTGGATGCGATCGAGATTCTGCACTGCGAGACCGGCGCGCCGCAGGTCGTCCTCGGACAGCGTGACACACGGCGCGCCGTCGGGAGCACCTCCGCAGTCGCCAGCTAGCGCGGCTGCCAGGCGCTCAGAGCGGCGCGAGTGGATGGAGGGAAGGCGGCCCGAGTGGTTTCCGCCGCCTTGAGCGGCACCACCGCTTCGATTGCCACTGCTACCGTCTGCTTTCTGGGTGGCCGCGTGGCCGCCCCTGCCGCTGCCGCTCGCCAAGTTCAGCCCACTCGTCGTCTTCTTGGTTGGAAGGCGAAAGCTAGGCGCGTCCTGCGGCTCCCACGCGCTCAACATTGAGGTGTGTGAGCCCTTGCCCGCACCGCCCGTGGTGCTGAGCGACGCTGCCTGGAGGTCGCGCAGGTGATTTCCCAGGCGAAAGAGGTCGCGCGGCCGCGCCACTGCCGCCGCGCCGCCGCCGCCTGCCATCGCGCGCGCGAGCGCGCAACGCGCCNNAGCGCGCGGCCGGCGCGCGGCGCCTTGCGCGGCTGCGGCCGGGAAGGCGAGGAGCGTGGGTCCGCCCGCGGCGACCCCCCGCCCGGAGGGCACCACGCCGCGCGCGGGGCGGAGATGCGCGCGAAACGCACGCGCGACGCGCGGCGCGTCGCGCGGCAGGTGCGCACCCGCTTCGGCCTGCTGCCGCCGTTCAAGGTGCTCGTGGATGGGGGGGTCGTGGAGGAGGCGCTCAAGCGCAGGCTCGGCGCGCTGCAGGACGTCTTTGCCAAGTTCTTGGGCTGCGTGGCCACGCCGTGCGTCACCAAGTGCGTGCTCAACGAGCTACGCGAGCAGAGTGACGCGGGTGACCGCGGCACCTTCATCGCCGCCCGGCGACTCCAGTGCCTCAGGTGCCCGTGCAGCACCAAGCCCGTGGGTGCGCACGAGTGCATGCGCGCCATGGTTGGGGACTCCAACCCCGAGGGACTTTTCGTCGCCTCACAGAACCGCGAGCTGCGCAATGCTCTCTCAAGAGTGCGCGCCACGCCAACCATGTTCCTGGGCAAGCACGGCCTGGTGCTGCCGCGACTCTCTGACGCCCAGCTCGGCGCCGCGGCTGAGGAGCACGCCATTGCCGCGGGGCTCTCGGCGGTCGACAAGAAGGCCGTCATGGATGCACAGAGGGCCGCCGCGGAGGCTGCCGTGGCGAACGAGCGCACCTTCAAGAAGAAGGCCAAGGGCCCAAACCCATTGGCAGTCAAGAAGAAGGTTGCCAAGCCTGTTCAGCAGCAGCAGCAACAACAGGCACAGGCGCCTGCCAAGAGGAAGAGGACTCGCAAGAGGAGGCGCGGGGGGGGCAAGTCGCAGCCAGACGCCGCCGGCGTTTCTGTCGCCGACGTGGGGGAGGAGTGAAAGGACGACCCGCTCGCTCCTTCAGCAGCGCCTGTGCAGACGCTGAGCCTCCGGAGCGGCGGAGTCGATCGGGCCGCCGGCACACTGTTGTTCCAACGCGCGCTAGGCGCCCGCGCGTACGCATCTGCGCACGCACTCGCGCAAGCGCGCATGCACGCGGGCGTGCCGTCTCGCGGCGGTGCGCTCGCGATTGTAATTCTACGCAAAGTACACTTCATTTCCTCGCGCTCGCGCGGCGATTTCCTTGGCAGGGGTGGCGCACGGGCGTGAGCAGCGGCGAAACCAGGACGACTCGCGCGCCAGCACCTCGGCAGCCCACGAGCACCGGCCAGCACACGTCTGACAAACCGGGGGCGTGGCTCGTGCCATGCTCATCCGCGCCGCAGCCTTCTCCGCTCCTTTTGTCCTCGGCCATCCCCTTCAAAGTTTGCTCTTCTTGGTCTCCTCCTCCGCCTTGGCAGCAAACGGCAGCTCGCAGTCCGTATCACACTGAGCCATCTCAGCTTCCGGCTCGGCGACAGTCAAGTTATTAGCCGCCGCGGCCGCCGCGGCGAGCTGCCGCCCGCCTGGCATCCATCGCGAGATGGTGTGGCGGTGGCGCGAGATGATGGCGTAGGCTCCCGCCACGAGCCAGCGGAAGAGGGGCGTGCGCAGCAGCGCCACGAGCCACCCCAGGCCGACGGCAGCGTACGCCGAGAGGACGGCGTCGGGTCCCTTCACGATGGAGACAGCCATGCCGTCGTTGATCATCGAGCCGTCCTCCTGCGCGACGAGCGTGTGGAAGGTGTCGAGCGCGTCCTGCCTTGCGACGCCGGCGCCGTGGCTCCACGCATCGTATGAGGGCGCCGCCACGTCTGCGAACGCCACGCGGCCGCGACCGGCGTCGAAGAGCGAGAGTAGGCGCTTGTTCGTCAGGCAGACCATACACGCGCCGTCGTACAGCACCTTGGCTCGCCACTGCGCGGTTGCCGCGCCGCGCCCCGCCGCGCCGCCCGCCGCGGCCATGCGTGCGCCGACACACACGCGCACACACGCGCCCCCCCTCCCCTCACCCCCCACGCGCAGCGCCCCGCCTGCCGCGCGCTCTGTGGCAGGTCGCCCCGCGGATATGTACGCACACACAGGATCGCGCGAGCCGAGATTTTTCATCGCGCATATCATCCCTTTCTCCCGCAGGGGCCTTCCTCGGAATCCCACGGAATCCAATAGGGAATCCATGTGTAAGTTACAAAGCGCGGCGGTCGCGTACGCGCGCGAGCCACGCCCGCGAGGCGTCGGGGTTCCGCCCCGGGCGCGCTACGGCGCGGCGCGCGCGCGGCGCCACGCGCCGGCCGTGTGGCGGGCCCCCGCGGCGCCGCTCGTGGCACCGGGTTGGAGTGCTCCGGTGCGTCGCCGCCGCTTTGGGATGAGGCTGGGCCTTCCCACACGCGCCACGACAAAACGCATCGAGGAGCATACTGTAAACCCTGATTTAAAGCTGTACGATGGTATGCACAGTAATTGAGGGAAGGGGCGAGACGTACCCCAAACGCAAAACCTTTTCTCTGTCGCGTCGCGTCGCGCCGCCGGCGCTGACGGCTGAACGGCGGCTGGCTGCGCGGCCGCCACGGGGCGAAGCGCGCGGACGAGCAGGCGCGCGCGGCGCGCGGCGGCGATGGCGGCGACGACGGTGACGGCATGTACGAGGACGCCGAAGGCAATCCGATACCCCAGGGCGACGCCCCCCAGGGCGGCGCGGACGGCGGTGCCGACCTGGGCTTCGACGACCCCTTCTTCATGAACGTCGATGACGGCGTCGACCCCTTCGCGGCAGATGCTGGAAAGGGCGCCAAGGGCAACAAGAAGGCCAAGGGTGGCAAGAAGAACAGGAAGAGGGGCGCGGAGGGTGGGGGAGACGACTCAGGCGAGGATGGCGCGGGCGATGAGGCGGCGCGGCAGAAGCGCGCCGAGCTCGAGCTTCTCCTGATGGACGACAATGCGCTGCGCATGTCGGCGCGAGGTGTGTCAGCGGGCATGGCGAGCGCAGTGGCGGGCGGCGCCGCCGCCGATGGCGGCGAGGCGGGCGAGCGGCTGAGCCGCAAGGAGCGTCAGCGCCTGAAAAAGCAGCGGCGACGCTCGCAGCTCGCGGAGAACGACTCCGACGGCGAGGCCGAGGCCGCTGAGGACGGCTTCAAGGTGAACGTGGAGGACAGCCGCTTCGGCGCGCTGCTCAGCCGCCCCGAGTTCGCGCTCGACCCCACCAACCCGCGCTTCGACCCCAAGAGCGCGCTCTCCCAGGAGGTCAGCGCGGCGCGCAGGCGCCGGGACGCACGCGAGGCTGCGCGCGAGGCAGGTGCGCGCGCGCCTGGCAAGAAGGGCGGCGCGAGGGGCGGCAAGAGTGGCGGGGAATCCGACAAGCTGCGCGCAGCTCGAGAGGCCGTCGCCGCCGCCGAGGCGGCGGCAGCAGCCAAGAAGAGCGGCATGAGCAGCATGGTGAAGAACCTCAAGCGCAAGATGGCCGGCCGCGCCCAATACTGAGGCGACGCCTTTCGAATGTTAGTGTACAGACATTACAGTGCCCCGTGGACCCTCGTGTACATGCACAGGCGGTCGCCCTGCTACATCTCTCTCTCTGCCTTTCTCTCTAGACGATCCGCCTGCTGGCACTCTCACTTCGTGAGCGCGCGCTTGCGCTTGCGCGTGTGCAAGTGCGTGTTTGTGTGCAAGAGCGCGTGCGGCCTCAGTGGCCCGCCGCTGTGTGGACAGCGTCCGCGGCCTCAGTCGCGGCGCTGACGATGTCCTCGAGCCCGCTGACGGTGTAGTAGCCGCCAAGCTGCGCGAGGATGCCTTTGCCCGTGGCGAGCTCATTCACGAGTGCGCACGTCACGCCCACCATTGCGAGCCGCCCGTTGAGTCGCTCGCCCGAGAGCATGCCGGAGAGGTCGTCGTACGCGCCCTTTTCCTGCACCTCGACGCGCGCGTCCGCCTTGGCCGCCGCCGGCGTCACCATGCGCGGCCCGCCGCGCGGCCCGCCCGGCGCAGC
>RQSC01000026.1:611164-629935 GCA_013416795.1 Prasinococcaceae sp. CCMP 1430
GCCGCCGGCGGACGCCGGGCCGCACGGGGACGCGCGCAGGGGGGCCGCAAAGGCCGCGGCTGTGGCGGCCGGTGGGCTGGCGCTCTTCGCACCGCTTCTCGTCGCCGCGCCGGCGCTTGCAGCGGAGGGCGCGCCCGCGGTTCTCCTCACCTCGCTGCAGTCCATCATCGACGCACTGCAGGCCCAGCCCCTGCATGAGACCGTGCCGCTGTACGTGGCGTTCGTGATGGCCACCGAGCTCATCCCGCTGCTGCCCACGCAGCCGGTCTCGCTCACCGCCGGCCTGCTGTTCGGTGCCAAGGCCGGGGCCGCGGCGGTGTGGTGTGGCAACATGGGCGCGGGCACGATTGCCTTCTTCCTGAGCAAGGCGAATGGGCCGCGTTTGGCAAAGTTCATTGAGCGGCTCGAGGGCAAGGGGGGTAAGGGCAACGAGGCTGACGCCGAGAACGCGGATGAGGAGGTCAACTCGCTCACGGACCGTGTTGCGCGGGGGGGCTTCGGGCAGCAGCTCACCGGCGTTTTCCTCTTCCGCCTGACGCCGCACCCCTTCTCGCTGTCGAACTACCTGCTTGGCCTCACGGGCGTGGGCTACCCGGCGTACCTTCTGGGCACCATGGCAGGCATGGCGCCGTGGGCGGCGTTCTACGCGTTCGTGGGCGCGTCCGGCCGGAACCTCTTGTTGGCGGGGGACGACCTCGGCTCGATCTTCGCCGCGCTCGCCGCTGACCTCGACGGGCCGCTGCGCGCCACGGGCCAGGTGACAATGGTCGCGCTCGGTTGCGCGGGCCTGTACGTGCTCGCCCGCAAGATAACGGAGCGCGCCGCCGCCGCCGAGCAAGATGCCTAGAGGAACCCCGCACGCGGTCTCCTCGCTCCCATCTGGCACCGTTTGCGCGCACTCGCGCGCGCTGTACACTATCATTTTCTGTCCGTAATTGAACGCCTCGAGCTTGTTGTGAATGGTGGTTCCCCTCGCAACCAGGGTCCGCAACCAAGGTCCGCGCGCGAACGTGCCCAGCGAGGCGCGCTTGTGCGCGCGCCGGCGACGGTAGTGACAGAAAGAATTGTGTAGATACATGGCCGCGAGAGCGCGGCGGTGGGCGCGGCTCATTTGGTGCCGACAATCTCGCCACCTTCGACGATGAGCCCCAGCACCTTCTTGGCCTTCTTGCCAGCCTTGCCGCACGAGCCTAGCAGTTCGTCGAGCGCATCGACGTCGGCGACCGCCGCCTTGTCGCCGGCAGCCTCCAGCGCGGCGTCGCGCAGTGCGCTAAACTCGAGGCGGTCACCCTCAGCCCTGCCACCCACGAGGGTCTTGACGACCTTCTTCCACTTGACCGGCTTGCGCTGCTTCTTTCGGACCGGCTCGCCGTCCCCGCCGTCCTCGCCGCCATCCGCTCCATCGGCGCCGAAGGTTTTCTTGCTGCCTTCAAAGCCCGCCACGCCCTTCAGCTTGCCAGTGCCGCGGCTGAAGCCCTTACCCACTCCAAGGCCCACTCGCTTGCCCAGCCGGGCGTCGGCCTCTTCCACGGCGCGTGTGGCGAGCGCCACCTGATCATCTTCATTAAAACCGCGCTTGCGGCCGCCCTCATTACCCTCCTCGCCACTGTCGCCGCCATCCACCCCCTTCGACTGGCCCTGGCGGATGAACTCGCCAAACCACCACGCGTCAGCGTCCCCCTCCTGCGGTCGCTGTGCGAGAGCCTGCATGGTGCGCGCGGCGTCCGCCACCTCCTCTTTGCGCCGCTCCTCGGCGGCTTCCTCCTCGAGGCGCTCTGCGCTCTTCGCTGGTGGCGCGGCCGGTCGCGCGCGCTTGGCGGCCGGCTGCGCACCCTCGCCGTCCGAGCTGTCGCTGCTGCCGGAGGCGTCATTTGTGAGCGGCGAGTTGGGCGACGGCGGCGAACCAGCCTCGCCCCCCTTGGCAGCGCCGCCCTCTGCCGCGGGCCCGCCCGGGAACGCGTCCGCGCCGGGCACGCCGCCGAGAATGGCGGTCAGATCAACGCTCGAGTAGCCGCGGATATTCTTGTTTGCCTTGCGTCGCGCGTAGCGCGTAGTGTGCGTGCCGCGCGCCTCGGCCTTCTTCTTCGCCTTCTCGGCCGCTCGCGCCGCCTTGGCATCGGCACGCGCCTGCTTGCGCTCCGCGCGCTCCGCGCGGCGCGCCTCCTTGGCAGCGCGCTTCGCCAGCTTCTTCTTCGAGAGCTTCTTGCCATCCTTCCCCACCTTGGCGGCCTCATTCAACCCCTCCGCCTGCGCGCCTGGGCCTGGATGCTGCTGCTGCTTGGCCGCGTACTTGGCGGCGAGATTCTGGAGGATCTTGTTGTATGCGGTGGCGCTCGCCGTCCAGTTGGCGTCCGTCCACTGCGAGCCCGACGTCACGCCGATGCCTGCCACGTCGCACTTCTTGGTCACGCGAACGTGCGACGCGATGCCCTGCGCATCCTTGCCGAGACCCTCGCCCTCCTTCCACCCGGTGCGCACGAGCATGCGGTAGCCGAAGTCGTCTTTCTTGAGCCCCTGGTAGAGCTCCTCGTGGCGCGCCAGCGCATCGCCCGCGCCGCGGGCGCCGCCAACCACCTTCTCGGCGTCCATGGCGCCGGCCACAGCGCCGCCTGCGCGCGCCGCACGAGGGCGCTCAGGCCCGCCACGCCCTTGTCGACGCCCTCGTCGCCGTCCGCCGCGCCGTTGGCGTCGCTGCTCTCGGCGTTGCTCTCGTCGTCCTGGTCGAGCTCGAACTGCAGGTACTCGGCGGCGGCGAGCAGCTGCAGCAGCGCGCCGCGGCGCACCGCCTCCGCGACGGCGTCGTACTTGTAGCAGTGCAGCACGCACAGGAAGACGCCCACGCGCCCGCCGGGCACGTCGGCGGGGAGGCTCACCTCGTTGCTCTCGCCCTCCGCCCAGCGCTGCGTGGCGCGCACCGCGCGAGTGTCAGACGCGTGTGTGTGTGTGTGTGTGTGTGTGTGTGTGTGTGTGTGTGTGTGTGTGTGTGTGTTAACGTGTGTGCACGCGCGCGCGCGCGCGTGTGTGTGTGTTCTTGCGACGCACCTGTCCGCCCCGTTCGTTGCCGTCGCCGAAGGCGGCCTTGAAGTACGCGCTGCCGCCGGCGAGCGCGAGCTGCAGCTTGTGCAGCGGCCACGCGTCGCGCGCGTACAGCGCGTCGAGCGCGGCGACGTCGTCGGCGTCGAGGTCGAGGCTGTTGAGGCCGTTGATGTCGAGGCTGAGGTCGTCGCCCGCGTCCGCGGCGCGGGCGGGGAGGGGCCACTGGCCGGCGAGCGCCGCCGCGGTGAGCGCGCTCGTGCTGCCACAGCTGGGACGGTGGGCTCCCCCGCGCCTGTGCGCCAAGGCACCGCCCGACGCGCCGCCGGCGCGGCGCCGCGCGCGCGCGCGCGCAGCCATGCACCCGTCGCTGGTGAAGTATGTGGCGACGATGATCGCCAGCGTGCCCGTGTCGTACGGCCAGCGGCTCATGCCGACGACGGCCGCGCGCCACGCGCACGCGTTCCTGTCGGGCGCAGCCATGTGCGCGATCGCGTACGGTACGGGCTCGCAGATGCTGGTGCTGCCCATCGTTTGGACGTACGCGATGCTCGTGGCGCTGCCGCGCGCGCATGTAGGCATCATTTCGATGGTGATCAACATGTCGTACCTCGTTTTCTGCCACACCTTCACCGGCTCGGCCGAGGCGTGGCGCGAGGGCGCGATCGACGCGACAGGCTCGCTCATGGTGATCACGCTCAAGCTCATCGCGTGCTGCTACACCTACCAGGACGGCGGCGCCGACGAGTCGAAGCTGCTCAAGTCGCAGAAGGAGTTCAGACAAGATCAGTTGCCCTCGGTGCTCGAGTACCTTGGCTTCTGCTTCTGCAACGGCGCCGTGCTCTCGGGGCCGACCATCGAGATGAAGAAGTACCTTGACTTCAGCGCGCATCGTGGCGTGTGGTCGAAGCCGCTGCCGCCGTGCGCGTGGGCGCTGCTGCGCACGTGCCTGGGCTTCGCAGCCTGCGGTGCCTTCCACACTTTCATGTCGATGCACTTCGTGTGTGACATCGAGAGCGAGGGCCACCTCGCCAGGACGTGGTGGCAGAGAATTGGGTGGTACTATCTAGTTGGTGTGGGCGTTCGCTTCAAGTTCTACTTCGTGTGGCTCATAGCCGAGGCGGTGCGTGCGCGCGCCCGCGCGAGTCGCTGCGAGTGCGATGCGCGTCGACCCTCTCGCGTGCTTGCGCGGTTCGTGGGACCCGCCAGCTGACGGCGCGACTGGGTGACGTGTGGCTCCCAACGCCCGCATCGCGCGCAGGCCACCATCGCGAGCGGCATCGGATACGAGGGCACGGATGAGAAGACGGGCGAGGTTTCCTGGGGTGGCGGCCGCAACGTGCGGCTCCTCAAGATCGAGTTCGCCGAGTCCGCGCGCGACGTGACCTCCTACTGGAACATGAACACGGCCGACTGGCTGAGGCACTATGTGTACGAGCGTCTGGCGGCGCCGGGTGCGAAACCCGCGTGGTGGGCGACTTACGTCACCATGCTGGTCTCCGCACTGTGGCATGGGACGCACGCCGGCTACGCACTCTTCTTCGCCAGCGCGGGCCTCTACTCGCAGTCGGGGAAGGTGCGCTTCAACTGGCTCAAGTACACCTCTCCGGGCTCTGTGGTCAACCGCGTGGCGCGCCTCCTCTGCACGATCTTCGCGCAGCTGGAGCTCAATTACGTCGCGATGCCCTTCCTGCTGCTCACGTGGGACGCCTCGCTGCAGTTGTGGAGGGACGGCGCGTGGTTCGGCCACATCGTGTGGACTGTCACCGTGCTGCTTGGCTTTGTCTTCCCCGGCCCGAAGAAGAAGGGCGCCAAGAAGACCAACTGAGCGATGCACGTTGCCGAATGGCTTTCATGTGCACGGCGGCGCGAGGGTGCGAACGCGCTCCTGTGCCAACCGCTGGTCCAGGCGCGCTGTCGAAGGGCACGATCGTTCGAAGCGGCTGCTTCACGTGAGTATCCACCTCAATCCCTGCAGCAATGGCCCACTTGACAGGAGTATTTTTGTGAGCACAACCCGCGCGCGCGCGAGCGTGTATATCACTCGATCACGTGGGCACCCTGATTAAACGCGCGCGCGCGCGCCGTCGCCTATATGTGTGTGTGTGTGTGTGTGTGTGTGCTGAGTTGTTACAGGGTGAAGTCCGTTCAGCTGAAGCTCGGCTGGTCGACATCGAAAGGCTACACGAATGTGATCAGCGAAGGAGCATTCCAGGCGCACAGGGAAGACAGTGTCAGCCCCTCACCAACGCATGCGCGCGCGCGTTTGGGCTCGCGCGCTCATTAGCGGCGCGCGCGGCCTCGAGCGTCAATCCATGCGGGGCTGGGCGGGCAGAGGGCGACACGCACCGAGTCCTTGGACTTGAAAAGGATGACGTGCGCGATTCCGATCTGCATGTGGATGAACGCGCGCGTCTCGTGCGACACGCTCGCCGCGAACGACGTGCCCACGATGGCGTGAAACACGCCGTCGCTCTTGCCTGGTGTGGTGTCCACCGGGTACTTCTTATCCATCTCCTGAAGAACCACGTATGCGAGGACCGGGGGCCGCGAATGGCGTCGTCAGCGTCACCCGCATGAGGTAACTATAAGGCGCGCATTGGCTCACAAGCTGTCCGGTGCGAGCCCAGCAACGCCAGGGCGGTGCTGTCAGCGTCGCGCGAGCGCAAGCGCGCAGGGATGCGCACCTTCTTGATGTATGCCGCAGCCTCGCGCCACGCGCCTTGGTGGCGGCGGATCGCCTCGGTGGAGATCTCAGTGGCAACGTTGGTCATGTCGGTCGGCGTGTCCGCGCGGTGCATCTTGACGGTTGGCCCCGACGGCGCCGAAGCCTCGGCCTCACCCTCGGCGTCGGGCGCTGTGGTGGGGTCATTCTCGCCACCGCTGCCCATGACTGCTGCGACTGTGGCCACGCGCGCAGACGCGCACGCGAGCACCTCCGCGCGCCCACCGCACTGGCCCGCTACAGCGCGCGACGGCGCGCGCTCGCCCACGCACGCACGCGCCGCAGGCGCGTTGTGCGGCGTGCGCGCGGGAGGGGGGGGGGGGGCGGGGGGGCGCGTGTGGCGCGCAGGCGCACGCTCGCCAGGCGGCCTTCCGGGGAGTGGAAAGGAAGGGGGCACCAAGCGCCCCTCTGCGACCGGCGGGCTCGCCCGCCGCAACGCCGCCCGCTCGTCCGCCCGCCCGCCTGCCGCCGCCCCTCCCTCCTTCGCCCACTCCGCCCAGTCTCTTCCCAGCGCCGCGCCACAACGAGCGCAGCGCGGGGCCAGGGGGAACGCGCCGACACCCCGGGTTCGTCCCGCGTCGATCCGCGATGGTGCGCCAGCACACACCCTATATGACGCGTTTAGACCGGGGGGCTCGGTCGAGGTGTACACCATCCTCCATCAGCTGCGCTCGTTCCCAAACCGGCGCGCAACGAGCGAGAGCGCGGCCGCCAGCCGGAGGATTGGTGCGTGGGTGGGGGTCGGGGGACGCGAGCCAGTCCGGCCGGTGCGCTCGGGTGCGCCCGGCCGGCGTTGGCGCTAGCTAGCTAGAGCGCGCGGGGGCGAGCGCGCACGCCGTGGCAAGAAGTGGGTCGTTTGTGAGGATCGCGTGCGCCGGGTGCGCGCGGGCACGGGCGCCAGGGTGGCGGCCGAGGATTCGGGCCACCCCTCCGCACCCCACCCCCCACACACACAGACGGGAGTACGCGCCGCAGGGGGAACGGACGGAGGCGCGGTGGCGCGGCGGCTAGGCCGCGCACGCCGCGCCGCGCCGCGCGGCGTCCTGCGCGAGCGCGCACGCGCAGGAGGAGCCAGCCGAGCCAGAGCGCCCCCCCCCCGCGCGCGCGCGGCCCACGGCGCGCGCGCGCCATGGCTTCCGGTGGCGATGTGGTGGCCGCGATGCCGCTGCGCCCGCCCCTATCGGTGTATGACATCAATAGAGCGCACCCGGTCGGGTCGGGCTCAGAGCCGGACAGCAGCATGGCAAGCGCGGAAGAGGAAGAGGAGGTCGAGTTGAGCAGCGGCGGCAAAGGAGGGGTAGACACGAACGGCGTGCACCTCGACGTGGTCTCGCTGGCGCCTGGTCGCAGCGGCAGCAGGGGGGGGGCAACAACCAGCGAGCGTGTCACGGCGGAACTCCATGACGGGCGGAGCTCGCACGGGCATACCCACGGGGCGCGCAGGCTCGGCTGCGCCCGCGCGGGCCGCAGCCAAAGCCAGTGGCGGGGAGGAGGGCGGCGAAGCGGGGGCGCCGCCTCTCGCGAAGCAAGGCAGATCCGTCGGCGCAGCCCTCTGGGCTCGTGCGCGGGCCAAGGTCGGTTTCGGGGACGGAGCCGGGTCCGCGGCCGTGGGCATGAGCCTGACGTCAATGGCGAACCGCTGGAAAGCCACGTCGCAGGAGCGCATGGAACGGCGCAAGCGCGTGCTCGAGAAGGCGCCTGCCGAGAGGGATATCGAGGATCTCTACATGCTAGAGGAGCTGCTGCTGCGCGTCAAGTCTATCTCGAAGTTGCCAGTTGAGAAGCGCCTCGAGGTGTGCCGCGTGATGACCTACGAGAAGGTGCTGCCGAACACAGCAGTCTGTCGCCAGGGTGAATTTGGCTCCACCTTTTACATCGTGCTCTCCGGCACGCTGCGCGTGACCGTCACGAATGAGCTTTCGGGCGACGAGGTCAACGTCACTAAGCTCTTCGCAGGCGACAGCTTCGGCGAGTTGGCGCTCATGGTGGGGTCGAACCGGCGCAGCGCGACGGTCACCACGCATGACACGTGCCAGCTGCTGAAGGTGGACAAGAAGGACTACGACTTCATCCTGAAGAGGGTCAAGGCGGAGGAGCTCAACGAGACGGTTTCCTTTCTTAAGGACATCCCCATCTTCCACAAGACGTCGCGCTCGTCGCTGCATCGCCTCGCTTACGTGCTGAGGAGCCGCACGTTCGCGCCGGGTAGCGTTATTGCCAGACAGGGCACCGAGGCGGAGGAGATGTTCTTTGTCAAGAGCGGCGAATGCAGGGTGCTGATGACCATGGACGTGCCACAAGGCTTCGCGCTCGGCGAGGCCCCCAAGTCTGGCCAGCGGAGGCGCGTGCGAGCGGGGGCGCCAGCGCGCCACTCGACGGGGACGCACGGCACAGGGCCGAACACCCGGAGGGGTAGTGCGAGAGGCAGCGCGGGCGGTGGTGGCAGCGGGCGGCTGCCTCAGGTCCGCCACTCAGACCCCGGATATGACGGCGGCGGAGGCAGCGGGTTGGAGGGCGTGGCGACGGCCGACAGCGTGGAGGCGGGCGGCACCGCTGGCGGCAGCGCGAGCAGCGAGAGGGTATTCGTCGAGGTGGGCTGGTTGAGGCAGCGCGACTTCTTTGGGGAGATTGGCGTGGTTCGGAAGTCCATGCGACGCGCATCCGTCGTAGCGTGTACGACGGTAGAGGTGCTCGTGCTCTCCAGGTGGGACTTTAATAGACGCATCGACGGCGAGGCCATGAGCGCCATTCATCGCTCGGTGCAGTCGTACACCTCGACCGACAATCTGCGCAAGCAGTTCGTGGAGACGTGCCGCTGGGAGGCGTACAAGAAAGATCTCGTGGACTCGATCATCGCCACGAAGAACAAGCGCAAGGACGGCAACTCGCGTTAGCGAGCACGCGCGCGGCGCGCGCGCCAGGGCCACGTGTACTCTACTGTACTACTACGCGGCACGTGCACGTGTTTCGCCCTTACCCCGTCCAGGGCGCGCTTGGCGCGCGCGCGCGCGCGCTCGCTGTGAAAGTTTTCTGTGGGCCGCGCCAGCACACGCGTCGTTCGCTGTGCGCCATAGTGCGCGCCCCACCCGGCGAGCGGCAGCCACGTGGACGAGCGGAAAGGGGGGAGGGGGAGGGAAAGAGCTGTGGGTGCGCGCGCATGGGCGAGAGGGAGAGGCATCAAAAGGCCGTCGTGGACCTCACCGCGGACGAGAGCGACGGGGAGGGCGCACGCGCAGTGCCGTCAGCTGCGAGGCCCGGCGGGAGTGCGCAGCGTAAACCGGACCGGCGTGCCGATGTGGTGCTCATAGACAGCGACGATGACGCGGTGGATGCGGATGGGGGGAGGGGGAAGGGCAGACGGGATGGTGGAGCGGCGGGGGGTGCTGGTACGGGAAATGCCGACGACGACTGCGAGGTGGTGGCCGCGCCTGTCCCGTCGAAGCGCGCGCGGACGCAGCAGCAGCGCCCTTGGAACTCGCTGCCGTCGTGGGCTGGGATGCAGGGCCCGCGACGGCTCGCAGCCGAGTTTCGCGCTCTCATGGCAGAGATTGACGCGGGCAACGGCGGCGCGATGTGTGGCCCCGCCAGGCTCCGCTGCCTCGAATACCTGAACGATAACATGCGCGTGTGGCGCCTGGCCCTGGCCGATTTCGACGGCGACACAGCGGAGGGCGCGCAGCTCAACGCCGACTTGCGAGCGTTCGCACAGCAGCACCCGCGGCGCGCCGAGCACGGAGCCGCCGTGACCTTGGAGCTCCGCTTCCCCGAGGACTACCCGAACGCGCCATTCTTCCTACGGCTGGTTCGCCCGCGCATGCAAATGTACACAGGCCATGTGACAGCTGGGGGGGCAATATGCATCCAGGCACTCACGCAGGGAAGCGCGCCCGCGTGCTGGAAGCAGTCCTTCAGCGTGTCTGGCGTGCTCGCAACTGTGGCAACCAACATGATTGACCCCGAGCGCGTGATGGTGAGAACGCGCACCGGGCCAGGCGGACTCTCTGGACCAGCGCGTGTGGATGTGCCGCGCGCTGCAATCGACTACTCTGACCACGAGGCGCGTGAGGCGTTTCGACGCATGGAAGCCCACCACCGTGAGAATGGGTGGGGCTAGCGAGGGGATAGGCGGCCACACCCCACGATTTTTGAATATGATGTTGCAAACGATGAAACTGACTCGCGGGGCCGGCGGCCCGGCTGTCTATGTACGACGTCAGCGGTCCTGTCCGCCTCTGAGTGCGTGCCCGACGATCCAGATGCCGCGTTCACAGCGCAAGTCACACTGCCGCGCCCTCGCCTCCCCCTCATGCTCTCACGCATCGGTCATCGGGGTCTTCTTGATCCACTTAATGGCTGTCCACTTGGTACCTGCGACGACGTCGCAGCCAGCGTGCAGGCCGCGCCCGTCCGAGGTGCCATCGGCATTCGTCGAATGGAACATGACGGCCGTGCCCTTCCGAGGCTTCACGGATACTCCGCTCCGCTTTTCGCCAGCGCAGTCACACTGCGACTCTGGGCTCCCTTCCGCCGCCTCCTCGCCGCTAGCATCAAGTGCGATGCCCTGCGGGAACCACGTTTCGCCGCCCTCGAGGCCACCGTCCTCTGGATCCTGCAAATGTATCACGACAGTCACGGCGAGCGGGTCGTGGTGCTGCTTGTTTATGCCGCCCTTGTGATACTGTATCATCAGGAAATTCTCCTGGTGCTCGATAGGCAGGCGCGATAGGCGGGCGATGCGATGCTCGACCGCTTGAACGACTGGGTCCTTCCTAAGCCAGCCGTGGAGCGTCGTCTTGTCTCCGACCAGGTTGTGCCCAGGGCCTTCTGTGTACACCATAGCAGGGCGCGCCAGAGCGATGAAGTGATCGCACTCCTCGTCGCTCATAAAGTTGGGGACGACGAATATCCGCGGCTTCCAGCTCACGACGTGTATCGCAGGCTCGGGCGCTAGCGCGACTCCAGTCCGTGCTGTGGGCCGATATTGCGCGCCCCACAGCGCCAGTTGCACGTCGCGTGGCGCGACGGTGGGCATGCCGGCGCGCAGCGCGGCCTGGACGCCGCTGTCCGCGAGAGCGGTGATGTTATCACGCCATCCACACGTGACGGGGCAGCGGTGATACATGTCAGAGGCTTGCGTCGAGCACTCCCCCGCTGCTGCCCTCTCTGAGCAAACTTTCTTGTTGCCATCGACGCACGCTTCCTCCAGCGCACCGGGCACGCGGTGGGGCGGTTCACCCGATGCAGCGGACGTCACCGGTACCATGTACTGCGGCGCGATTTCCGCTGGCGAGCCTGAAGCGGTAGCACTGGCAAGCTCCCCAACTGCGACCATAGTCGGTGAAAGTGGCGTCGAAGCTCTCGCCTCGCCCGCCAAGGCATCACCGTTTGCTCCCCGGGCGGCTGCCGCCGACTCGGTTGCGACGCGCCCTTCATTCGTGTGCTTATCGCCCTCAGCGGGGGCCTGCCTGTCGAGCGCCGCACGCAATACGGCAACCTCCGCCTGCAGGCCGCGGAGCTGTGCGAGCTCTGAATTTCGCAAGCTCTCTGCGTCGGTGCCGCCGCCTTTGTCCGCGTCCGTGACCTCCGTTGCCATAAAGAAAGGCTCGTTCATGTCTTCGATGTGCCCGTCCAAATGTCGCCTCGTGCCGACGCCCACACCCACTCGAAACGATACCGTGCTGGCGAGCATGACCAGTGCGGCAGCCACCGCGAAAGCTATAAAGACGGGTGGCGGGCTGGCCGCGCGCCCATGTGGACTGTACATTTTTGGTCCCCTGCTTCCTGATGCTCGTGGACGAGCCGCTCGCGCACGCGGTACGCAACGCGATCCTCTCGCCAGCGCCCTCCTCGCCCCTTCCTTGCCCGGGGCCGGGGGGGGGGGAAGTCGCGGCGCCCGCCGCGCGGGCGCGCTTGCGTCCCAGCTGGGTGTCGCGGCGCGGGCACGTGGACGCCCGTCCCCCCCCCGCAGGCCGTGCTGCGCGCGCTGTGGCGCCCGCAGCGCCGCGCTGACGACTGACGCTCGGGCTTCCTAAGGACGGTTCCTACTGTCAACATCCGCGCGTAAAATTAACCCTGCCCCAACTAAACCCATACTTCAAACCCAAATCCACTTCGCGGTCGTTGGTTGATGCATAGTGACTACTGTACGTACATGCGGCGGCCGCCGCGGGGAGCGCCATAGTGCCCGCCGCAGGCGTGAGCGCCCAGCCCCCATCCCCCCCCTTGCCCGGCGGGCGGCCCCAGCCGAGGTCTTGTGCGGGCGCCATGGCGGCGAGCGCAAATGCTGCCGATGCGCTCGCGCAATTCGCCGACGCCGATAGCAGCGGCGATGAGGGCGGTGACGGCGCGGTAGCGGTGGCGAGCGGCGGCCGCGGCGATGCCGCGGGCGACAAGGCGGCGGCGGTGTACGCACAGGTCGAGTACTACTTCAGCGACGGTGTGCGCGCGCTCGCGCGCGCAGTGCGCTCGAAAGCGCGCGCAAGCGCTGGCGCGCTCGCGCGCTCGCGCATGCGACCGTGCCCCCGCTGACACTCTCACGCTCATGACCGAGCGCGCACCTCAATAGCCAACCTCCCCACGGACAACTTCCTGCTAGCGGAGATGAGAAAGGGCGGCCCGCAGGGATGGGTGCAGCTCAAGGTGATCGCTGGCTTTAACAAGATGAAAAAGCTCACAAGCGGCGCGGCGGAGGTCGGCACGGCAATCGGCGCACACCTCGCCGCCATCTCGAACGCGGAGGCAGAGGAAGAGCCGCTGCTGGCCCTGGACGACGCGGGCAAACGTGTTCGCCGCACGACGCTGCTGCCGGAGATCGACTTCAAGGATCTGTACGAGCGCACGCTCGTCGCCGAGAACCTCCCCGCCCATACGAGTGACGCCAAAGGCTCGTATCCGTCGGTCGCTGAAGTGACGACCATGTTCGCTGCCGCCGGCGAGGTCGCCTCCGTTCGAGTGGTGGATGGACGCACCGCCGGGCCGACGAGCGCGCCGCGCGCCGCGCACCTGTACGCGAGCTACAAGATCCATGCGGTGGTTGAGATGGCGACCGTCGAAGGCGCCAAGAAAGCAATTGCCATACTTGACACGGGAAAGAGTGACAACTGGCGTCGGCAGGAGGGCGTGCGCGTGCGGCCAATCCTCACGAAGCCGTGGAAGCCGTGGATGGACCCGACATATGTCAAGCCGAAGAAAGAGAAGAAGGTACGGGCGCGCGCGCAGCGGGCATCCGGCCGAGCTGGGTGCGCTCGCGCTCGCGCTTGCGCTGCGACGGGTGTGCTGACTGTGCTGCGCTCCCCCTCGTGTAGGCTGAGATGATCATGAATGGGGAGGGCGACGGAGAGGGTGAGGCGCGTGGCGGTGAGACTGGGGCCGGAGGCGGCGACGCTGTCGACCGCGACGATGTGCCGGCTGCGGGGAGCGAGGGCGAGGCAGGCGACGACGGCGCGGACGACACGCCGTCGAAGAAAGGCAAGAAGGGGAAGCGCGTCAAGTTTGCCGCGCACGTGCCAGGCGTGCACCGCGGGCCGCGCCTGCCGACGCCAGACCAGAACTTTGGGATGGGCCGTGGGCGCAAGCTGGTCGAGGTGCTCGCGGAGCTGAAGCTGGGTGGGAACAGCCCTGCCCCGCCGCTCGGCGAGACAGCGGCGGCGGGAGAAGCCGAGGAGGGCTAAGCCTTGTAGGGCGTGTGCTTCTGGCCGGCTGTCAGCGGCGTGGGACCATTCTTTAATATTGCGTCTTCTGCCTCGGAGTTGTCGATGCGCGCGCGCGCGGGCGTCCCAGGGGAGACAGGAGGGGGCACGCCACACCGTGCGCGACGCGCGCGGGCGCGCCGCGCCTCCTGTTCGGACTGGGGCCGCGCCTGAGACGCGCGCGGGGGCGCCGCGCCTCCTGTTCGGACTGGGGCCGCGCCTGCGACGCACGGCGGCGCCTGTGGGACCACAACTTGGCCAATGGCTGAGTTCAACTTTCCGCGGCACTTTAGCCAGGTGGCCAGTGCACCCGCGCATCGCTGGGAGGAGCTGCGCGAGCCAGACGGCTCCTCCGTCTTTGAGTTGGGTGCGGTCGAGGAGGACGGAGGCAGCGCCGATGCCAGCGCCGGGTTTCTTGACCTGGACGCGTCGAGGCAGAGCACCAGCGATGGAGGCGGCAGCAGCGTTGGCGGCAGCGGCAGCATCTCCGCGGCGAGGTTGCACGACCGCCACGACAACCGCCGGCCGGGCGTCGCGGCGGTGGCGCAGGCCGCACGGCTGCGCCGCGTGGTGAGCGAGGCGTCGCAAGGGGCATCGTCGGGGGAAGGCGAGCCGACCAGCGACGCTGCGCTTCTGCCAAGACGCCGAGGCGCGCTCGAGGTGGAAAAGGCCGACACACATGGGGGCCTTGACGACGGGGGCGCGGGCCGCCCCACCCTTGAACGCAGATCGAGCTGGTTCCAGGTCGCCTTCCTGATCATCGCCGACATCGTAGGCATTGGGGTGCTAGAGCTTGCAGGCAACATGCGGAAATTGGGCTGGCTACCTGGCATACTGGTCATCGTTTGCACCTTCTTCCCCTCACTCTACACCGGGTTTGTGCTCTCGCGCCTTGAGCGCACATATCCCAACAGCTTGTCGTACGGCGAGCTGGGACGAAGCGCCATTTCGCCGCTCTGGAAAGTGATTGTCGACGCCATGTTCGCCATCTACCTGTTCCTGAACTTGGGCTCGCTCATTCTGGTGCTGGCCGAGTCGTGGCAGGGAATTCTGTACGACACGCGCCTCTGCTTGCTGCCCGCGTCGCTCATCGGAGCGGCGACTGTGCTGCCTTTCGCACAGATCCGCGCGCTGCACAACGTGTCGGGCCTGGCGCTGCTGTCGACCGCATGCATTGTTGCCGCCGTCCTCATCGTGATCGTGGAGCTCGTGTTGGGCAACGGCCTGGCGGAGCCGAACTCCCAGTATCCCCCCGGGACGCAGCTGGTAGCCGACACCGATTTCTTGACGGCCATGACCGCGGTTGCGGGCGTCCTTTTCGCCTATGGGGGCCAAACCATCTATATGGAGCTCATCGCGGAGATGATTCGGCCGGAGGACTTTCCCAAGGCGCTGCTGCTGTCCGGCCCGGTCCTGGTGTGCATTTACGTCATTGCGGCCTCCTTTGGCTACGCTTACCTCGGCGGTGACGTGCCCGCAAACATGCTGGAGGCCATCCCCGAAGGCGCAACGAAGCGCTTGGCCAATGTCTTGATGCTGGTGCGCACGGGGCATGCTTTGCGTCGGGCCACGCCGCGCCGCGTCTCGGGCGCTGCGCATGCGCTGACCCCGTGCACACTCACGCGCGCGCGCACACACGCGCGCGCGCGCACTCACACGCGCACCCAGGTGCATATCCTCGTGAGCTATGTTTTGAACAATCAGATCCTCACGCGATTCATCCACGTGCGTATCAGCCCACGTACGGCCAATGTCAAGCCAGGGCCGCGCGGATGGGTACGGAGCGAGTCTATGCTGTCCACTTGCGCGATATCGCGTCTCGATGCCGTGCTGAGCTCAGTGGCTGAACAGTACTGTACAGTATGTGTACACACGTGGGACCCGTGCTATGTCACTGCTGACCCTCTTGTCACGTCTCGTAGGTGCGGACTGCTGTTTGGTGGTTCTGCATCACATTGGTCATGACGGTGTTGGCGTTGCTTCTCTCGAATGCAATCCCCTTCTTCGACGACCTCACCGCCATCGTTGGCGCACTGCTGATTGCACCCTTCACTTTTGGCTTGCCGCCGCTCTTCGGGCTGTACAGCTTTTGGCGCAAGGTTGGCCCGTGGACGTGGCTCCCCCGCATTGAGAGGGCCGCATTTTACATGCTGCTGGTCGTGTGCGGCTACTACATGTGCGTGATGTTAGCAGTCTTTGTCCGCTCGCGTCTATGTTGTGCGTGCCTTTCTCGGCACGCGTGCGCTCCGACATTGTGTTTTTTTAGCCAGATCTCTCGAACGCGAGATCGTACAGAGCACTGACAGGACTGGTCGCCCCACTTCCCTCGGCGCGAGCAACACACAGGACGATCGGCACGGCGGCCATCGTACGCGAGGTGATAAACGATAGCAGCACCTACGGTGCCCCGTTCGCGTGTCACGCCATTGACGGTTCCTGAGGGCAGCACGACAGCAGAGCGATGCACGACCAAGATTCTCATAATAGCCCTTTGGCAACAAGGCGCGTCCAGCAGTCACGTCGTATGCTGCGACCCCACACGCAGCGCTTCGAGTCACTTGTCACCGTCGGGGAAGAGTCCGGCGAACATCGCCTTTGCCTTCTCTCGGGCCCTGGCCCACGCTATCTTCGCCTCGTCGAGCGCGGTGCTCCCGTCTCTGGCCAGTTCGCGGGCCTTGCGCTCCTCACGCTTGCGCTTCTCGCGCTCCAGGTCCTTGCGCCGCCGCGCGCCGGCGCCCTTCTCCGGGTGCGCCTGCATAGCCTCGGATGCGGGCACAGCCCCGTCCACGAGCGCTCTGGCCTCCTCAGGGCTCACTCCCAGGGCACGCGCCACCTTGTCGTCCTTGCTTAGATTGCTGACCATTGCCTCGCCTTCAGCGTTGAGAATCGCCTCAGCCTGCGTGTCGTTATCCTGCTGGCGCTCCTGCCTGTCGCCGAGCTCCTCGCGGGTGCGGCCGCCGCGTGGCAGCCGCTCGCGGGCGCGCGCGGGGCGGGAGCGGACGCGAGGGCGTATCCGAAAGGGGAAAGATATGAATACTGATGGCGGAATCCAAATGGAATCCAATGGGTTCCGGGTGCCGCCGGCGAGTTTTTTTGTGCCACCTGTTGGGAGCCGGGCCGGAATGACATGCACTTCGAGAGCGAGCAGGCTAAGCGGCGCCTCAAGGTACCGTGCCTTCTCGCCCACGTACCGCAATGGGCGCGAGTTTGAGCTGAAGAGCGTGCTTGCAGGGTGCAGGTGCCAGTTGGAGCGCTCGCGAATGCCTGGCGTATTTATTTGCACCGCCGTCCCTCTGGCGCGCCGGCCCTGCGCGGTCGCCAACCACGCCGAGTCGCGCGGTGCCCCGCGCGGCAGACTTGAGCTCGCGCCGCGTGCGCGCGGCAGGTCGCGCGGATGAGACTGTCACACACGGCCGCCCGCAGTTTGCGCCCGCGGTGTGGTGCGCGCGCGCGCGCGCGCGCGCGAATGCGCGCTGTTGGACCTCGCGACAGGCTCGCCGCGTTTTTGCAACAAAAATTTGTGCGGGCACGCCTCTGCATGCACCTCATGCGGGCACCGCGCGCACCTCCGCGGCGATGGGCGCGCGACCGGCCGAGGGGAGGCGCGCGGCTTCGCGCCGGGGCTCGCCGAGCGCACGCAGGTGCCGGCAGGAGGCCTTTGTTACTCGGCGCTGCGTGCTCGGCAAGCCCTATAACCCTTTCTATTCCCATTAGTGTGAGTACATACTTTTTGCGCGCGACGCGCCCACGCGCCGAGCTGTGCAAAGAACGCCCCACCTGGCTGCTTAGTGGGCGTACTTGGCTTCGATGAACTTCTGCTCGTACTCGGAGGCGGCGTGGTCCCAGCCGAGGTCCTTGTGCATGCCGCGCAGCGCGACCTCCATGAAGGCGTCGCGGTGCTCCCAGTAGGTCCACATCGCCTGTCCGAGCGCCCACTGGAACTGGTCCGTCGCGGCGTGCTCGAATGTCCAGCCGGTGCCCGCGTTCTCGGCGTCGTAGTGGAGCACGGTGTCGCGGAGGCCGCCCACGGCGTGCACCACGGGCACGGTGCCGTAGTGCATCGCGTACAGCTGGTTGAGTCCGCACGGCTCGTAGCGCGACGGCATCATGAGGATGTCGCAGCCAGCGGTGATGCGGTGGGCCATCTCCTCGCTGTACCCGATCCAGGCGCGGACCTTGTCGCGGTTGCGGCACTCCATGTCGTAGATGCGATCCTGCAGGTCCGGGGTCCCGGACGCCAGGAAGATGACCTGCACGTTGTGGCTCATGAGGAACTCCTCCGAGTCGAGAATGAAGTCCACGCCCTTCTGCTGGTCGAGCCGGCCGATGAAGCCGAGCGTGATGGTGTCGTGCTGCTCGGGCAGGCCGAGCTGGCGCTGCAGCGCCGCCTTGCACGCCTGCTTGCCCGTCCACAGCCCCTCCAGGCAGGTGCCGTAGGTCTGGTAGCCGTCCGACTGCAGGAACCTGTCGTGCTCGGGGCTCCAAATGTCGAAGTCGATGCCGTTGACGATGCCGGACAGCTTGGCCGGGTCGCTGCGGATGGTCGGGGCGAGGCCCCAGCCGCCCTCATCCGTGCTCAGCTCCCACGCGTACGCGGGGCTCACCGCGATCACCTTCGTGGCGTAGTCGATCCCCGCCTTGAGGATGTTGCAGCAGGGGCCCTTGACCGGATCGTCCAGGTAGAAGGCGCCCGTGTGGTGATCCGGCAGGCCGAACTTCCACACCTCGTCCGGCTCGAGGCGGCCCTGGTGCGAGCCGTTGTGCACGATGAGCACCGAGCGCGCGTACCCGAGGTTGTTGTGATCCTGGTAGAAGGCGCGCAGGTACACGGGCAGCAGCGCGGTGTGCCAGTCGTTCGCGACGTACACCAGGCTGTCCGTGCCGTACGGGTAGCCGCCGCAGTGCACGTGCCACACCGCCTCGAGGGCGGCCTGGCTCAGCAGCGCGCCGCGCCATGCCACGTCCATGGTCGAGCCGGCGTAGATCTTGCCGGCGTTCTCGCGGAAGGCCGGGTGGTTGACGAAGACGAGGTCCACGCCGTCGCGGTGGAGGTGGAAGTACTCGACGTCCACGCCCGTGCCGCACACCTCAAGGTGCACGTGGGCGCACGGGTCGTGCAGCTCATCGTAGTGGTAGTACATCGGGCTCACGGTCATCACGCGGTGGCCCTTCTGCACGAGCTTCCTGGGCAGGCTCGACATGACGTCGCCCAGCCCGCCCGTCTTGGTGAACGGCGCGCACTCGAAGCCCGCGAACACGATGTTGAGCCGCTCCTCCGCGCACGCCGCGAGGCGCGCGGTGCGCGGCGCGGCGCGGCGCGCCACC
>RQSC01000026.1:631155-655919 GCA_013416795.1 Prasinococcaceae sp. CCMP 1430
GCGGGGCGGCGGCGCCCGGCGGGCGGGCGCCGGCTGGAGTTGGCGCGCCGCGAGGTGCTGTTCAACTTTGCCCTCCTCTGACCGCCGTGCAAAGCGGGGGCGCGCCGCCAGGCAGGTGCGCAGGCGAGGCGGCCTGCGCGGAGGTGGCCATGGGCGCCAACGCGTCCTCGCCTGAGAGGGGCGCCGAGGGCTCGCCGGCGTCGTCCACGCCACCAGCGCGTGGACGCGGCATCACGCGGGAGCAGTCCGAGGGACTCGCGGCGGTCATGCTACAGTACGAGGAGGAGGAGAGGCGCAGCCCCTTCGAGGGCGGCGCGACGCCGGGGGCACGACCAGGGCTGTTCATGAGCCCGAATGGCGACGCCGTGCTGAGCGTGCGAGGCGCGCCGCGGGCGGTGTACACGACGGCTGAGTACCTGACGGAGCGCATCGTGGTGCACGAGACTGGCGCGTGCGGGGACGCGACGTACGCGGAGGCGATGCTCGAGTTGGCCGAGACGCTGCGCGAGGATCTCGAGGAGAGCGGTGGCGGCATTGGCGGCGGTGCTATGCTCATCAGCATCTCGCCGGTCGGGCTCTTCGCGGACCTAGAGGGCGACCTGGGCCCGCAGCTGTACGATGCCTTCAACAACAGCTGCGTGGAGTTCACCGAGCCCGCGTGGGACTCGCCGCCCGGGCCGGCGGTGTGGCCGCTCGAGCGCATTTTCGCCGTCGCGTCGTCTGTACAGGGGTGGCTCGCTATGGACGAGCGCAACGTTGCCGTGCTGCACGTGCGCGGGCGCCCGGACAGGTACGCCGGCAGCGCGGGGGCCTTCCTGCGATTCTTGGCCGCGTGCGCAGGAGGGCTAGCCGCGGCCGAGAGCGGCGACCCGGAGAGCGTCACCTACCCCATGCTCGTGCTCGACTCCTTCCCGCCTCCGCCCATTCGCGGGGCACTCCGAGCCACTCCGTCGCAGCGTAGGTACATGAACTACCTCCACGAGATGATCTCAAGCAAGGGCATCGTCAAGGCGCGCCACACGCGTCCCATCCTGCGGCGGGTGACGCTCGCGTCGGGGCTGGATGCCGACGGCGAGGGCTTCTGCCGGCCCGTTGCGATCGTGTATCAGGGGGGGCGCGCGGTGCGGCGGAGCACGGAATGGGGCCACATCCCGCCAAGATATCGGAAGGGGAAGTCGTTCATGATCAACCTCGAGCTCGGCGAGCCCAATGCACTGGCGCACATCGACCCAGCAGAGAAGCTCGGCGTCCTGGTGGAGACGGACATCGTCCTGCTGATCGCACATTACGACGTGGGCACGTCGACCGAGGTGCCGCTGCTGGCGTTCTCATTCAACCACGACCGCGAGAAGGACCGTCGCCGTGGGCTCGTCCGCGTCCTCGCGAGAGACATGGACGTGCTCACGCCACAGCTCGCCGACGCCCTCAGCCGCCGGACGGATGAGTTCTTCTTCGACCTGTTGCTATTCGAGCCCAACCGCGAGGCGGATGGGCACGAAGCCGCAGTTGCGGGGCCCGAGCCGGAGGTGTACGCCGACGGGTGGCGCGAGGCGCTGTTGTACGCAAAGACCGGCAAGCTCACCCAGCGCGGCGATGAGGCGGAGGGACGTGCTACGGACCTGCCGCACCAGATCTCGGTCTGGACGCAATGCGAGCGCGAGAGTGTTCTGGAGGCTCGAGCGGACGCAGAGGCGGAGGCGGCCGAGGGCGTCGAGCTTCGTCTCCAGCAACGAGCTGCGGACGCGGAGGCAAACGAGCCGGCGGAGGCGCTGCAGCGGGATCAGGACGCGCAGAAACAGACACTGAGTGCGCAGTCGTCGATGTCCCCGCGACAGATCGAGAGCCCGAGCACCCCGCTGCCGTCGTCTGGCTGGAGCAAGAGAGACGTGGAAGGCAGGCGCGCGGCGAGCGCGGATCCCGCGGCGGCCCTGACTCCGCGACCGCCACCGCCGGCGCCACCGCCGCCGCCACCGGGGAGCGGCAGCCCGGTGCCTCCGCCGCCGCCACCGCCGCCCGGGAGTGCGCGGAAGCGGTTGCACCTCGGACCGACACCGCCACCCCTGCCGCGCGGGGGGGCACAGACACCGCCGCAACTGCGCAGCCTCTATTGGACGAAGCTCAGAAGCATCAAGGGCACCTTCTTCACAGACATCAAGTCTCACGCAAGAGAGGAGGAGCCCGGCAGCATGCGCGCCGAGCATCGAGAGGCGCTCACCAAACTTTTCGCGATGCGAACGAAGAATGGCCGGCTAGCGACGGCCGGGAAGGCGGTCGTGGCGGCCAACAGGCTCGGCGGCGCCGCGAGGGCACGGGGCGCGCCCGTGCTGGTAAACCTTCAGCGGGCCAACAACGTGGCCATCATGCTGACGCGGCTGAAGAATTGCAGCCCGGAGTCGCTCAAGGCAAGCGTCATGTCGGGCGACACGTCGGCGCTCTCGGTGGAGCAGCTCGCTCTGCTGGTACAGGTAGTGCCGACGGATGCCGAGCGAGAGCTCTTCCTTAGCTACCAGGGCGAGCCCGGGGAGCTGTGTCCTCCGGAGCAGTTCCTTCGCACGCTGTCGTTCGTCCCGCGCCTGCGCGCGAAGCTAAATGCGCTGCTCTTTGCGCGCCAATTCGAGGCGCGCTACGAGGACGCACTGGGCATGCTCGAGGAAGTCTCCAGGGCGTGCCGTCAGGTAGAGACAAGTGCGGGGGACCCCAAGGGCACCCTCGCTGCCATCCTGCGTGCCGTACTCGATGCCGGCAATGTGCTCAACAGCGGGACCCCGCGCGGCAACGCACAGGGCTACAAGCTGGACACGCTGCTCAAGCTGAGGGACCTCAAGACCACGACCGGACGAGCCAAGTACAGACAAAAGGCCAGAGCAGGGGAAGGCTCCGGCGCTAGTGAAAACGGCGTGATCACGAACGAGGATGCGAACGAGATCGCTTCCGCCTCGCCGACGGCGAAGTATGAGACGGGCGTGGCAACGCTGCTGGACTTCATCTGCATGGTCATCGGCCCTTATCCAACGAAAGATGGTGGCGGCGGAGAGCTACGCGAGCTCACCGCCGAGCTGAGCGCCTTGCGGCGAGCCAAGGACATTACACACGCGGACATCGCTGGCGGTAAGCACAGCGAGCGATTGGCGGCCTGCTGCCGCACCGCGCGTGGCTCACTGTGTGCCCCCTCGCTTGCGTGCTGACCCTCGAGCACCTGGCGCGCGCGTTGACTACCTGTGCCCGCCCCTCTCGGCCTGCAGCGCTCGCCGCCATCGACAGTGGCATAGCCGCCGTCAGGACGGAAGCTAGGTTGGCAGCGGAGGACGCCGCGTCATTCGCGACCCCTCCACCATCCACCATCAACGAGTCGTCGACGAAGCCCAGACACCTGCGAAGGACCTCGACGGCCGACTCCACGGCCAGTTTCCGGACCGCAGTCAGCGAAGGTGGCTCGGACTGGAACGACGGGGGCGCACAGACACCGTCGGACGTCGATAGCGCCTGCTCGACCGCGACCAACGGCGGCGTTAGTGGCGAGCAGACTGGGGCGGAGACCACGTTTGCCAGCTCGCTGAGTGAGTTCCTGTCCGACGCCGCGGCTCGGCGCGACGCACTCGCCGAGCACGCGCGCGCAGTAGAGGAGCGCTACGCAATTGTTGCGGCGCTCTTCGGCGAGCCCCCCGGCAGTGAGGGCACGGAGCGTCTCTTCGCCACGCTGTGGTCGTTTGCCACAGTCTTCGAAGCCGCGCGCGTGCGCGTCGTCGCGGCTCCCAGCTAGCGAGATGTGGCAAGGCCAGCTGTGTGTATTTAATCCGCTTTCCCGCCGGCTCCGGCGAGGAAAGGCAATGCAATTTTTTACGACCCGCGGGGCCCGTCCGCCGACGCCACCGCGGCCGCCGTGCGGCGCGTGCAGTCACCCTCGGCGAGTGCCCGCCGCGAGTGGAGCAATTCAACCGCCTCATGCGACAGCCTGACCTTGCTCGATGTTCGCGCAAGCATTTCAGACTCAAACTCGGCAAGCGCGGCGCCAACGGACTCGAGCCTCCCACCTCCAGACACGGAGAGCTCAGGCGTGGCTGACAACCGCCTCGCGAGCGCCACCGCATCAGCGAGCGCGCAGTTGGCACCTTGGCCCTTGAACATGGACATCTGCACAAGTTCGCACGAGGGGGCGGGTGTCAGCCCAGGCGCGTGAGCGCGACACAGACGCGGCCGTGCGCACGCTCGAGCACACACGAAGCTGCACACGTACCGGGTGTGCCGCATCGCCAAGCACGGTCACGCGCGAGTCTTCGCGCGAGCGCAAGTCGCCGGGCTCCGCGACGGGCCTGTCGTAGGCAGGGTATGCAGACACAAGCTCGCACGGCGTGGCCGCGACCATGGCCGGCACGGGGTCGTGCCAGCCCGCGACGGCATCGACAGCCACGCGCTTGAGGCGCTGTATGCCCTCGGCGTCACGTGCTTGCGCAAGTGCTTGCGCCTCATCCTCCTCCATCGCGAAACTAAGTTGCCACATATAGCGGCCTGCCTCGTCGAAAGGCATTGCGAAGAGCCTCACAGCTCGGCTGTTGCCGTCGCCAGCCCCGTCCCCCTCACGCGCGTCGATGCTCTGCCAAACGCGGCGCTCCTCAACCCACGGATGATGCAGCTCGGTGATACCCAGTAACACCACGCATCCGAGGTAGCGCAGGCCTCCACTTATCGCGCGTGATATCCTCGTATCGAGCTGGGCGCGCACCGGCGAGCGTATGCCGTCGGCGCCGACGAGGCATGCGTAGGCGCGCTCTGACCCGTCCGCGAGCCTCACGACGACACTCTCCCCGACTTCCTCGAAGGATTCGAGCGCGGCACCCCAGCGCACGGCACCGGCGTCGAGCCGCGCCAGCAGCTCCCAGCGCAGCGTCTGTCGAGGCAGGTGCAGGTTGTTGCGCCGTGGCCGCCGTTTGCGCCGACCGTGCTCGCAGTCACTGTCGCCACCCGACGCTATGCCCCCGCGCGAGGCAATGGCGTGGCCGTACGCACCGACGACTCTGCCGGTCCGCGCCTCGTGCGTGTAGTGCGCGCCCGTCGGCACGCCGAGCAGCGCTGAGTCGATGCCGAGCGCGCGCAGTGTTGAGTTGGCCTGCTGCAGCGTGAAGCCATAGCCGGCCTTGCGCGCGTCGAATGACTCGTCGCGCTCGAGCAGCTCGCAGCGGACGCCGCGCTGACGCAGCGCGAGCGCGAGCGCGCACCCACCGATGCCTGCGCCCACCACGCCCACGGTGCCCGCGCCGGCGCGTGGCGCTGGCGTGGCACGCTGCATATCTGGGACTGCGCCGCTGTCCGCCCCCTCGACAGCGGCCGTGCGCGAGGCGCGTGCTCCCGCATGCGCCCGCGCTCGTCGCCGCCGCCCTGCCCTCAGGCCGACCGGCACCGGCGGCGGCGCCCCTCGCCGTCGCAGCGGTGCCAGTGGCATCGCGCCCCGCGTGCGCGGCGGGCCGCCGTCGGACGCGTATGCTGTGTGGCGCGGAGCACCGCGTCGACCGTGGTTTGCAGACGGGGCGCCGCGTTCCGCCGTTGGCCGCCAGGACTGCTAGCAACTGTTTTTGCGCGCAGCGCCGCAGGTGCCCGCACAGGCCGAGTTTGCCGGGGGGGGGAGGAGGGCGCCCCGCGCCTCGGCCCTCCCTCCCTTGCTGCAAAGGCGGAGCGTCCCACGGGACAGCCGGGGGAGCGACGCGGTAGCGGCGCGCCACAGCGCCCCCCCCCAGCGCAACTAGGCCTGCGCCGGGCGGGGGCTGTGCGTGCGCGCGTGTTTTTTGCGCGACTGCGTGCGTGTACAGAATGTCAGCAGTGACACAGGTCGCTGCCGTGACAGCGGCGGCAAGGCTGGCCCCACGCCCGCGGCGGGCAGGCGGCGAGCGGACGGCATCGCGGCGTGGGTGCGCGTGCGGGAGGGGCAACTCCCGCCGCTCGCGCGGGGAGGCCGGGCGGACCGGCAGCAGCAGCGCTGACGCTGACGATTCCGGCAAGCCCGCGGCCCACGCCACGCGCTACGACCAGGCGCGCGCGCGCCAGGGCATTGCCGCGGTCGCTGCGCGCCTGGCGTGCGATGCGGTATCCAGGGACGCTCGCCGTGGCGCGTTCGAGAAGATGAACAAGAGGCCGGTGGCGACGCGTAGGAAGCGGAGGGTGACGGCGAGCGCCCTTGAGCCTGGCAGCAAGACCGCGATCGAGGCCGCCAAGGTAGCCGGGTCCAAGCAAGAGCGCCTTTTCAACCGCGTCAGCAGCAAGGACGCTCACTTGGCCAACGAGATCGCCGCGCGCCTCGCGCACTTGCAGCGCCTGTTCAACTCCGGAGAGATCGACAGTCTGTCTGCAGAGCTCTTCACCACCACAGGCGTCTTCGTTCCCGCGGGGCAGGCCGCCCAGGCCATGGCGGCGGGGGACGAGGCCAAGGCAGAGGATTTTTTCGTCGGGCACCGTGCCATCGCGAAGGGGATGGAGGCGGTGCGTACGGTCCGCTCGCGAGCGCTCGCTTGCTCGCAGCTCGTGGCTGCTGCCGCGGCGTGCGGCTGAACTGTACCACGCATATCACAAAGCTCGAAACTCCGCGTCCCTTGTACCCTCGCTGGCTGACCTTTGACCGCTCCCACCCCACACAAAAAAAATCAACACCATTACCCGCCGTTGCTGGGGTGGTAGGTGCGCGAGAGTGTCGCACCCATGGTCGCCGCCGAGCCTCGCCGCGTGCACTTCATCGGCCCCGAGCCAAAGTTTGCGTTCGAGCTCGGCACGTTCGTCTTTGAGGACGTCGACGGCAGGCACAAGCTGCGACGCTGTGCCCAGTGGACGAAAGGGGGCGCGGACGATCAGGGCGGCGACGGCCGCTGGCGAATGTGCTTCTGCATGCTTTACGACGAGGCAGCGATTTGGGACTCAGACTCAGATGGAGAGCTCTGGTCATCTTCGTCGGGGTACTCCTCTGACGTCGACTTGGAGCGCGAGCCTTGGTACTACGACCGTGTGGTCACCTCCTCTGATGAAGACTCTGAGTCGGAGCCGGATTCAGCAGAGTATCCAAGCTTCGACAGCGGCTCGGATTTTGACCCCGTGGTGACGTGGGAGTACTCCCAAGGGCGGGCCGGTAGCCCGCCGTCCGGTTCCTTCACCGACAGCGGGTCCGCAGGCTACAGCGTGCAAGGCAGCGACTGGCACACGTGGCGTCGCCCCGGGGACGCGCCGCGGCAGAGCAGCCCCACCCCACCACCGAGCCCGCCCGACCCGCTGGCGCCCCAGTCGCCTTTCGGCCCCGCTGACGAGGCCTCGAAGTGGAGGGAGTCGTTGTGACGAGCAGTAGGCGCCGCGCGCGTCTCGCGTGCGCGGCTGTAGCCTTCGTCACTGCAGAAGAGCTGAACGAGAGTGCTCAAAGCCTCGAACACAGTGAGAACAGCGCTTGCAGTAACCCGCACGAACGTTGAACCCGCAGCTTGCCAACACAAAAACAACCCCCTGCGGGTGATTTTCCTATCTTTTCCCGCATTTGACGGTCAGATCGCTGTGGAGTCGCGCGTCCCATCGTTTGCATTCCTATCATGGGCCTGGTACGTGTAGGGACAGTGACAAGTACGCCGTGTTGTGGATCCCCATGGGAATGTCCATGGCATTCACAAACTGCTTAGCAACCTGTTTTGTTTGCAGTCAAACGTGCACTGTAAGGAGGCAGTGTGCGTGGCGCGCCACACACAGCGCGCCGCGGCACGCCGTCGCCCGGCGCGCGACGCGCGTCGCTTCCGCCGCCGAGGGAGGGGGAGCCGGGCCTGCCCCGACCCGCGCCCCCGGTGCGGCCCGCCCCCCGTGTGGCACCACGCCCGCGGCGTCGGTTGCCACCCGGCGCCGCGCAAAAAACAAAAAAGGACTGTGTATATGCAAGCGCATTCAAATTAAACCACGGGCGAGTCAAAATGTCCCGTATTTTCCTTGACGTTCCTTGCGTTTGATGGCATATCCAAAAGGAAATTTTACGGTTTGGAATTTGGGCGCCCCGCGCTGGGCGGCGGTTCCCCTGGCGCCGCGCGAATACGAACGGCGCGACCAGTGGGGTCGGGGCGGGCGCGGCGGCGCGAGAGCGCGCTGGTGTGCGTGCCGCGCGTATTGTGCGGGCGGGTGGGCAGGCGCGCGGGCGCGTACGCACGTGGTGCAGGTGGGTGGCTCGCTGCCGACGCCACTGCGCGCGCGCCTCCGCGCCGCGCGGTGCGCGGTACGCCGCTCGCGCCGCGGCCGACGCCGTGGTGTGCGTCGCCGTTTGGGATCCGCATCGTACCGCGCGCGCGCGTTCTTTCGCTGGGCTGTTAGCGCACACGCGAACGGCGGCCGGCGAGATGAGGGCAGGCTGTGCTCTCGGGCGCCTCGGCGGGCTCGCCTTGGCGGCGGCTGCTGGCGCACTGTTTATGGCCGGCGCTGCACCCTCACTCGCGGACGGCGAGCAGCCGCTCGTCGCGGGCGGCGTGCACGCCGGAAATCGCTGGCGGCTGCCACCGCGAGGCTGCGATCCGGCGGACGTGATGACGCCAGCGGCCGTGGAGCACTCGGTGCGTGCGCTCATTGACGCCGAAGAGATGTTCTCTCCATTCGAGCACTTGTACGTCACTGAGATCTTCCATCCGGACGTGTACGCATGCATGATGCACCTGATGCCCCCTCGCGAGGCGTACTCGCGGAGCCATTTCCTCAGCAATCTTCACGAGGACAATGACGAGATCCCCGTGCGGTACCAGACGCGCATCCACCAGCCCGCTCGCATCGGGCCCAAGGACGTCAAGGTAGCGCGTGATTACATGAACTCGACCGCGCAGGCCTTCTGGGCGGCGTGGGAGGAACACTACGGCTCGCACAGCGACTTCTCCCGAGCTCTCATGGAGCGCTTTCGCGGCGCACTAGAGGCGCGCACGCCCGCGTTCCTGGATGAGGTTGAGTTCGTCTCCACAGATTTTTTCCAGTGGGACCAGCCCGGCACCGCCTTTGAGCCGCACAGTGAATTGAGGGATCAGTGGGTCACCTTCATTTTCTTCCTTCCCGTGGATCACACGCACGACGATATGGCGACCAAGTTGCTGGCGCCGAGGGACAAGGATCTGGCGTGGTTGCGGTCCGAACAGGCTTCGGATACCCACCATGGCTCGGTCCATCCCCCCCTCAAGGTATTCTATCCAATCGATGCGTATCCGCAGGGCCTCTTCATACCCAACTCCATGGTTTCCTTCGTGCCATGCAAAGACTCGTGGCACGCCGTGTTGCCCGCGTCCGGAGAGAGACACTCCATCTCGGGCTGCATTGGGACCGAGCCAACCAACGATGTCCCCAAGGTCATGTGCCGGCGCAGACCGGACGTGCGGCAGCTCGCGCGTGAGCGCGACACGCGGCTGAGGTGGTTCGAGGAGTGGCGCATGGCGCGCGGCGCGGATAGCCGCAGCTGGAGCCGCTGAGGGATACGCGCGTATGCATGCGCGCGAACCACGGAGGTAGTGTGCATGCGTCGACAGAGACGAGCGAGCAGACACCCGAGCAAACGCTGTCGCTGCTCTCCATGCTACCTATAGGAGAAAGTAATTACCAACGCGAGCCTCCGACGCGCAGCAGGTCACCGTCGCTGTGCACCTGGAGCATGGTCGACGCCACAGCGCGCGTGCGCGAGGATGCGCTGGCAATTGCCGAGCCAACGTTGGAACGATCGGTGGAGCTGGCGAGCACGTGCACCGGCCGCGCGCGCTCCGTCACGCCGACGCCTGGTGCGCCGCTGCTCGCCCTCACGAACGAGCTGGGCGGGGCTGCCAATCCAGTCGAGCCCCCAAGCGACGAAAGTTCGGTCAGACTGCGAGATCGGCGGTGCTCTCGCAAGGTGCCGCTCGCGCGAGCTCTCACGTCCGTATGTGATGACGTGCGTGGCCGCGCGGGCACCTGCTGCGGCGTGCCACCGCGCGACGAGCCACGCGAGCGCGGCGTACTGCGCTGCGAGGGCGACGACGACCCTGTGGGCGTCGACGTGGGGGAGGAGCGCATGTCTCCGAAGGTCTGGCGCACCCAAAGCAGCACTTCCTGCGCGGCAGCGTGCGCACCGGCCTCGGTGGCGAACGCGCCGTGCCCTGTCACCATGGGGCTCGTATCGACCTTTGCAGCAGCCGCGCGGCGGTCGCGCGCGCTCCGCCGACGCACGTGCCCCACAGTGGCCACCTTCGTCGCCCCGGGCATTCTCCGTGTCCTTTCGTGCAGTGATCCCAGCGGCGCGCAGTAGTCCTTGTCCACCGCCACGAAGAGCTTAGGCTTGCTCGTGCTCACGTGGCTGCGCCCTGGCGCGAGTGCCCACGCCATGCGGAACGGATACCCAACACATGCCAGACCCCACACATTTGTTGAGCAGTCGGCGCAGGACATGCCGATCACCGCACCGAAAGAGAAGCCAACCAGCACGACCCCTTTGCACACCGCGCGTGCCTGCAGCGCGCACACGCACGCGAACACATCCTCTCGCTCTCTGACTCGCGCGTAGCCGCGGCGGCCGCCCGAGCCACCGCTGCCGCGCCAGTCGGGCGCCAGCACCGAGTAGCCCGCATTGGCCAGCGCGCTCAGTGCGCGGTCGACGCTCATGCATGTTGAGCAGCCGCCCAGTGAGGGATGCGGGGGCAGGAGTACCACGCCCACGAGCCCTCTCCGCCCGTCCGCGACGAGCGCTGACAGCATGGCGCCGCCCGAGCCCTGCACTGAAATGCGCTCGAGCGTGAGCGCGCTTTGCGCTGGCTCAGCGGCAGCCGCCTCAGCCGCGCCAGGCGCGGCCGCAGCAGCCGAAGCGGACAGCGTCGGCCCACCCTTCACGGGCGCTGTCCATCCACCAGCGATCGGCGTGGACAGCGCCGCTGCGCGCGGAGCCATTCCGGCGCACCTCGCGCGCCCCTCCTACGCGTGCAGGGAGCGCGGGCGCCGCGGCGCCTCTGAAGGCACTACGGCCACGTGCGTTCCCTGACACACCCGCGGCGCCACATCAGGCTATCCCCTCATTGCCCGCTCGCTGTCACCTCACACCTTTCCACTTCTCGCCCCTCTAACACCCGCGTCTGCCCGCTCCTCGCAGACTCAAGCACACCAGCGGACACGGCGGAGGTGGGGTGCGGGGGAACGCGTGCACGCGTGGGAGCGCTCGCGCGCGTGCAGTGAGGCTTGTGGCACCCCGCCACGCCAGTGCGCAAAGCGATTCCTGCTGCGAAGGACAGCAGCAATCCGCCATCCGGTCCGTCCGCGCACCATCATCATCATCCCCCTCGCCCGCCGGCCGAGCTCGCGCCGCAACCGAGCGAGGCAGCCGCGATCGGCCGCGGCCTCGATGGCGGAGTCGGCCGGGGGCGTCCTGGGAGCCAAGGGCGGTGCAGCGAGCGCTGACGCAGGCGGCGGGCGCTGCTGCAGACGCGCTCGCGGCGGCCGGCCGGTGGCGCACCAACCGCCGGCCATCCGTCTTCATATTCCGGGCCAAATCGACTCGATAGCGAAATACGTCAATCAAAATACATTTCCCATTCCTCATTTTACGGGAAAATCATGTTCAAATTCTCTGTCTGTGGCGTCGCACTTCGCGGGGCTTGAATCGGCGATCCGGACGACGCTGGGACACTCGTGGAGATGGTGCGCACAGGCCATTTCGCGGTGTGACGAGCGAACGTCTTATCCCTCCGCAAAATCAAGGTCAGCCTTGTTAACTGATATTGGACGGGCGTCGCCCGTTTCTTTTTATTTTCGATCGACTTTCGACCGATTTTTTTTGTTTTTGGAATGCGCGTTTTCTTTCCGAGCTGCGCTCGCGCGCCACAACAAGCGCGCGTGGCGCCAGGCCGGGAGAGAGCGCGCCTCCCCCCCCCCCCCCCCCCCCCCCCCCCCCCCCCCCCCCCCCCCCCCCCTCCCCCTTTTCTTGCGGGGCCGCTCCCCTCCCTCACCCCTCTGGCGCGTGCGCGGGCTGCCGCGGCTGCGGCCGCCGCCATGGGACGCCTCAACCTCGATGCCGCCATTGAGTCAATCACGAAGTGCAAGTACCTGCCGGAGGACGAGCTCAAGGAGCTCTGCGACCGTGTGAAGGAGCTGCTCATCGAGGAGAGCAACGTCGCGCCGGTGTGCTCGCCGGTGACGGTGTGCGGCGACATTCACGGCCAGTTCCATGACCTCCTGAAGCTGTTCGAGACTGGGGGAAAGGTGCCAGACACAAACTACATCTTCATGGTGCGTGCTGCACGGCGCGCATACCGCAAGCGCTGGCGCACGGGTGAGGGGATGGAACTTGGGAGGGGGGGGAGTGTATCTGTGTGGGCGATTCGTATCGGAGCGGCGTCGCTGCCGCGCGCCGATCGTCGCGAGAGGCACCTTTCAGTGGCGTGCCCGCCCGCGCGCTGCCTCTATGCGTCCGGCGCTCTTGTACTGCATCCGCTGTGCTCATTAGGGTTCGAAATGCAAGCGCAAGCGCTTGCGGCACGGCGGCGCTGCCTCGCGCACGCGCTGCGGCACTGTGCCAACTGCGCGCCCGCCGAGCCCATCCTTCGCAGCCCCGCCCGGCGTACTATGGCAGCGCGGGCGCTGACCGCGAGCACCGCGTGCTTGCTGCTCGCCGCGGTCGCCTCGCCGCTTGTTGCCGCATGCCCCTGCGCCGGCCCCTGGGCTGTGCCGCACTCACAGGGCGACTTCGTCGACCGGGGCTACAACAGCCTGGAGGTGTTCACGATGCTGTTGCTGCTCAAGGCGCGCTGGCCGCACCGGATAACGCTGCTGCGCGGCAACCACGAGTCGCGGCAGATCACGCAGGTGTACGGCTTCTACGACGAGTGCATGCGAAAGTACGGCAACGCCAATGCGTGGCGGTACTGCACAGACGTGTTCGACTACCTGGGGCTGTGCGCCATTGTCGACGGCAAGGCGCTGTGCGTGCACGGCGGGCTGAGCCCCGACGTGCGCTCGCTCGATCAGGTGCGCGTCATCGAGCGACAGTGTGAGATCCCACACGAGGGCCCATTCGCCGACCTCGTGTGGAGCGATCCAGAGGAGATTGAGACGTGGGCCGTCAGCCCACGCGGGGCAGGCTGGCTATTTGGGGGGAGGGTCACAGCAGAGTTCAACCATCTCAACGGGCTCGATGTGGTGCGTACGCGCAGAAGCGCTCCAACACGCGCGGGCATTCGCGCGCGCCGCGCTCGCACTGCGGCTTGCGCCCGTGCTCACGCGTTAGCGCGCCCGTTCGTATTGCTTGCGTCCCCGGCAGATCTGTCGTGCACACCAGCTGGTGCAGGAGGGTCTGAAGTACATGTTTGCAGACAAGTCGTTGGTGACTGTGTGGAGCGCGCCCAATTACTGCTACCGCTGCGGGAACGTGGCCTCTATCCTGACGTTCGACGAGAACATGGAGACCAGCGTGCAGTACTTCAGCGAAACGGAAGAGAACAACAACATGATCGCGCCACGGTGCGTCGTGCGCACTTTGCCCGCGCCAAGAAGGGCGCTTCGCTGCGCGGCGCACGCGCTCTATGCTGACACGGCTGCGCGTGCGCTTTTGGCTACCCACAGCGTCGCGGTGCCCTACTTCCAATAACCTACGCTGCGAGCTAATAACGACTTGGGGAATGCGCATGGCAGATGGGCCGAGCGGACACGAGCGCGGAGGTGCAGGCTGCCGGAATGGAGGCTGCCGCGCGCGTGCGCGCGCGCGCGCACACACACACACACACACACGGTCGCTCCTCGCGCGCGCGTGGGAGTCAGCGCGGCGCCGAAGGCACGGCCAGTAAATGTGTGCACAGGAGCATTCTATGACACCACCTCGAAACGTACCTTGAGTTTGGGGTTGTGTGCTGGCTGGCCTGAGTGAGCGGTGGGGCCCGTCCGGGCGCCACACCGCGCGCGGCGCGCGCGCGCCCCACTGGGAGTAGCGTCCCCGCTGCTCGCTCCCACCCAGGCCTTGCCTCGGCGCGGCGCGATGGCCGGATTCTCGTTCGGCGGCGCCGTCGGGGCGGCGGAGGCGCGGGACAGGGCGCGGGAGAGAATGGGATACGCCAAGCCCTCGTGGGTGTGCCCGTTCTCCAACATCAGGGTGAACGACACCAAGATGGGCAACCTCGACCTCCAGCAAACGATGAAGTTTTCGCAGTCGGAGAGCAAGAGGCTCGATCAGATCGAGAAGTACGAGGTGGCAAACCGCAACGAGGTCGCGGCGCGCGCCGCGGCGTCCTCCGGGGCGCGGCCAAAGAAGCTGCTGGTCACGACCGTGGCCGTGGCAGCCGAGCGCATCACCGTCAAAACGTCGGCCAACGGCAAGGCCTTCTCCGTCTGGCGTCTGTTCGACATGCAGCACACCACCATGTCGCTCTTCCTGTTCGGGACCTCGCACTCGGACATGCGCTTGCACAAGGGCATGGTGCTGTGCTTGCTTGACGCGTGCGTCGACGACAAGGAACGCAAAGGCGTGAGCCTTGCGGTGGACGATTCATCCCAGGTGGTGGTGGTCGGCACCGCGGCAGACTTTGGGTGCTGCAAGGGCACGCGCAAGGACGGCGCGCAGTGCACCATGTTCGTCAACAAGGCCAAGAGCGAGTTCTGCGACTATCACGTCGGTGCTGCGTTCCAGCGGTCGAAGACAGCTCGGCCGGAGCTCAGCACCAGCAGCTTGCCAGTGCGCCCGGGTGCGCGCCGAGCGCCGGCCTCCGGGGGCTCGGGGGGGATCAGGAACAGGTTGGCCATGCAGGACAAGAAGATGGGGGGGACCTACTCCAGCAGCCTGTCGAAGTCGTCCGCCATGGGCGGCGCGGGAGCGCGCAGCACCTTTCGGAGCAGCGATGGTGGGGCGCATGGGCGCGGCCACCTGAGCAACGTGGGCATAACAAAGAACCCCAACGTCGGGGTCCTGAGCGCCGGCGACCTCGCCGCGCGCCGCAACACCGACGAGGCCATTCGCAAGAAGACGAAGGTCGTCCAGTACAGCAAAGAGCAGCTCGGCGAGATTGCCGCCAATCCCAACGTGAGCGTGAAGAACTCGCGCGGCTCGAAGTACGTGACGACGCTGAGCAGGGGCGAAACCAACGCTGGGGGCGGCCGCGACGACGGCCTCGACGAACTGGGCAACGTGAGCAAGGAGATACAGTTGCAGACCAAGCCGAGGCCGTCAACGGCGCCGGGCGCAGCAACGCGCGCCGGAGGTGGTGGCAAGATGATGACGCTCACCATCGACAAAGGCCCCGCTGATGCCCACGCCAGAGCGGTGGAGACGATCCGCGCGCGCGGAGGGCTCCGAGTGCGAGACCCCAACGACCCGCACGCCGCGACCAAAGCCCGACTGGCGGCGGGCAAGTCAAAGTCCACGGCCGCAAAAGGCGCCGTCAAGCCCGCAAATCCGACCAGCCTCGCCGGCAGGGTGTCCTTCATGTCCGCGGACAGGGCGGCCACGGCCGCACCCGAAGCCGAGCGCCCGGTCAGCGATCGCCTCACGCCGCTCGAGATCGAGGTGCTGAGGGTGGCGCGCACGAAGAAGGCTGAAAGCGGCGACACGTCGCTCTGCGTGGCCGAGCTCAGGCAGCTCGAGGGCTTCAAGCACTACAACTCACTGCAGCTCCAGAGGGCAATCGAATGGCTGCAGAGGACCAAGCGCTTGTCGCCGCCGCCGCCAGCGACTGGCTGCGCTGGGGCGCCTGCTGAGGCGCCCGCGCTCGTTGAGCCGCTCAAGAGCACAGCTGGGCGCGGCACCTTCGCAGAGGTCTTCGGCGGGATGTCCGCGCCAGGCGCCGACGAGGTCGACTATGAGGCGATGGCGGCCCCGGTGCACAATGCCGCGATTGCGAGCACGATGGACGCACTGGCCGAGAAGGAAAAGCTGGCGGAGCACCTGAGCACCATCACCAGAAAGAAGGTGAAGGCTTGGAGGTGTGCCGACTGCGCCAAGACCTTCCAGAGATATCCTTCGCTGTGCAAGGAGAAGGGACACAGGCTCACGCAGTGTGAAGCGACCGAGCGGTACTTCCGGTGCGCGCACTGCAACAGGCACACGGTCACCATCTTCAAGTTCCCGACGGCCCCGTGCCAGTGTGGCTCGCTCGAATGGAGGAAGGACACGGCCTTCCGCGGTGGTGGCGCGCTCGGCAAGGAGGTTGCGGGTGAGGAGGTCATCGCGTCGCGCGAGGCATTCAATGCGAGCGTGGGCAGGCACTGCGTCAACGACCGCGGTGGCGACGATCGCGCCAACGTGGAACTGCGCTCGATGAATGACACGCTCGCACAGTGAGCGCGGCCGCGGCGCGCCCAGCGAGGGGGCGCCTATCGCTACGAAACCGTAATACATACAGTAGTACTATAATAATAATAGAAGGTTTTGCGTTTCTTCTAGTGAGCAGCGCCGCGGGCGATGCCTCGCCCGCGATCATGCCGCCGCCCGCCGCTCACGCGCACGGCGGCAGCGGGCTCGGCACGGTGGTCTGCGGCACGGGCTCGTTGGCGAAGTCGTTGGCGGAGCCGCACACTTCGCCGGAAAAGTTCCCCTCGGCGGAGAAAATCGCCGTCGCGGTCGTGGTGGCCGCGGTGTTGCCCTCAAACGAGCAGTCCTCCACGCGGAGCTGCGTGAACGCGCTCTGCATCACGATCGCGCCGTAGGCGCCGCCGGCGGCGTTTGCTGTGAAGGACGAGTCGCTGATGCTGACGTTCGCCTGGGACGTCACGAAGATAGCGGCGCCCGTGCCACCGCTCGGGTGGGGCGAGGTATTGTTTGTAAAGGAGCAGTTGGAGACGCTCATCTGTTGGCCTCCGCCAGAGTAGAGTGCTCCGCCGTTCTGTTGCACCGACGTGTTGTTTGCGAACGTCGAGTCTTCGATGGCCATGGGCGTGCTCGACGCGCTCCAGATTGCGCCTCCCTGCGCCTGCGCCTTATTGTGTTTGAAGTCGCTCTCAGACACGTTCACCGTGGAAAGCACATCGCACGCGATGGCGCCACCGTAGCCAGCATTGCCGTCGAGACGGTCGAGCCCGGCAGTGTTGTGGATAAAGGTGCTGCGGCTCACTGAGACGTTCGCCGCAAAGCCTTGAGCGTAGATGGCGCCGCCCTGTGCCACGCTTCCCGCAGCCTCCGCGATGTTTGCCTCGAAGAGCGTGTCCACGATTGTGGCAACGGTCAGTGGGGGGAACACGTCTCCGGTCACGACGATTGCGCCGCCCGACCCCCCATTGGTCGCGGCACATCCGCGAAATGTTGAGTTCTGGACGTCGAGGGTGGCGCCGGCGGAGATGGCGATCGCACCACCAAAGCCGTAATCATCTATGCCGGCCGTCTGCGCCTCGAAGAGCGAATCTGGCATGCGCATGTGCATGCGCGCAGGCATGCATGTGTGTGTGTGCGCGTGCGCGCGCGCGTGTGTGTAAGCACTATCAGTAAGCGAGTGCGCGCGTACGCGTGCTTGAAGTTGTGCGTACTTTTTCTCGTGCGCGCGTGCGTGCACACATACCTTTTACGGTGACGCTGGCGCCCCAGGACGCGCTGATCGCCGCGCCGGTCCGGGGTTGTGTGAACCCGACAGTGTTGTTGAAAAAGGTGCAGCCCTGCACCAGCACCGATGTGTTCTGTGAGTTGAAACCGTCGGCGACGATTGCGGGGCCATAGGCCTGGCTCGCGCCGTTATTCTGCGAGAGGGTGCAATTGATCAGCGCCGCGCTCGCGTTGCCACTGACGGAGACGTCATTCTGGAAGCTATTCATTGTCAAACCCTCGAGAAGCAGCGAGACGGGGCCGTCCGCGACCAGCAATTGAGTGGGCAGGCCGATGGAGTCGCCCAAGCCGACGAAGCCGTCCTCTCCGGCTACACCAGACTCGGAGTACAGCTCGAGGTCCTTCTCAACAGAAGTCTGAAAACTTGATATCGCAACGAGGCCGTCGACGCAGTAGCGACCGCCCTGCGCCGCCGCCTCCTTGAGCTCCGCCTCGGTCGTCACGCAGCCGGAGAAGGGCGGCGCGGGCACGGGCGCGGGCGCCACCCCGAGGCCGAGCGCTGGCGGCAGCGCTGCGGCCGCCGCGTGCCGCCGCGAGCGCCGCGAGCGCCGAGAGCGTCATGAGCCTCGCCGCCATCGTCGCGCGCGCGCGTGTACGTGCCGCGGCGTGTGCGGCGTGTGCGGCGTGTGCGGTGTGGCCCCTTACGCGCAACGAACGCCCTTCTCCTCCCCTCCCCTCCCCTCCCCCTCCCCACCCCCCGCCATACGCGCACACACTGGCGCACTTGACACGCGCCCTCCGTTGCGCCGAAGCGCCAGCACCTAAACAACACGTGACTCCGCCACATATCATATCTGCCGCGCCCCAACCGATCGACGATGTGCGGGCGCGCGCGGAAATTCAGACCTTTTTTCCCTCCCTTTCTGTGGATGGAAGAGAGAAAAGGGTTGAAGGGTTTACACACTGTAGGTATTAAGGTTTAGGGTGACTAGTCTAGTGGGCGGCGAGGCCTGAGGCGGGCGTGGGCTCCGCTCGCGATCGTGCCGCTCACTCGCACGGCGGCAGCGGGCTGGGAAACGTGGTCTGCGGCACGGGCGCGTTCGCGAAGGCGTTGGCGGAGCCGCACACCTCCACGAAGGGACTACTTGGGTTTCCGACCCAGAGCGCCGTCGCGGTCTGGTCGCCACTGGCAGCGGTGTTGTCCTCAAACGAGCAGCCCTCCACGCGGGCCTGAAGTGGGTTCGCCGGGTCGGTACTGATGGAATCCAGCACGATCGCGCCGATGGTGCCACCGGCGGCGTTCCCCGAGAAGGACGAGTTGGTGATGTTGATGAAGACGGCACGCTGCGCGCCGATGGCAGCGCCCCCGGACTCGACCTGAGGCGCGGTATTGTTCACAAAGGAGCAGTTGGAAATGCTGATGTTCGCCGGGTTGGAAAACGGCGAGTCAGGGTCCGTGGAGTCAAAGGTGCCGCCGGCAGCATACAGAGCTCCGCCGCTGGCATACGGCGCCGTGTTGTCTGCGAATACCGAGTCTTCGACGATCATGACATTTGCCCCGCCACTCCCCAAAAAACCGGACTCGCTGTGGATTGCGCCACCTGCGCCCTCACCCCCCTGAAAGCCTGCCACTGCGGTGTTGTTCACAAAGGAGCAGTTGGAAACGCGCAACGTAGGCCCTGTGTCAATCATGATGGCCCCACCGAGGCCGTTGAGGAAACCCCCATTCTCCGGGAGACCAGCGTTGTTTCCGATAAAGGCACTGCGGCTCACCGACACGTTGGCCGTGCCCCCAAAGGCATAGATTGCGCCGCCATACCCCGAGTTTCCACTTCCGATCGCGCTTGCGAGGTTGTCCTCGAAGAGCGTGTCCACGATTGTGACGTTGGTATTGACAGTGCCCGGGGGGGGAAGGAGGAGCCCTTCCACGGCGATGGCGCCGCCGAAGGCCCAAAAGTCCGCGGAACATTCACGGAAGGTCGAGTTCTCGATGTGGAATGTGCTTCCTTTCGACGGACCTTCCGACTTTCCTGAAATGTAGATCGCGCCGCCGTAGCCCGGGAAGGAACCAGGAGTGCTAGTCACCTGCGCCTTGAAGAGCGAATCTGCCACGCGCGCGTGCGTGTGCGCAGGCACGCACGCGCGCGCGCTCGCGCGTGTCAGTACGCGAATACGGGTGTGCGCGCATGCGCAAGAGTATACGTGCGAGCGCACGTGCGCGTGCGCATGCACTGAGTCCGTGAGTTCTTTCTCTCTGTTTCTCTCTGTCTCTCTCTTTCTCTCTCTTGTGCGCGCGTACCTCGCACGGTGACGTTCGAGCCACAGTAAGCTTGGATCGCCGCGCCGTTCCACGCATAGCCTGCGGTGTTGTTGAGAAAGGTGCAGCCCTGCACCAGTACCGACGTGTTGCTGCATAAATCACCGAAAAAGCCCGGCCATCCGGCGACCACCGCAGTAGTCTGGGGAGGCTCGAGGTCATTGCTAAACTCAGGAACGGAGTTCTGCGAGAAGATGCAGTCGATCAGCGTCATCGTCACGTTGTCCATGGCGATTGCCGCACCCGAGAAGTTGCTCAGTATCAGGCCCTCGAGACGCATTGAGACGTCGCCGGACGCGATCAGGAAACGATTGGCCACAGCGGGCGCGGTGCCGATGAAGCCGTCCACCCCGGCGACGCCCGACTCGGAGTACAGCTCGAGGTCCTTCTCAACGTCCGTCTGCTCGCTAGACATCGCAACGATGCCGTCGACGCAGTAGCGACCGCCCTGCGCCGCCGCCTCCTTGAGCTCCGCCTCGGTCGTCACGCAGCCGGAGAAGGGCGGCGCGGGCACGGGCGCGGGCGCCACCCCGAGGCCGAGCGCTGGCGGCAGCGCTGCGGCCGCCGCGTGAGCGTCATGAGCCTCGCCGCCATCGTCGCGCGCGCGCGTGTACGTGCCGCGGCGCGTGTGGCGTGTGCGGCGTGTGCGGCGTGTGCGGTGTGGCCCCCTACGCGCAACGCACGCCCTTCTCCGCCCCCCTCCCCCTCCCCACCCCCCCGCCGTACGCGCACACACTGGCGCGGGCAGCAAGCGCCCTCCGAGGCGTTGCGCCGAAGCGCCAGCACCTAAATGACACGTGCCAGATATTTCCATCCTCTTTTTTTGGCCATTCTGTGACGCCCGCCAAGGCATTGTCGGACGGCTCGGGCTAGGGCTGCCGCGCGGGACAGCGCGCTCGCCACACACGCCACACACGCCGCGCAGCAGCTGCGGGCCCGCGGCGCCGGCGGCAGCGATGGCGGGTCCCGAGCACCACCGCGGGGGTGTCGGCGCGGCCGTGTCGGATCCGGCGCGGACGGCGCGGACGGCGGCTGCCAAGGCCGGGGGGGTGCTCGCGACGACCGCCCCTGGCGTGAGCACGCGCACCGTGCGCCTCGCCGCGGCCGGGCTGTGGACGAAGGCGTCGAGCCTCGCGTCGAGCCTCCGAGTCGCGGCGGCGGCCCCCTTCGCCAAGGTGGCGCTGGTCGCGGTGCTCGCCGTGATCGCGGCGCCGCCGCGCGGCGCCCTGGCGGCGCCGGCGCAGCCGACGGCGACCACGCGCGAGCTCTTCGCGTTCGCCTCGCTCGCGCAGGCGGCGTACGCCAGGAGCTCGCCGCCCAACGACGCGGCGGGGGCCTTCACGCTGCGCACGACCTCGCCCACCACGCAGTACTACAACTTCGCCGAGGGCACGAACAACGCCACCGACGACTCCAACGGCAACGCCACCACCCTCGCGGGGCAGCTCACCGAGGCGTTAGGCGCGGCCATGCCCGGCTGGGAGGCTCTCAGCGCCACGCGGAAGGTGCTGTGCGCGCACACGCGCCCTAGCGTGCAACACACACATGCGCATTGTTGCGCACGCGCTGACATTGCAGCGCGCGCGCACGGAAGGTGTTCGGCCCCAACGCACTCGTGCACGGTGAGCTCATCATCCCCCTCGACGAGGACGATATCGAGGGCGGCGGCAACCTGACCGTCCCCTTCCTCAGCTTCCGCGGCAGCGTCAACCTCCTCAACTGGATCACCAACGCGCGCAGCCAGAACCTCACGGCGTGCACGCTCGGCGCGGGCGCCAACGCCAGCGGCGCCAGCGGGGCGGGGCTCATCGCCGGCGGCGATGGGACCATACTCGGCAACGGCGAGGGCGAGGGAGGCGGTGAGGAGCTCTGCTGCGCGCGGGGCTTCTGGGAGAGCTACGAGCGCTGGCTGCAGCCCTTCGTGCTCGAGTGGGCCGCCGCCAACGCCGCCGAGCCCGACGCGCCCGTGCTCATCACCGGGCACAGCCTGGGCGGGGCGTACGCCGTCTTCGCCGCCGCCGACACGCTGGTGTCGCAGCTCCCGACGGGAGGGGACGCCACCAACGCCACCACTAACGCCAACGTGACGATGGCGACCTACAACGCGCCGCGAGCGGGGACTGAGGACCTCGCGGCGCTGGTGGACTCGATGGCATGGGTGCGTTCGCTCGTTCGGGTGGGCGCATTCGACGCGAACCAGCGCGCGCATTACACGTACATACGGGAGCGCGTATGCGGGCACACGCACACAGAGCTCGTGTAGACGTCAGTGCTGTGAATGAATGGCGTCGTCGTGCGCGCATCTGTCTGACGCGCCCTCGCTTGCTTTCTGCCCTCCCCCCCCCCTTCCCGCGCGCGCGCCCCCGTCGCCTTGCAGCGCTCGATCCGCCTGCAGACGTTTCCCGAGGTGGTCTCCACGCTGCCCTTCCGGGCCAACTTCAACAACGACCCCCCGCCCGCGTGCGAGGGCCAGGTGCCCACCCACGCTGGCCAGAAGTACGCGGTGTACCTGGAGCTCGAGAACAGCGCCGACCCGCCGGCCTTTCCCAATGTACGCGCGCGTTCATGCGCATGCGCGCGCGCGCGCGCGCAGATCCCGCTGACTGACGCACGCGCGCGACCCATGCTCACCACACGCCCACGCGCGCATGGGCACGTGCCATGGCGTGAACGGATAGTGGACTGTGACGCCAGGCCCCCTCGTGTGCACCACGGGCAATTTCTCGGACTCGCAATTCCCCGGCTTCTTCGGCGTTACCGACTGGTGGCGCCGAGCGTACAACTCTTCGCTGGCGGCCACCGCGGATGCCGCGCACGGCTTCTTCGCCTACGGGAACGATGCGCAAGCGCCGGCGCCCGACCCCGACGCGAACGCGTTCCTGCAGCTCGCCGAGGCGGTGGATGTGACCGCATCGTGCGCCGCCGCGCTGCCTCCGGTCTAAACGAGGAAGGCGGGCAAGCTCGAAGAAGCGCCCATCGAACGCTCGCCCTCCGAACGCTCGCCCACCCCACTCTTGAGCGTGGACGTTCGTGCTAGCTAGAGTGCTGTGATGAGAGCTGGTTAACTCATATGCATAGCTGTGTTACATGACCGAGGTCGGTGTCCCCCCCTCCCTCCAAAAAAAGACTCGACTCGGCTACAACCGGGCAAGATCGCGCGGCAGGACGTAGGTGGTCGCGCGGGTGGCTTGTAGGGTCCGAGAGCGCGCTGCCTCCGTGCCCAGGCTCGCGCCGAGCGATTCGACTGCGGCGGCCGCATTCGGCGGCACCCGGCGGTGCCTACCACTCGTACGCCCGCTGCGACGCCGGGAGCGACGGCTGCGACTGCGGCTTCGGGGTCCCCTGCGGAGCCAGGTACGACGGAATCGCGGTCGGGGGCGCCTGCGGGGTGGCCGGGGCCTGCGGCGGGGTGGCCGGGGCCGGCGGCTGCGGGGCGGCCACGGGCTGCGGGGTTCGCGCGGACGGGGACGGAGGCAGCAGCGGCGGCGGCCATCCTCGCCGCGCGCTCGGGTCGGCCTCCTGGCGCGGTCGGACGATGCGTGTGGCGCGCCACGGCCGCGCCAACCTATCCCCCGTCCCTTCCCCTCTCCTCCCCACCCCTGCCCCACACACACGCCGCCACCGCGCCGCTGCAACCCCCATGCGCCGCTCCCCTCCCCTGCACCCCTCCCTCCCCCCTTCCCCCCTGCTGCACCGCGCGGCGGCAGCCACGGCCAGCCACTCGTTGCGGATATCGCAGGCTGGGACCATTCCGAATCCGACCCACCTCTCAATTTGGAATCCTCAATTTAATTTATATGAAAGCAACTTTTCTCTTATGGATTCGCTACATATTATGGTAATTCATAGGATTCCGTTTTGCGTAGGTCAAATCGAATGCGATGGGGGGTGGGCCCCACGGCCTCGGGACCTCCCCCGTGCTGCCGTCGTCCGGCCGTGTGTTGATGGCACAGGCATGCAAGCTAAGCTGGCTGAGCGGCTGCCGCTGCAGGCTGGAGTGACCGCGGCCGTGACGGCGAACACACACACACACACCCCAACACGCGCACACGCATGACGTCACAGGCGGGCGAGGCGCGGCGCGCGCGCGTGCCTGCCTCGTGCGTGCGCTCGCCTCGCGTGCCCCGACCGACCCAACCAACCACTCCCCGCCTGCAAGAGTACTGGAAGTGCTCCTCACCCGCCTGGCAGTGAGAGGCAGGTTCACACGCGCGTGCCTCCATCCCAGCCGCGCCCCGCGCCCGCCGGCACACAGCGATATGCTTGCACACAGCACACACACAGTCACACACACACACGCACACACACACGCACACTCGCACTGACACACGCACTGACACGCACGCACACCAAAGCACCGCAGGGCGCCACGTACGTGTGCACACGCCGCCCCTCGGGCGGCCGGCAGCGCCGCGCGCGGGGCTCGCATGCGTTTTGACGGACCTTCCCGCGGGCGTTGGGGTTCGCGCCGAGGACCCGATGAGCGGCGGCCGCCGGGGGCGGGGCTCCGCGCGCGCGGGACGCCGCTCGAGGCGGGGGAAACATGGGCTCCTGCGGGGGACGCGGCCGCTCTCCGCCCGCCCCCGCGGGGCGAGCTCCGCCGAGGCGGGTTTGGGGTTTTTGTGCTGAAGGTAGGGTTCGATTCGGGGCGGTTCGGGTGCGTTTCGATGGCGCCCGCGGCCGCGCCGCGCCGTGAGCGCGCCACGCGCGCCTACGTTCATTTTGCGAGGACGTACCGTAAACATGGCGCGCCGTGTGTACGCTGAGCCCTGCCTCGTGCACGGGCGCTACGCACGCGGCGATGCCACGCGCACACGCACGCACACACACACGCGCGCGCACACACACAGCGACACACACACAGGTACACAGCGACACACACACAGGCACACACAGCGCCACACACGCACACACACACGCACACACGTACGCAGCGCCACACACACACACACACACACACGCACACACACACACACACACACACACACACACACACACACACAC
>RQSC01000026.1:667212-701055 GCA_013416795.1 Prasinococcaceae sp. CCMP 1430
GCTGCGCGCCCGCCCACCCCCACCCGCCGCGTCACGCCCGCGCTCACCACGCTCGCGCGCTGCACTTCGCGCAACCGACCGCTTCGGAATTGGAGAATCCACGTGGCATTGAACCTTATCCAAATCCAAAAGTCAACCCACGGGCGACCAATTTTTTTGTTTTGTGTTCGAGCAGCGAGGACCCTCGCCGGCGCCGAGCCTGAGCTGCCTGAGCGTCGACCGAGCGGCTGCGTCCTCGCCCGCCGCGACGATGCTGCCCAAGCGTCTGCGCGGCGCGCAGCGACGCGGCAACTGGCAGAGGGACCGAACGATTGGTGGGTGACTTGACATGGCTTCAAGCGAGCGGCGAGGCCGCTGCAGCGGAACGCAGAAGAGTGCGACATCCTGCTGAGCAAGCGTGCAAAACATGAAAGTAGTACGGCACGATGATGGTCGCACCATTGATGACGTTGATGTGGTAGTAGTAGTTGAGTGAAGCAGTGACGCGCCCCGTGAATGGATGGCGACGCCGAAAAAAGGCATGCGCGGGCGCAGACGGACGCGGCGCCCGGCCGTCACGTGAGAAGCCGCGACTGCGCGCGGATGGACAAAGAAGAGGGGTTGGCCGACCGGCGGCGCTCGCTCACTTCTTCCTGCGCTTTGCTGCGCCGCCCGCTGGAGCCGCCTTCCTCTGGGTTCTTCGGACGGCCTTCTTGAGCACGGCCTTCCTCTTGACGGGGATGCGCTTGTACCGCTTTGCCTCGGCCTGAGAGTCGGTGTAGCAGTCGGAATCCGCGCACTGGATATCATCGACTGCTATGTGGGGCCCTGCCGGGCGATCTACCGGGTTGGCCGCGATCACACACATGTCGCCGCTGGCGTCGCCGTTGGCAACGTGGACGATCTGGCCGTCGTCTCCGAGGATGGCCAGCGTCGGCACGCCCGCGCGCGACCCGGCGGCGACAGGGTGGAACTTGGTGCCAGCGAGGTCCAGTGAAGGCACGGCTTCCTCGCCAAACTTGCCGATCACGCCCGTGGTGCCGTGGAGGTCGAGGTCATTGCTGCGCAGCTCGACGAGGATCAGGCACTCAGCCTGCTCGGTGGTGCGGCGCTGCCGCGGCTTTGGCAGACGCTTGACGAGCCCCTTGTCGAGGAGCAGGGGCACTTCGCCGGCGCCCTTCGTCGCCACGCGATCCTTCGTCGACGTCGTCTTGGTCGTCGGGCGAGCCAGGCGCACCTCGTCCGACTGCTGCTCCGCGGGCGCGCCATCCTTCTTTCGCGTACCGCGCGCATCTTGTGGCGTTGCTTGTTTGCCCCCCTCTGAACGCCTCACACTCGCGGGGCCGTTGGGGGGCATGGTGATGCCATGGTCTGTCAGATCATCCTGTGGCGGTAATGGGAAGTCGAAGTCGTACGGATCTGCGGGCGCCGCGCAGAGCTTCGCAGATCGTCCGAGTTGCTGTTGGCGCGAGGATGCGGGCGGGTGCGGGCAACCTTCGGTGGGCCTGAGGGAGAGCGAGGGGCGCCCCTTCTTGTTTGACGCGCCAGGCGGTTGCGGCTGCGGCTGTGGGCGGCGCTTCTCTTCGGGCTGCTGCACTTGCGGTACTTGCGGGCGAGCGCGCGGCTGCTGCGGCTGCTGCAGGGACTTCTTGTCTGCGTCAACGTGGCAGGGAGGCGTCTGACGCGGCTGAGACTTGGGTGCGTGTTCTCCTCCTTTTGCAGCTGCTGCCATATCTTGGCCTCGACGCGGACGGCGATCGTTAGTCTTTTTCGCCCCGCGTGCCGCCTTGGCTCCCTCGCGCCCTGGCCTTCGGGGGTGTCTGTCGTCGGTGACGAAGTCGTCGTCGTCGTCATCGTCGCCCGAAGAAGACATCAGCAGGGCGCGAGCCGCTCGCGACGTGACATTCTCGCGACCGCGGCCTTGTGTGCGCCTCCCCTTCCTCTCTGCGTTTTCGAGCGCCACGGTCCAGTCCTCGTCTTCGCTGTCGTCATCCTCGCCCGATGATTCTTCGGAGGTATCGCTGCTGTTGTCGTCCGCATCCGTAGCAGGCTCCCGTTCGTCCTCATCCGCGCCGCTGCTGTCCTCGATCGAGTCGGGATTCACGACGCAGCCGACGCTCGGAGGATCCCTCTCTGTCGCTGCTGTGCGTGCTTCCGAGCCGACAGCACCCGCACGGCCACGCACGTGAGCTGCCTTCAGGTCGCTTTTTGGAGTGCTTCCGTCCGCAGAATAGGATGGGCTCAACGTAGCGCTCTCGAGCACCACGCCGTACCGCTCAGCATCCTGCTTCGGCCGCGCCGGTGACAGGGCGGCATCGCTGCCGCTTCCTCCTCCTCTCTGTGTCGCGCCACTGTCCCCATCGCGATCGTGCTCCCGTTGCTGCTGTTCGCGACGTTCCCTCTCGCGCTCGACCGCCGCGCCCGCCAGCGCGTGTACGCGCGCCACCAGGGCGGTGGGCGCGCGGCTGCGACAGTTGCTCCTCGCCCCGCGGCGGCGCTCGTACCGTGCACCACCAGCGGCAGCCCCACCCCCAGGCATTCCTCGTGGTTGCGGCTGTGGTGGCTGGGAGGGCGTCGGCGCCTCCCGGCGGTTCGAGCTCGCGCGCGGGCGGCGATCCTGCTGTGTTGGGGGCAAGCAGCTGCTGACCGGCGGCTGCGCACCGGGCTGCTCACCTGCAGAGTTTAAAATTCCCAGCCGCGACTGCTGCCAGCGAGCGCCGCACGAAAAAACGACGCGCGCGATTTGGACCGGATGCCGGCGGCAGCGCGGGCGCTCCACTCGCCCCCTCCACGCGGCGCTGTCGCGCGGGGGGAGAGGGGGGAGTACAAGGAGGGGAGGCGGACCTCGCCCCGCCGGGAGGGCCGCGAGGCTGCGCCGGTGGCGGCGCAGGCGCCGGCGCGCGGTGTGTGGCGCGCAATGTCGCGCGGTCGGCGCATGTGCGCCTGAAAAATTGCTGGGCTTGTCATCAAACTGCATGTGGTACCCAACGCACGCATTTTTGATGGTCGCAAATATGGGGGTAAGGGGGCGCACCGCACCCCGCGCGCTGCCCGCACCGCGGGCGCACGCGCACGCCCTCCCCTGCACCACACCTCCCGGCCTCGCTCGCTCGCTCGCCCGCCTGGGCTGGGCCTCGCTGCCCACCCGCGGCGCTCGCGCGCGCTCGTGGAGGGGCGGGGCGGGCGGAGGGAAATGGGGCACGTCTGGGCAGCAGGTACCCATGGTGGAGCAGCAGCAGCAGCAGCAGCAGCAGCTACTTCGGGCCGCGTGTGCGACGAGACGCACGGGAGCGACGGTGCGGTGGCGCGCGTGCGGCTCCTCGGCGCGGCCGACGAGACCGCTAGGAGCGTCTAGAGGGACCTGTTCGCGACGAGGGCCGCCCGAGCTCGGCGCGCGACGCCGTGAGGACTTGAGGAAGACTGACAGCCTTACTTATGCTTTTTGTGCGTGCATGCTTGCGTTCATACTTGACTACTAATGCTTGCGCCCTTGGGTTGGATGCAGGGCCATAAATATGCACACTTCGTGATGCTTTGAGTTGGGGGTGGCTCAGGGACGGTCGGGTCCCTAGCAGATGGGCTCGAGCTTGAGGACGAGGCCAGCGACGTTGACGCTCTGCTCGCGCGTCCACAGGGCGTCGCGCTCGGGCACGACGTGGTCGCTCTCCTCGAAGTACAGCTTGGCGGCGTAGCGGACGCCGTTGGTCAGGCGCACGTAGCGCTCCTCAGCTCCGTAGTCGTTGTCGATGCTGAGCAGGTCGTCGCAGCGCCCCTCCGAGTCCGCGGGACCGGGGCAGCGACGGCCGGGGTTCTTGCGCGGGTCGTTGGGCGTCTCGAGGATCGAGATGGGCCACGACAGGATCTCCGAGTACTCGTGGTTGATCTCGAGGGCGATCTTGATGTCCGCGTCCGTGACGTACGGCGGCATCACCACGTAGTTCGAGGCGCTGATGGTGCCGAGGGGGAGCTCGATGGGCGCCTCGCACTTGCCGCGGTCGCAGTGCAGCTCGTGGCTCCAGGGGGCGTCGTAGATGTCCGAGTGCACGCACAGAGAGCTCTGGGTGTCGTAGCGCACGCCCTCCCAGCGGAAGGGGACGGAGCCCCAGCTGACCGAGGTGCCCATGGTGCCGTTGTAGACGTGATCGAACGCGGAGTAGAAGCTGTTGTCGATCGCGGGCTCCTCGCGGTCGACGACCGCGGCGGGGCCGATCTGGACGCCCTCCTCGTAGTAGCCCTCGGGCGCGGGGCAGTAGCGCTCCCACGCGTAGACCGGCTGAGGCGACGCGCCGCGCGGGATCTGCGCGTTGGCGATGGCGAGGACGCCGGAGATGCTCACGTCGACCGAGCGCTTGCGGCCGTCGCACTCGTCGTGGTGCGGCACATCCCTGGTGGGGGCGTCCGTGTAGCGCGGGGTCGGCCTCGGCGTCTCACGGTAGGTCGGCCTCGGCGTCGGACGGGGCGTCGGCCTCGGCGTCGGGCGGTACGTCGGCGCCTTGGTCGGGGCCTTGGTGGGCGCCTTGGTGGGGGCCTTGGTGGGGGCCTTGGTGGGCGCCTTGGTGGGCGCCTTGGTCGGCGCCTTGGTGGGGGCCTTGGTGGGGTAGTAGGTCGGGCGCGGCGTGGGCCTGGGCGTGCGACGGTAGGTCGGCCTCGGGGTGGGCGCCTTGGTGGGCGCCTTGGTGGGCGCCTTGGTGGGGTAGTAGGTCGGGCGCGGCGTGGGCCTGGGCGTGCGACGGTGGGTCGGCCTCGGGGTGGGCGCCTTGGTCGGGGCCTTGGTGGGAGCGTAGGTCGGGTGCTTCGCGGGCGCCTTGGTGGGGTAGTCGACGGGGCGATGCACCGGCGCGGGCTCCCTGGTGGGGTACTCAGTCGGCCTGTGCGGCTCGTGGCAGTTGATGCCGCACTCCTGGCACACGTCCGGGCAGCAGTCATCCGTCTCGACGCAGTACTGGTCGCAGTAGCAGTCCACGGCGCCCGACGCGGGGCCGGTCTGCTCGACCTCGCAGCGGCCGCGGCACGAGCCCGCGGCGGTGTAGCTCAGCTGCGTCTCATAGGCGGAGACGGCGGCCGAGCCCATGGCCGCGAAGGCGGCGATGGCGGCGGGATCGGTCACGTCGAGCGGCGCGATGTCGCTGCCCCGCGTCGAGACGATCTCCAGCGGCGGCAGCGCCGGCGTCGGCCCCAGCCATTCCGGCGCGATCGTGATCGGCGAGTCCGCCGGTCCCAGCATCGCCCCGCCCAGATCGAAGCGGAAGCGATCGATCAGCAGGTTGAGCCCACCGCTCGATCCGATCTCCAGCACTTCCAGCTTCGGACCCAGGCGCCGCGCCACCTCGACCAGCCCGACGATCAGCGCACCGGAGCGCCCCGCCTCGTTGGTCTGCGGCGGGCCGTCGAGCCAGGGCAGCAAGGCGGCATCGTTGCGCGCCAGCACCCGGTTCAGCGCATCCTGCAACCCCGCGCCCGAAACCCGCCCGGCGAATATCTCCGCCAGCTCGGCATCCGCCCCCGCCAACACCAGCGCATGCAGCCCGCCGATCAGCCGGAGCGGCAGCGCGTCACGCGTCGGCTCCCCCGTCCAGTCGAGCACCGCCCGCCCCGTCCCGCTGCTCCGGTCGAGCCCGTCGGCCAGCGCCGTGCAGAGTTCGGCGTAGAGGGGCGCCGCCATCTTCCGGCAATAATATTCCTGGATCCGGAACGCCCCGCGGTTCGTCGCTTCATCGGCCACAAGAAATACCTCCGCGGCCGCTCTGTTGCGCCTGGGGGGTGCCCCGAGTAAAGCCCCGGCTTCGATGACCGAACCGCTGATCCTTGCCGTCCCCAAGGGGCGCATCCTCGACGAGGCGCTGCCGCTGCTCGCCCGCGTCGGTATCATCCCCGAGTCGGGGCGCGTGCGCGCGCGCGCGCCGGCGCGCTTCCGGCGCGGGAGTCAACGCCTGGATCGCGCCCGTCACGAATTGTGTGCTAATTACCGCGTCTTATCCAACCTTCGAACACACCCGCCACCTGCGCGAATCCACGGATCGCAGCGTGATCCCGCTTGATCGCGTTCCGTCCCGGCGCATCTGTTTGGTTTCTCATGTGCCACGTCATGCACGCGCGCGCGCATACACCCACACGAGAGAGCGTCCGAGTATCATATCACACAAGCAACTACGCATCGGACCTCGGAGACTATCGTGGCGCCGCGTTGACTGTCTGGAGCGCACGGTGCGCGCTTCGGTCGCCGCCACGAGCGAGTTCGCGGAGCTTCCGCGAACGAATCGTTGACTTCGACGGACGGCGTGGCGAAAAGCAGTGCCTGCGTCCATTAGATTCAAAAGCCCGCATGCATATCACGGTGTCTCAAATTTAATTAATTTTGATTTACGAGCGTGATGCTGACGCATGCTCCCACTTAGTCCCGAGAGTCGCGATACGCAGTGAGGCACTCCCTCCGCCCCCTTCCCCTCCAGCGACCGCGCGTCGACCCCGCGCGGGCTTTGTTTGCTGCACACGCAGCGTTGCTCTGTCCTCGCCACCCACTGTGACGTTTGGCAGAGACGGTCACCGCGACGATGCGGCCGTGCGGGCACACGCACGCTCCGATGGAGCCATATCCAGAAATGAATTTTCTTTCATGCAAGAAAATTAAAAAAATGCGCAAATGATACTCGACCTGCAGGATGATATATTAGGGAAATTAGCACCCAGACCGGTTTTCGGCCCCCCTAATAGCACCCAGACCGATTCTCGCTAAAAAAAAGCACCCAGACCGATTTCCGCTCGAAAAAAGCACCCAGACCGCTTTTGGGGGGGGGGGCTCGCACCGTGACCACTCGCCGCGCTCACAAAAAGCACCCAGACCGATTCTCGCTAAAAAAAGCACCCAGACCGATTTCCGCTCGAAAAAAGCACCCAGACCGCTTTTTGGGGGGGGGGCTCGCACCGTGACCACTTACACCGCGTTCTCCCACCTCGCGCGGTCGAGTGAGCCGACGTGCGCCTTGATGAGATTGTCGGTGAAGTGCTTTAGGCAATAGAAGAAGTGGATCTTCTTGAAGACCTCGTGGCCAGCCTTCTTCTCGCCCTTCTGCCTGTCACCGACCATGGCAAAGGTGGGGCCGTCGCCATCCTCGAGGACAGAGCCGCTCCATGTCCCCGTGTCGGGATCGCGCACACCCCCAGTGACGCGCTGCAACCACTCGAAAAACATGCGCCACGTCTCGGTCCTTTCGTTGTCCGCGAAAAACGAAGCCGCCAGCAGGACGATGTGGTCGTTCGCGTCGTAGCCCGAGCACTTGTACGAGCCCCCCCCCCAAAAAGCGGTCTGGGTGCTTTTTTTTTAGCGGAAATCGGTCTGGGTGCTTTTTTTTAGCGAGAATCGGTCTGGGTGCTTTTTTTGAGCGCGGCGAGTGGTCACGGTGCGAGCCCCCCCCCCCAAAAGCGGTCTGGGTGCTTTTTTCGAGCGGAAATCGGTCTGGGTGCTTTTTTTTAGCGAGAATCGGTCTGGGTGCTATTAGGGGGGCCGAAAACCGGTCTGGGTGCTAATTTCCCTATATATTATTTACACTCACACCCTCACGTACGCACACGCGCACTCGCGCATGTGCCACATGCACAATGAAGTAATACCATCGAGTGATGGTACCACGGAATTGAATGTGTCCGTCCTTTGGGACATCTTCAAAGATCACTGGGCTGCGCGTCATCCTCGTTGGTCGTGACGTGGCGCGCGGTGCGCCTCAAGAGCCACGCTGGCAGGAAAACGCCATCCTCGCGTTGTGATGGGGTTGTTGCCGTTGCCGCTTCCTGCGACGATGCGCACGAGGGGGCCGCTGGCACCTTTCACTCGCCAAAAGTCGCCAAAGTCCAAATTGAGCAAAGAGCCCTGCAAAACATCGCAAAACGCGGCATTAAAAGCGCCTTAAAGAGCGCGCGGAAATGTTGAACTCTGCTGAAGCGACAATCGGCGGTGCATATACAGCAATGCGGCGCATGATCGGTCGTTTGACCCGGCAACGTGTGTTTTGAGTCGTCGCCGCTCGGCACGTGTGAAGAAGCCCCGTGGAGGCTCCGGATTCTGCCTCGCCGCGGCGCCGTCGAGTACCAATGAGTAGTCATGGAAAAAGCGTATCTCGTTGAAAGATTGCAATCTTCGCGTATCGCTTTCTGGCAGGCGCCGCTCACCGGAACGTTCGATCAGGCCAGCCAACTGGCATAGCAAACGGGCTTGAGGTTTACGGCGGGTGATGTGGTTGGTTGCCAAGTGGCAAGCATCGGGGCGCGCGACGGCGGCCGATCCGCCTGCGCGCCACACGTCTGCGGCGCGCGCGCCACACGTCTGCGGCGCGCGCCGCCGGCGTGCCACAGCGCGCGCGCGCTTGGCGCGGCGCGGCCGTCGCTCGGCCCACTGCTGGCACGAAGGGCGCGGCCGTCGACCGTGGCGGCGGCGCTCGCTGCTAGAGAGCTAGGCTGCCTGCAACCGCACCAACACAGGTTCATCCAATAGATTGTGCATGTGCATGCCCGAGGGGCCCAATCCTGAGCAGCTACCAGTGGACGCGCCCCGGCCCAACATGGCGAAAGGAGGAGACACAGGCATGGATGTCATCAAGGTGGCTCGCGCCGCTGGCGTGGGCGACATCGACAAGCCCATCAGCCTCAGCGCGTCGACGAAGCGCGTGCCTTCGCTCGAAAAAGGCGGCTCGCGCGAGACGCCACTTGGCGGCGCCACCGACGATGGCGACGACGGCATCGGGATCGACTGGCGCAGCAGCAGCGCGGGGCGGGGACGCCGCTCAGCCGCGATGCGCGTGCGTGAGCACAACATGCTACCGGGCACTCTCGACGAGCTCTTCCGCCTCCTCGACGACGACGCTGAGCTCAGGGACACGCAGGTCGACTGGTCCCGCCTGCGCCTGCTGAAGAAGCTTGGCGCCGGACAGTACGGTGACGTCTGCCAGATGGAGCTGTCGCCAGCGACGCAGATCGACGCTGGCAAAGATGGCGCTGGCAAGGGTGCCGACGTCAGCATCGGCGGTGATTCGATGACCGACAGCACGTACAGCGAGGGTAGCACGAGCAGCGGGAGCGCCTACCTGCGCCTCAGCCTGAGCTCGCGCGTGGCACCCGCGCGCCCGGGGACGCAGTGCGTCGCGGTGAAGCGCCTGCTACCCGCGCCCACGCTCTCTGACGTGAACGACTTCCGGCGCGAGATCAAGATGCTGCACTCCCTGCAGCACGACAACGTGGTGTCTTTCGTCGGTTGGGGCAAGTACGGCTCCAGCCTCGACAAACGCGGCGGCGGCGGCGGCGGCGACGCGCGCGAGGCGCTCTTCCTCGCCGAGGAGCTGTGCACGGGGGGCTCGCTCAGGGATCTCGTATCAGCGGAAAATCGCGGCGCCGGATGGAAGTACGGAGGCAAGGAGGCGCTGCGCTGGCTGCTCGACATCGCTCGCGCGCTCGAGTATCTGCACGGCGACCACGACGGCCTGGTGATCATGCACCGAGACTTGAAGCTGGCGAACATTCTCCTGGAACACAAGTACGTCCCGGGCACCGAGGACCTGCCGATGGCGAAATTGTGCGATTTCGGCGTCGCTCGGCCTGTGGCCAACGCCAACGCGGGACGCGACGCTCCAACCGGTGGCGAAACCGCCGCAGCCGTGGCCGCCGTCTCCACCGAGCAAATGCTCGAACCGCCCGCCAAGAAGGAGGGGCGAGCGAAGGCGAAGACCCGCCCTGCGACTCAGAGCGAGATGGCGGAGCATCGCCGTCAGATTGCCAACCAAATGACCAGCCTGACTGGCAGCGTGCCTTACATGGCTCCGTACGTGCGCGCGGCCGGCACGCCCACCACGCGCTCCTGCTGCTGCAGTGCTGCTTGCGGCGCCCATCGGCTGACGGATGCGCGCGCGATCATGACTCGGAACTCCGTCGCCCTTTGCTGCGTTCCGAATCGGCTAGTGAGGTGATGGTCGGGGGCTCGTACGGGCATGAAGTAGACATATTTTCGTGGGCGGTCATCGCTTACGAGCTCTTCGCCAAGTGCACCGTGGCCGCGTGCCACTGCCTTGACGAGAAGGACAAGATTGACCGCTACATCGCCAAGGTGTCGAAGCAGCGCTTTCGCAACGATCTGCCGCGCTCTTGGCCTCAGCAGCTGCGCCAGGTGATTCGAGATTGCTGGAAGCACGATCCGGCGGCGCGCCCCAGCGCCTCGCAGCTCGTAGCCAGACTGGAATCGCTCGTGGAGGAAGGCGTTGTCGATGCTATGATGATGTGCCCTGCGCTTGCGAGGTGCACAAACGGCCAGTGCGCTATCCAGTAGCGCCCCCCCCCCTCTTTGCCCTATCCCCACCCTCCCCTGCACGGGCGCGTTTCCTCGCTCACATGCACGACGAAAGCGTCCCGACGGCTGGCCGAACATCGGCGCCAGCGGGGCGCTCGCGCCTGCGATCCGTTTTAAAGCTAATGTAACGCACGTTCAGCAGAAGGCGATGCCCTCGCACCGCGACGAATTTGCTGCGGCGCGCTGGAGCGCGTGCGCGCGCGCGAGTCCCCATGCGCACATATAGGTGCGACATGCGATGAGTTTACTTGTGTTCTGCAATAGTCCTCTCGAATTCCCAAGGTTGCGTGCGTGTATCGAACAGCCTCCCCGCTCACTGCGGCGCCCCGAAGACCGTACCTGCGCACACGTAGGGCGCGCGTTGCGCCCCCGCCTCAACCTCGCCCTCGGGGTGGGTGCGATAGCCCCATGTGTACACAGCGATCTCGTTCGCAGCTACGACGCCACTGCGGCTGTCCGTGGTGTGCTGGACGCCGTGGCCATGCGTGCACTCGACGAGAGCAGCTGTGTGGGTATTGCCTGCCGCCACAGCACGTAGCGCACCGAGAGAGCCGCCTTCGAGCAACGCCATCGGCTCGTGACGTTCCAGCGCGCCCTCGGCGCGGCGCGGGCGCGGGTAAGCTTCGCCAAAGCCGTTGGCACCCCATGCGTAGCCGCATGGAAGAGGAGGCTCGCGCCCGATGCGTCTGCTGGGTGAAACCGCCACGACTGACGTGTAGTCATAGCCTGCGCTGACGGCGATGGCATCGAGCAGCGGTGAGTTGCTCTCACTGCCAGCGTCGCTGCCATCGTCCTCCTCAGTTGCGCTCCCATCGTCCTCGTCGTCTTCCCTGGCGGCGGCGGCGCCCTCACCTCTATCAGCGCCGCAACATGTCGGGCCGGGAAGCACCGGGTTCCGTGGCGTTCGCGATGGTACGCAACTGACGACGGCCTCATCGCTCTCCATCTGTCGCGCGAGCATGGAAGCGCTGGCACCGACCGGCGTCGGCGCCCTCAGCTGCCCTAGGTGCCGCGCCGACCCGAGCAGTCGCCTGGGGCGCAGGCCGCACTGCCCGTCCTCGTTGGCGCCCCATGCCCATACCACTCCCCGCGCGTCCACGCAAGCGCCATGCGTGGCGCCGAGAGAGAATCCCACCACGCGCCTCCCGTTCGCAGGTGGGGTCCTGCATCCTTCGCAGGGTGGTCGGCCAATTGCGCGCGTGTGCTCCCCACGGCCGCATGCATCCGCGTTCTGGTCGCTGACGTCGCCAAGGTCGCTGCTGCGCGTGCTACTGCGATCACTACCATCAGCGTCATGACCGCTTCCGCTCGCGTCGCCGCCGCTGTAGCCACGTGGCTGCGCTGCTTTGGCGCCCAAGTGCCGCGCAGCAGAGGCGCCGTCGCCCTGCGCCGATAGCGAACGCAGCTGCCTCACCGCTGCGCTGTACCAGCCACCGCCGAGAGAGTGGAGGCAGCGCCTCACGCGGCTGCCTGTCGGTAGCGCCAGCGCTTCTTTGCCGATGCGCACGCGCTGCGGCGTTGCAGGAGGCCCCTCTCGGCCCAGCAGCCTGCGCGCGCTTTGCATGTTGTTGGACGGCTCAAGCGCGCTGCCCCAAGTGTAGAGGTCGCCGCGGGCAGTCAGAGCGCCTGCCGCGTACGCGTCGGGCACCTTTGCGAGCGCGATCGCCAGCACCGCCTCGGAGGGAGGCGCGTCCGTGTACGCGCGTGGGGACACGGGCGTGCTGTTGTCGCAAAGGCCCGAATACATGCGCGCGCGCGCCGTGCGCAGTGCGTTCCGGAGCCGGTCGTCCGGTGCAGGCGTCCATTGCAGCGCGCCGTCCGGCGCAAGCCCCCAGGCCAGCAGCGTGGCGTCGCATAGCAGCGCCAGCGACGAGCAATGTCCCGCGGCAATGGCAACCACGCGCCTGCGTGCGTTCGATTCGGTGCCATCGGTGCGCGCGCATACCTCGCCGGCGCCCTCGACCCACATCGGCAGCGCAGCGGGGCGCAGCTCCCAGCCGGCGGTGGGTCTCGCGTTTGTCGGCGGAGCCCCGATGCCGCGCTGGCCGCGCGCATTGCTGCCGCAGCTCAGCACCGCGCCGTCAGATGCTAGCACCAGCGTAAAGTCGTTGCCACACGCCACAGACAATGCTTCTCTCGGGGCGCCCACCTTGCGCGGCAGCGGCGGGAGGTCCAGCGTGTGCCTCACGCCCGGTGGCACGTGCCGCCCCGCTCGCGCGTGCGCCGCGCCGCACTGTCCCTCGGTGTTGTTCCCGAAGAGCCACACTGTTGCCGCAGTATCACCCGGCGCCATACGGCCGAGCACGGCCGTGTGACCTCCACCGGTGGATGTATGGCCGCCGCCTACGCTCAGTGACACTCCGGCGGCTTGCTTCGCACCGATCAGCCCCACTGCGCCTGCTGACCCCACCGGCGTGGCGAGGACGTCCATACGTTCGGCAGCGCGCAGCACGCCACACCAGCTCTCCGAGCCGCGCCCGCGCGGCTCGAGGGCGGGCGTGCCGCGCGCCGCGCAGGCCGCCACCGCCCTGCGCCGCGCACACTGCTCAGCGAGGGCGCGCGAGCTGCGGGACGCCGCTGACACGCGCGCGAGGTCGCGGCTGGGCAGGTAGTCGCAGACGAGGAAGACCACGTCCGTTGGAAGCGCGAGCAACGGCATCGGCTCCGCGCACTGTGCGTCCGCGCCGCCGCCGCGGTCAGTCGGCGCGCCCACGCCGCCCGGGCACAGCGCCGCGCTGCAAGCGCCGCCGTGCGCCGCGCCTGCGCTCCACCGGCGGCGGTGACGGCGGGCCAAGGGCGCCGCCGGAGCCGACGGACGAGAAAGCTGGACAGGGCGCCACCGCGTACGGATGGAATAGCTCGCTGTTGCGTTCGCTGTTCGTGCGCCAGCTGGGCGTGGGCACTGTTGGTCTGGCACTCTCTGCACCCAAGCTCGGGCCGCTGCTTCTTGTGAGCACCAGCACAACGGGTGGGGGGCTCGTCAGCACGTTTTTCACCGCGCGGATGGCCATCGCGGCCGCGGCGGGCGCGGTGGTGTTGGTGGCGTTGGGGAGAGCGCTCGAATCCTCGTCCAACCCGACGCTTGCCAACATCGCGCGCGAGACGGAGATCTTCGTTCTCGCGCTTTTCGGCGAGCGCGCTCGCCCGCTTGCGGTGGGCGCCGTGGCGCTCCCGCTCGTCCTTTTCACCGGGCTCACGGAGGAGATCGCATTCCGCGGGGTCATGTTTCCCTCGGTCGTGAACGCAGTCCCCCCCGCCGCCGGAGGCGCGGGGGTGCCGGGGCTCGTCGCGGGCGCACTGGTCTCGTCGTTTTTCTTCGGGCTCGCACACTGGGGCGGCGATCGCACGACGGAGGGCGCGGCGCTCGTGGCGCTCGAGGCGAGCTACGGCCTCGTCCTCGCGGCCACGTACGTCCTCAGTGGCTACAATTTGCTTGCCCCTATCATCGCGCACGCCGTGTACGATTGGGAGGCCATCGTCTTTCCCCACCTGCGCGTGTGCGACCGCATCGCATACGCCCGCGCCGGTGCTGGTGGCGCCTACGGCGAGGAGGGCATCGTCACGCGCGAGGCGCTGCGGACGGCTGCGGCAGCGGGGCAGAGCATGGCGGACGTCATGCGCGTGCGCGCGGCATACCTCCTCATAGACACTGACCAGAACGGGGCGGTCGACGCCGAGGAGCTGCGCGTGGCGCTTGCAGCCTTCGGCATCAAGGCCACCGCCGCCGAGTCCGACAAGCTCGCGCGCGCGTGGTCGACGGGCGGCACGGGGCAGCTCTCGTTCGACTCGTTCTACAAGCTGCTGCTCTCGCTCGGCGTGGCCAACTCGCCAGAGGCCATGGTGCGCTCCCTGCTCGGCTCGCCAGGGCGCTGAGAGGCCGCCGCCGCGCACTCGAGTAGCGTCGACCGCTCCGCCTTAGGCGCCTCGAGCCCCCGACGGGGCCGCGGGAGACGCGCGTTCGGCAGAGGCTCGTTTCGTTCAACGTGGACAGATGTCAGATAACGATGACATGCACAGCAGTAGCCCACCACGTCCTGGTGCTACTGTAGTTACTGTAGTCCCACTAGTTGAGTGACAACTGTACGTCCTGTACATGTACAGCACGCACGAACCCCAACCATATTTGAGGTCAAAGGGTCCCAAAAAACGCGATGCCGTACAGTAACTGTAGATGTGCACGCATGCTCGTGGTGCCGGCCCGCACGCATTGCATGCGCTGAGTGCGCCCCGAGATCTGGGCGCCCAAAAATCTGCGGCGCGCGCGAAAACGGCGTCGGCGTCCCCCTCCGATGCGGGCGGGCGCGCGGGCGGGGCACACCCGCGGCGGCGCGCGCGGGCGTGTCCCCCCCCCCCCCCCCCCCCCCCCCCCCCCCCCCCCCCCCCCCCCCCCCCTCAAGGCGTGCGTGCGCGCGCGGGCGTGTCCCTCCCCCACCCACCCCATCCCACCCCGCCCACACCTCCCCCTTCTCCCTCTGCAAGGAGGCCTAGGGGCAGGCGCCCTCTGCTTGGCCGCAGGAGGACGGATCGAAGCGGCCGGGTTCACGAGCGCGCGCTCCGATCCGCGCGGGGGGCCGCTGCAGACGCGCGGGGGGGGGGGGGGGGGGGGGGGGGGGGGGGGGGGGTTCTGGGAAGGCGGCCAAAGCACAGACGAGGTCGGGGTATGGGATGGCGTGCAGCGCGGCACCGCTCGCCCTGGCCGATGCCCGCGCCAAGTACGAAGGCTCGCGGGTGCTGAAGCGCTTTGGCGAGGAGCTCTACGGCGGCGTGTGCGACGAGGTCTGGGCGGACGACAACGACGGCGGCGCGCTCGTGTTCCATGTGACATACGACGACGGAGATGCGGAGGATGTGGACGCCGACGAATTTGCGGAGCTGTGCGAACGCGCCGCTGAGCGTGCCAAGAAGAATGCGCCCATGGACGCCGACGAATTCGCGGAGCTGTGCGAAGACGCCGCTGAGCACGCCCGGAAGAGTGACGCCGCTGAGCCCGCCCAGAAGAGTGACGCCGCTGAGCATGCCCAGAAGGATGCGGGCAATGGCACACCCGAGTTCGCGGCCAAGCCCGAGGACACGCCGCCCGCTCCAGGGGGCAAGCAGAGGGTCGCGGTGCCGCGCTCTCCCGCGCCAGCGGCTGCGCAGCGCCTCCTGGTGGACCTCTCGAATTCGAGCCCACGGAAGGCTGACGCAAGCGACGCCGGGCCCGCTGCTGCCGGCGATCTGGATGGCGCGGATGGCGACGGGGTGCAGGAGGCGATTGATGGAACCGCAGGCGACACCGAGACACCACCGAAGCGTCCGCGCCGCCAGGCTGCTGCGCGGGGCTTGTCCCAAGCGGCGCTCCGCGAGGCCCAGGCCGCGCAGATCGAGGAGATGTTGGAGGACGAAAAGTCGCACAAGAGGCGACGGCTTGCGGCGGTGGGCAACGGCGTGGGTGGTCAGCGTAGTGGCAGCGGTGACGACGACGACAGCGATAGCAGCAGCGATGAAGACGACATCGTCATACTGGACGACAGCGACGCACCTGAGGCAGAGGAGCAGGAGTACTCCTACACGCAGGATGCGTACTTGAACCCAGGCAAGTCGCGTCACGTGCCCTTTCCCCCATGGTCGACCAGCGCGGCCGCCAGCATGCCGCGCCCTCGCATGCCGCTGTTGGCGCACGAACGCCGTGCCGCTCATGCGAGGGGTGAGTTGCCGCAGCAGGCACAGGGCTCGCACTGGGATGGTGCCACAAAGGACGTGCGAGTGTGGCTGCCAGTGCACAAGGACGTCGCGCTGCGCCACGAACGCAGCTGTGTTTGCTGCATGTGCTTGGCGGGAACCTCGCACGGCCGGAAGAATGCAAGTACGCGCAGTTCCAGCAGCGAGGCCGAGCTCGACGAGCTGTGGCGTGACATCCAACGCGCTGAGCGCGAGGATGGCGCCGTATTCGTCGGCAGGAAGGAAGCCGAGAAGTCGGGCTGGAGCGAGGGGTCGGGCACCCACTGGACGGAGCACTACCGCATGGTGACCCGCATGCGCTTCGGGCTCGAGTTTGACAGCGACAAGGACGGCCCACATCCTAGTGTGCTCAAGCTCTGGCAGAACGTGCCCACCGAGCCGAAGGAGCTCATGGGCCACGCCGTCCTGCCACCATGGTACATTGGCTTCAAGGAAGATTCGGCCCCTGAACAGAAGGCGCGGCGCGCGGCGCGCGCGGCCGTAGCGCGCTACCGCGAGCTCGAAGACGACGCACGGGGCATGGAAGCAGACCGCGCGGCCTCGCACTCGAAGAAAAAGAATGCGCTGCGCGCGACTGCCAAGCGACCTGACCTGAAGGCGTTCAACATGATGCGCGAGGAGGAGCGCTGCCTCGACAACGAGGCGCGCGTCAAGTGCGCGGGAGGTGGCGAGCGCCAATTCACGAAGGTGGGAACGCTGCCAGGAGTGCCCGTGGGCACCACGTGCAGCTCGCGCGCGGAGGCCTTCGCACTCGGGCTGCACTGCCACTGGCTGGGCGGGATGGTTGGCGGAAAGTGCAAGCTTGCACAGAGGAGGCAGAAGGGGCAACCGCAGGTGGAATACCTCGTGAGCATTACATCGAGCGGTGGCTACGAGGGCGACGAGGACGGCGGCGACGTCATGACGTACACCGGCAGTGGCGGTAACGACATGCTGCACGACGCCAAGCAGGTCAGCGATCAGACGTTCACGAACAAAAACGCCCAGCTCGCGAGCTCGGCTGAGCTCGGCCTGCCCATCCGTGTCATCCGCAAGCAGGCAGCGGGCTCCGGTTCCGGCCAGCACGGCCTGGGCCCGACTGGGCGCAAGGACGAGTACGTTTACGATGGGCTGTACGTGTGCACGCGCTACGTGTTGCAGTACGGCATTAGTGGCTACGTCGAGTGCAAGTACCGCCTTGAAAGGTTACCCGGGCAGCCGCCCATCCAGTCCGGCAGCGTCCACTTCAATGCGATGGGTGGCGGCAGCAGCCCACTCCCCCCCTGGATGACGCCAGACAGGCGTGCGGGCTTCACGGGCGTGTGGGATATCACGCTCGGCCAGGGCTCGGTGCACCCCATTCCGGTCATCAACGAGTACCGCCACGCGGCGATGCCCGTGCCTGTGCCCATCTTCCTCACTGCCGGCGCCACGCATCCGACCAACGAACATCAGAACGGCTTTAAGCCGTGGGACGAGGGAGCGGCTGTTCCCGACAACGCCATCGGCGAGAGCGCTTTCTATTACGCGGCCGAGCCCGTCCTAGCCGAGTGCGCCAAGGGGGCGGTCCACGAGACGCCTCCGGAAAACCTCGCGCTAGTGCAAAACGAGAAGTGCGTTCCAGCCAAGCTGTGCCTTTGGTGGCCGCGAACGAACACAGGCTCGAGCGACCTGTGGTCACGCGCGCAGATGCTCTTAGCCGCCTCCCCCGCCCGAACTCAACCACCCCCAGGCATCCGGCCGCCCCGGTGCCCGTCACGCATGGCATTCTGACAGAGCTGCTTCTATCCATCAACACACGCTGCTACACGCCACTTCCCTCGCAGGTCGCTCCAGAAGCTCAACAACTCAAAGTTCCTGCCCTATGACGCGCGCGGCAACCTGCAGTGCAATGTCGCCACGGTGGTGTACGAGGGTCCGCGCAATGGACCCCAGAGTTGTCTCGGCAAAGACAAGCCAATTCACCTACGCCTCGAGGTCTACCGCACGGACACACGCGGCTGGGGCGTGCGCTGCTGGGATGTCATCCGGCCGGGCACATTTGTGGCCCCCTTCACTGGGCAAGTCTTTCTTTGCGACACAGCCGACGAGCGCAACAAAGCCGTGGGCGCTGACGTGGTTGGCTCAGAGGCGTACTACCAGGCGATGGAGTATCAATTCGATCTGGAGGTGAAGGCCGTTGACGTGCACCTCGACATCGCCCAGACGCGGGATATGAGTCGCGAAGAGAGCGGGCCGACGGGCGAAGCCATCTTCAAGCAGAGCGGCCTCACGCGCGACCAGGTGAATGACGACGGCTTCGTACTTGACGGCAAGTACCACGGCTCGGTCGCGCGCTTCATCAACCACAGCGACACGCCCAACCTCCAGATCCAGAACGTGCTCCTGCCCGACAACCACGACTGCAGGCTGTGCCGCCTCGCGCTCTTCGCGCTCGAGCAGATTCCACCCATGACCGAGCTCACGTACTTTTACAGCGAGGACTACATGAAAACACTTACGGAGCGTGGCAAGTACACGAGCGTCAAGAAAGTGGGCTCGCGCTGATCGGCGGGGTCCACTTGAATGGCGTAAGTAATCACTGCGCACGTACACACAATTTCTCTTGTACATGGAGGGGCGGCAATGCGATGCGACGTATCCCAGAGGGATCAAGCGTCGTCCTCGGTGCCTGCAGGCGGTGGGGTGACATGGCGCTCGAGCCATTCCGCCTGCTCGGCGAGTGTGTGGAGGACCGATTCGCGCGCCCGGTAGGAGTGCGCTTCGTGTGGAAGCTGCACGAGCTTCACCTCGCACCCATGGCCCTTGAGCGCCGCATACATGCGCTCGCTTTGGAGAGGGAACGTGCCGGTGTTGTTGTCGTCGTCGCCGTGCAGCAGGAGCACAGCTTTGTGCGGAGATTGAGGGCGGCGCAGTCGCCATGCATTGGTGTCAGCGCATCGCGCCGCGCGTTGCACGCGCACGCGCGCTGCTAGTCGACACTGGCGCGGGCACGCTGGCGTGCAAGCGCGCGCGCGCGCGCGCGCGAGAAAGAGCGAGTTTGCGTGCGCGCGTGCACGCACGCTTCTTGATCTTGTCCGCAAATCGGAAGGGCGAGAGGTTGAAGTACACATCACGTGCCTTCCACAGGCTTCGTGTCTCGCCCTGAAATCCGAAGGGTGTGAGCGTCCTGGATGCGGTAGACGGCGCAGTCAGTCCTGTCAGCGCGTGGAGATGCATGATGCTGTTCTGATTTGCGACATTGCTGTGGGGCACTCCTTGCAAAAGTGCACGCGCCATCACCTACCTGTTGTACGCCCCAGACCTGCAGATGGCGCACGAGAACAGGTCGCCCGCGTGCGCCAGCAGCGACATGGACATGTGCGCCCCGTAGCTGTGCCCCCCAACAGCAATGTGGCCGCGCTTGGCCACACCGCGCCGCTCAAGCTCCGCGACGGCTGCCTCTGCGCTCGATACGAGCTGTTCGATGTACGTGTCGTTTGCAGTTTCAGGGTCTTCCCCGTCCTTGGCGATGATCGGCATTGACGGGCCATTGAGGACCGCGTAACCCATCGACAAGAAGAGAAGGGGCGACAGATTTCCGATGCCCGAAAAGGTGTGAGGCGAGCCCCTCATTTGAGCTGCGGCGTCCGCGCTCTTGTACTCTCGCGGATACGCCCACAGCAACGTGGGCAGCGGGCCGTCCCGCGCGGGATCGTGCCCAGGCGGCAGGTAGAGCGTACCGGTGAGGGTGACCCCATCCTCGCGCTCATAACGCAGGATCTCTTTGCTGTAATCCTTCAGGCTGGGATACGGATGCGGGAAGTCCGTGATTTGTATGCACTCACGCGCGGCTCCGTCTCCGATGGAGCAGATGGAGTACTGCGCCGGCTCCGTCTTAGACTCGCGCGAGAAGAGCACACGCAGGTTGTCGCGCGTGATCGGCGCATCGCCGGCGTCGCTGAGGATTGAGTTCACGCTCTCAAAGAACGGGGCCTCGCTCCTCCACAGCCTCTCCGTCTCCCCGCTCTCAATGTTGAGCAGGTCGAGAAATGGCCTGTCGCCCTCCGGGGAAGCCCCCGCCCCCGACATGAGCAGGTGCGTACCGTCCACGAGCGCAAGCGTGTACGTTCCTCGCTCCGTACGCCGCAGCATGGGGGAGCCGGGGCTCGTGTAGCGGTCCTCGTAATCCCTGTCGTGCAGCACACGCTTTTCACCGGTGCGCGGGTCGAGCACCCAGCTCACACTTCGCTTGCTTCGCCACTCGCTCTCGTAGACGAGCGCGAGGTCGCCGCCTCCGCCCCACGCGATGCCACCGTAGCGCAGGTCGGTCTGCACGAGCGTGCGCGGCTCGAGCGGCGCGGCCGCGCTGCGTGCCACCTCGTGCATGTCGAGCGAGAAGACCTCATCGCGCGGAGAAACCTCGACATTTGGGTCGCCCCCATCGCGGCACTCAGCCCACACGAGCTCGGCATCTTTGTCGGGGCGCCACTCGATCGAGCGCGGGCCCTCGCGCACGGCCCCATGGGCGATGGGGATCGCCTCGGCGAGCTCAAGCCGAGGCAGCGTGTGCACAACCTCGCCGCTGCTCGCGCACAGCACCTCCATGGTACGCGGGAAGCGCCCACAGGGCACGTTGTAGCTGAAGGGCCTCTCCATGCGCGCCACGAGCACGAACTTCCCGTCGGGGCTCGGCGCAAAGCTCGTGATCATGCCCTCCTCGCCGAATGGCGCGCTCTCGCCAGTGTGTATGTCAATCTTGACGAGCTGGCTGGTGGTGAGGTACTCGAGCGTGTCGCAGTCGACCTCGTCGCTTAACAGGTCCTGGTAGGTGCGCACCGGGGCGGCTTCTCCCGCGCCGCTCACCTGAATCTTCGGCCCGCTGGGCACCTCGGGGCGCGCCGGTGGGTGGTCCGCTTGGCCTTCGGGCACGGTGAGCGCCAGCAGCGTGCGCGCGCCGAGCCAGCCGAAGCTGTCAAACACGGTGTTCAGGCGCGACGCAGCCGCGAGCGGGCGTGCCTCGAAAGTCGGCGCGCCGTCCTGTGCCCCCTCGCCCAGCGCGCTCTCGACACTGGCCACGTGCAGTGCGAACGGCGAGCGCTCCGCGCCGGCCTCGACGCCGATGGTCGCGAACGCAACGTGCGCGCCGTCGGGGGCCCAGGCAAGAAAGTTGATGCCGTGACCCTCGGGAACGCCTCGCAGCGGGACCTCGTCGCCCACGCCGTCCGACGCGGTGCACAGCGTGGCCACGCCCATGTGCGTGTAGCTGGTCATGCGCGAGCGGCTGCGCACCTCCGGGTCGACGCGCAGCCCGGCGAGGCGTAGGTCGGGGCGCGCAAGGTGCGCGACCGACGGCATGCTCGGCCGGTGCAGGAACAGCACGGCGTCGCGCCGCGGCGAGAGGGACAGCGAAGGCGTGGGCTCCGACTCGACGATGTCCCTAATGGCATCCGGTGGGACGCGGTACCCGCCGTCCGACGCCTCGCCCTCCACCTCACTCGCGGCGGCAGCGCCGCCCGCGGCGGCGGTGGCGGCGGCAGCCGCGCGTGCCCCCCCCCCATCCGATCCGTCCGCCGGCCCACATCCGAACCCTGACTTCAAAACCGTAAAAATCGCGCTGCGCCGCGTTGGGGTGTTGCACGTGCGCGTCGCCCACTTTTGAAATTTTGAATCGCGCGCGTTGCGTTCGTTTCGGTGCGCGCGAAACCAACCCCGCGCGTGCGAAAACGAAAAAAAAAACTTCGCCCGCGCGCGAAACCGAAACGGAAACGCCGCGGGGGCGCGCGCGCCGGCCGCCCCCATCGGAACGCACCCGCGCGCCCGCGGGCGTTCGCCGATCGGCCGCCCGCGAAAACGCCGCCCGGCCGCATTTTTTTTTGTTCGCGGGGCGCGGGCGCGCGCGAAAAACAAAAAAGGCGCCCCCGCCCCCACCCCGCGGGCCCACTCGCCGAAGGGGAAGGGAAAAAAGGAATTAAAAAAACGCGGCGCGGACGCGCGCGTTCCGCGATTTCGCGAGCCCCGCCGCCTTCGTTCCGCACTGCGTTCCGGCGGGCGCCCGAGCGGCGCGGGGACCGACAAAAAAAAACCAAAAAAAGGGAAGGGGGGCGAAGAAACGGGGCGATGCGGCGGCCGGGCGGCGCGCCACAGCCGGCTCTCGCGCGCCGCCGCGGGGGCGCGCGCGGGGCGCCCCACCCGCTGCATTCCCCTCCCCCCCTCCCTCTTTCCGAAGGGAGGAGGACCTCCCTCGCCGCCCGCTCGGAGGGCGCGTCCCGCGGGGAGGGGCGCGCGCACGCGCGCGCGCGCGCGCACCGGTGGCGACCATGGCCGGCATGACGGACTACGAGAAGGAGCGCCAGGCGAACATCGCGCGCAACCGAGCCAAGATGATGGAGCTCTCGCTCAAGAAGCTTGGCAACCAGGTGGCGGGCGAGCAGCAGGCCAAGAAAGGGCCTGGCCGGCCGGCGGGGAAGCTGTCCGAGGAAAAGAAGCGAGAGGTGCGCCGATGGCTCGCTGTCCATCCGCTCCCGCCCGTTTTCACCGCGCTGCAAAGCGACGCCGCCCGCCATCGCCCATGCTCTCGGATTCGCACTGACGCTCTTTGCCCCCCACCCGCCCACCACCCCACCACCCCCGCGCGCGTGCCTCGCATGCTACGCTGCAGCTCAAGCGCCGGAAGGAGGAGAAGCTCGCGCGGCCGCGGCGGCAGTCCGCGCGCATCAAGGAGGCAGAGGAAAAGAAACCCCGATTCATACGCTCTGTTGTGAATGATCACGGCCGTGTGGTGTGCAAGACTGGGCCGCGTGTGAAGCTGACCATCAGGTCGCTCGGCGTCCTGGCCGAGGACGCCGACTGCACCAGCGACGGTGTGCTGGTACCGCGGTATTTCGCCGCCGAGGGCACGCTCTTCGGCGAGCCACTGCGAGTGTGGGTGGACGGCGACGGCAAGCACTTCGCTAAGTGGGGAGTCCGCCAGCCAAAGCTGCTTTGGGCGCCTGTGACGACGCCTGAGGACGAGGCCACCACCGAGCATGACACGTGCAACGCAGTCGCGCTCAAACTACCGACCTTCGCCCCGGCCGCGCCAAAAGTCGAGGACGTGAGTAAGGCTGCTGCGGAGGTGGCTGGCCAGCCGAATGCTGAGGCGACGGCTGGAGGCGCCACCGCCGCCGAGACCACGGCTGCTGCGCTCCCAGCGCAGGCTGGCGAGGCCCTCCATGCCGATGCTGCGGTCGCCAAGCCCACAGCGCCGGATGGAGGCGGCGCCGCCGCCGATGCCACCGTGGATGCGTCTGCGGCGCAGCCCGCACGCACCACCGCTGCTACCGCCACGCTCGATGCGCCCGGGGCGACGGGAATGGACACCGGTGCTGACGGTGCAGTAGACGGGCGCGTTGGCGACGACCACGGCGAGGGCGCGGAACCCGATCCATACGAGGACTGCGCCGCCCGCCGAGCAGCCTCTCTGGCGGTCCTGTGCATCGCGCGCGAGCGCCAGAGGCGGGGGCCAACGCCGCACACTGTCAAGGAGCCAGTGACGCAGCCCGCAGAAACGCACATGCTGACGCCGATGATCGCTCCGATTGCAGCGGCCCAGGTTAAGTCAGCCACGCCGATGTCATCTGGAGCAAGGCTGGGGTCTGTGAAGAGTAGGTCTGGGGTCAGGACCAGCGGTGCTTCGGGCGGAAAGTCGCACAAAAGAGCGGAGGATAGCACAAAACCGCCGCGGGCAAAGAAGCGCGCTCCCGGATCGCAGTATCGCGAGCCCAAATTTGACGAGAACGGCGACGAGGTCAGGTGCTCCAACTGCGGTCTGAGGTGGAGCCTGACGCCAATCTTTAGAGTGGGCCCCGACGGCAGGAAGACTCTCTGCAACGCGTGCGGACTGTTTTACCTCTCGAAAGGCATCCTGCGGCCGCCCCAGTTCTGGACACACCTGAAGGGGGCGGACACTGGAGATGACGTGGACACCGACGGCGACGGCGGCCCCGGCGAGAGCGCGGGGGGCGAAGCTGGTGCGAGCAATGCGACAACTGCGGCCACTGGGGCAGTCGCCGGAACTTCTACGTTGGCCGTTGGAGACAGGCGCGGCCTGCTTCCGGGCTCTATGGGTGGCTTCGGCGGCGTGCAAGACGTGCCGCCCGGAAGCATAGAGGCCCATGCAGCGTTCGCTCTGGAGAGCCACGTCGTCGCGCAGCGGCATGGCGTCTCGCAGCCATCCCACGCCATGCCTCCCATCGCGTCGGTCGACGTGCAGGGCCTCGCACCAGCGGGTGGCGTGCCGCAGGGAGCTATGGGACTACCCGATGGGGTGCGGGAGATTCCTGGACCAGATCCGACTGGAACATTCGGCGGTGCTGTGTCCGTCCCGATCCCCTCAGCTCCCATGCATTCGCAGCACCAGGGGTCGCTTGGGATGCCCATGACCCCAGCATCCCTGAGCCCCGCGGCCCAGGAATTGCTGCAACAGCAAAATATTGCGCAGTACCAGCGCCAGCAGCAGGCCGCGCAACAACCAGAGCAAGGCCAGCACCAGCAGCAAGTATGGACGCAGCAGCAGCTCATGCAACGAGGGCAAGCACAGTTGCCAAGCCAGCAGCAGCACTATCAGCAGCAATACCAGCCAGCGCTCATGGAGCAGCGCCAGCACCAGCAACAACAGCTCCACCAGCAGCTCCCGCAGCACCAGCGGCTCCCGCAACACCAGCAGTTCCATGAGCAGCAACAGCAGCAATACCATCAGGTGCAGCCGTCCCCGCCGCAGTCGCAGCAAGTCTTCGATTACCATGGCCAGCACCAGTTTCAGCAGCGCCTGCCCTTGGGGCAACACCAACAGTCACTCCAGCAGCCCGCGCCTGCGCAGCAACCTTACTACGGAGCACGATACGCCGCTGCCGGACCTTCGCAGCAACAGATGATCCAGGAGACGCAACTGCAAATGCAGCAGGCGAGTCTTGCGCAGCAGCTGCGCCAGCAACAACAGTTGCAGCAGGCCGTGCACCAGCAGCAGCCGCATTTGCCGCAGCAGCCGGGCACAGAGCAGCAGCAAGTGCACGGACAGCCGCGTGGGCAGCCACAGCAGTATGGCTACCTCACGTCACCTCCGGGATTCGTCTTCAAACAAGGTCCGGCACGTCCTCCCTCTCCGCCACCCTCTCCCGCGCCATCCCCTCCACCTTCGCCACCTCGCGAAGTGTCGACACCGCTGGGTGTGACGTCTGCAAATGCGGGTGCGGCGGGCACGGTGTGCGAGCCGATGGATACCGGCGACGAGGGGACTGGGGACGCGGGCTCGGTGCACGCGACCTCGCTCAGCGGTGTGCGGGTTGTGCAGAGCAACGGCAGTGGCGCGGAGCCAGCGCTCGCCAAGGACAAAGTGGGCGTCGAGGGCACACAGGCGAATGTAGTCGCGGCGGGCGATCCTATTTCTGAGCTCGCCGCGACTGGCTACTGCGAGGGAGGCGGCGCTGGCGCGGCCGATGCGAGGGCTGGTGCAGACGGCGCGTGTGCGGGGGCGATGGACACCGCCCCCGACACCGCCGCAGCGCAGCCCGCGCCGCCAAAGCGCGCACGGGTGGCGCGTGCCAGGAATGTGCCCTACGGTGGTGATCCCATCTGTCAATTGGCAGCTACTGGATTCTACGAGAAGCTAATCCGTGGCAAGGTCGCGCCGAATGTGTCTTGGGACGAAATCCAGATCAACTTCACTGTCCCGGCGAATCCTGCCGCCGGTAGTGCTGGCATTGCTCCCGAAGACGACGACGACGTCGACTGGGATGCAATGAAGGCGGAGGCCAAGCGCATGCAGGACGAGCGGCATGAGCGCGAACGTCTACAGAAGATCAAGGACAAAGAGAATCTCGAGCGTCGCCGTGCGGAGGAGAAGGCGCTGAGGGCAAAGCAGAAAGCCGAGCGTGCTGAAGAGCAGCGGCTGCGAGCTATCGCGAGGAAGGCCCACATGGAGGCAGAGAGAAGGCGAAAGGCCGCCGAGGAGGCTGAGCGGAAGGAAAGGGAGGCCGAGGCCATTCGGCTCGACGCAGAGGCGAGGGAGCGCAAGCTCACCGAGAAGGAGCTGAAGCAGATGGAGAGGACCGAGCGCCACGATTTCGAACAGGCGAAAAAGGCGCGTGTGGACGCTGGCATGCACAGCCCGCTCTTGCTTGACAATCCCATGTCCGCGGTTCCACTCAAGGGCAGCCCCTCGTACGCCGCGTACACCGAGGCTGAAACTGATGCGAACGCATGGGCACAGAATGCCGGCAAAGGCGCGCATGTCCCTGAGAGGCTCCACGTTCGCGTGAAGGACATGCAGGCCGTCTTCCTGCCTGGGCGCGAGCTCGGTGGCCACAGTGGCCAGTCGCACGTCCGCGCGGAGCCGTGTGTGATCACGTACATGGGCAACGACGTGATCACACCGTCCAAGTTCGAGGCGATGGGTGGCAATATTAACCAGCGATGGAAGTCGTCCGTGCACGCCAACACTGATGTGGGTGGCCGACAGCCGCTCGGCACGCCCATGGGGGCCCTCTTCCGGAAACTTGGCGATGCCTTCGGCGGCGAGAGCATCGTTGGGAAGCGCGTCGAAGTGTTCTCGTTGGCCGAGCGCAGGGTCAAGGTTGCCACCATCACTGCGTACGTTCCCAACAGCGGTTTCCACAAGGTCGAATACCGCGTGGCGGACTCTGTGGTCGCTGCTCAGGCCATTGTCAACGCGATAATTGACACCGCGACCGACAGTGCCGCCCAGGCTGTGCGCGGCGTCATCGACGGCATAGTCGACGCTGTGGTGCCCGCGACGGGCGAGGGCGAGGCGCAGCAGACGCAGGCGGAGGAACAGGCCATCAGTGAAGCCGAGGCCATCGCCCGCGAGGTCGTCGATGGGCTGGTCACAGAAGTCGAGAGCGCAGACATCCATAACGGTCGTCCAGGCGAAAATGGCGAGCTCCTCCTGGCGCTGAACTGGTGTCGCTTGCTCGACTCGCCCACACCGGCGATTCGGCTCAACTCGGCCCCGTGGGAAGACGTGAGCTGGCTCGTTCCAGACGTGCACAAGCTAGCCGCACTCGCGGCCAACAAGACGCCGAAGCACAAGGCATCGGGCGCGGATTCGAGGGCGATCCACACTCCGGCGGCGCGGACCCCAAAGCCACCCAGGCCGCCGCCGCTCACCCCGGCGGAGAAAGCCGAGGTCGTGACTGTTGCCGCAGCGGCGAAGGTTACGGCGGCTAACCCGCCCCCTGTAGGAGACGACGGCGAGGTGCTGCTCGAAAAGCTCGATGGCTGGGGCATCTTTGGTTATGCGGATGAGGCCGTGCAGCACGAACTTCGCGCCAAGCACACGGGCACGTGGCTAGAGGACACAAACTTTGAGAACGTTGACCCCGACGCACTGGACGAATTGCTGGGAGAGACAAGTGGCAGGAGGAGGGGAAAGCGTGGGCGCAAGCCCAAGGGGAATGATCTGGCCATGACTCTTGCCGACGACATGCGCAGGACCCCGGGTGAGTGTATCCTGTGCGGAGAAATGCCATCGGCGGAGCGGCCGCTCCTCGACGTCGACGGCTTCCGCGTGCACCAAGAGTGCGCTCTCTGGAGCCCCGAGGTGTACTGCGAGGGCCACAAGATCGTCGGCCTGCCGGATGCCGTCCTGCGTGGGTCTCAGCTGCGGTGCACGCGGTGCCTCGACGTCGGTGCAACAGTGGGATGCCGACACCCATCGTGCAACCGCACCTTCCACATCGGCTGCGTCATCTCCGGCGGTGGTTCCATAAACACGAAGGACTTCCTAGCAGCCTGCAAGCAGCACAGGACCGAGGAGGACATTGAGGAGACCAAGGCTATGCTTGAGGAGGCAGCGCAGGCTCCGGCGGCGGACGAGGGCGCCCCGGGGGCCCTCGATGGCTCGGCTGCGGGCGAGGGCGTGCAAGCGGCCGGTGCAGCTGACCCGCAGGTTCCCAGCGCTGTGGCACCTGAGGCGGCCGCGCCTGGGCTGCCCAGCTCTGCACAACCTGGAGGTGAGGCGGATGCTGCTGTCGCGATGGAGGTTGATGCGCAGGGCGCGAGTGCGGCGGATGCCATCACGGCTGCGAATGGAGAGGGCGCGCAGGGCGCTGTCGATGCCCCACAAGGGCCTCCTGAGGCCGAACACGACCCCACGAAAGGCATCGTGGACGATCCAGCAGCCGTGCTTCGCAAGTTTCAGACCGCAAACCCACCGCTGGCTGGACCTATATGCGCTTTCTGCGGGGTCCCCGGCGATGCGGTGCGGCCAGTTCACCAGGTCGATGGACATCCGGTGCACCTCGAATGCGCGCTTTGGGCCCCCGAGGTCTACTGGTCCTCGCAAGGCGGCGACGATAAGGCGCCGACTCTCGCAGGCGTTGCCAAGGCCGTCGATCGCTGCAAGGACTTCGAGTGCGGGATCTGTGGCAAGCCTGGTGCAAGCATGCAGTGCCGCACGTCGAAGGGCTACGACCACAAAGGTGTGCACAGGCGATGCCAGAACAGATACCACTTGCTCTGTCTGCTGTCATCTGGGGGCGGAGTGCGCACGGAAGACTGGACCTGCACTTGCCCTGCGCACGCAACCAAGACGGACAACGAACGAACGGCTGTGCTCATTGGCAAGCTCGACGAGCAGCTCGGAAGGGCTTGGGCCCCAACAATTGCCGACAGGTGCCGACTCGCCGCTGCCGAGTTCGAGGAAAAGCGCCAAAAAGAGCTCGAGCAGAGGCGCCAGAAGCAGCTTGCGCGCCAGTCGAGGGCGGCTGCGAGCGGGGCTGGCGACGACCTCTCGGACGGGGACGAAGGCGACGGCGCGGGCCGAGCGAAGCGTCCGCTGGATTTTGACGACTCATCGGACGAAAGCGATGACGAGCACGAGTCTGGCGACGAAGGCGAGGGTGACGATGATGCCGACAAAGACTTCAAGCCGAGGTCGGGCGGCAAGCGTAAGCGCAGCAGTGGGGCGAGGCGTCGCTCGGGCCAGAGGCCACCTAGGCCGAGGGCGTCGGGCTCGCGCTCGGGGGCACGGACGTCGGGGTCTCGCAAGACCAAGGCAGCGGATGGCGAGCCAGATCGCAAGCGCGCGAGAGGACCCCGTCCGCCAAAGCCCGAAAAGCCTCCTTACTGCGCCGCCTGTGCCGTGGGGAGACACACAGCGCACGACCCGCGCGACCCCAAGTGCAAGCGGCACGACCCCAACGCCCCTGCCACAGGACCTCCGACCGCCAAACCCAGAGCGCGGAAGCCCAAGAAGGATGCCAAGAAGGATACCAAGGATGCCCCCCCCGCAGCTGCCGACGCGCAAGCTGAGGCCGAGGAGGAGGACGAGCTTGAGCCGCTGCCGCCCGCGCCCGAAGGTGCGATCTGCGCGCTGTGCGGGCTCGGAGCTACTGCTGGCAGGTCGATGGTGCTCGTCGAGGGGCACGCGGTGCACGATGACTGCGCGGTCTGGTGCCCACAGGCGTACTACGACGCCGACAACAAGCTGGTGGGCCTTGCCAGCGAGGTGAAGCGTGCCTCGCGCCTCACGTGCGCAAAGTGCGGAAAGCCCGGCGCGTCGATCGGGTGCCTGCACAAGGCATGCCAGCGGTCTTTCCACCTGGGCTGCGTGACTCCTGCAGGAGGTCTGCTCATCCCCGAGTCGTATACTGCCAGGTGCCAGGTGCACGTGCCTCCCTCCATGCGCAAGAAGGCCGAGGCCGCCAAGGCGGCGGCTGAGCAGGAGCCGGCAGTTGTCATGGATGTAGCGGACGATGCGCCGAAGGCAGCGGCGGACACGAAATCACCGCCGGCCGCGCGCAACAGGGGGGTGACGACGAAGAGGGTGGTGGCGACGAAAAGCAAGTCGCACCGCAAGCGCAAGTGACGGACGCGCGGGGCACGGCAGGTTTTGTGACGGGCCCGGGTGCGCGTCTTGTGCCAGCGCACCCTCGTGTAAAATTTGATACATTATTACAAGCGCGCGTGCGAGTGCTGGTGCGTCTGCGGCGCGCGCATCACTTCTGCGAGCGCGCATTCCCCTCTAATTCCCGCGCGACGGCCTTCGCCAGCCGGGTATGCGTCAGCGGGACGAACACGTATCGCACAACACGCTCCCACGCACGCATGGATGCATGCTCGCGACAGCGCACCTACCTCATAGCGCAGCGCCAGCGCGCGATACACGTCGGCGTGCGCCTCGACTGACGGCCCGATGGGCCGCGCATAGCCGCCACCCATGCACACGACGAGCGCGGCGCGTGCGTCGATGCATGCCGAGTACACGAGGTTGTTCCGCTGCAGCAGCCCCCCTCTCGTCAACGACAGACGCCCCATCGAGTCTTGATCAAGCGCATCCACTCCCGCTTGGAAGATGACCAGCTGCGGGTCATAGTCGCGGAAGAGCATCGGAAGGGCTTCACGCAGCGATGTGAGGTACTCCTCATCACGCGTACCGTCGGCGAGCGCCACCTCGACGTCCGCAGGGGCGCGCGACTGCCACGGCCAGTTCGCGTCCGCATACATGTCGAAGGTGGCCACGCGCGGCTCGTGCGCGAATATGGCCGCCGTGCCGTTGCCCTGATGGACGTCACAGTCCACCACGAGGACGCGCTGCACCACGTCGGCGTACTCCTCAAGCGCTGTGGTGGCGGCTACGGCGATGTCGTTGAAGACGCAGAAGCCCTCGCCGCGCGCAGCGAACGCGTGGTGCGTGCCGCCGGCGGTGTGCGCCCCGGCAGTTGGTGCGAATTGGTCGTCGCCCCCGCGCCGCCGCCCACCGCGGGCACGCCCGCGCGCGCTGCGCCGCCGCTGCTGCAGCGCGTAATGCGTGGCCGCCAGCGTGCCGCCCGTCGAAGCAAAGCTTCGTCGGACCTGGTCGACGGAAAAGGGGAAGCCGATTGCACGCATGTCGGCATCGCTCACGCTGGCGTCAAGGAGGCCATTCGCGTACGCGGGGTCGTGCACTCGCTCGACTGCCGGGAGCGGCGCGAGCGGTGCGCGCGAGAAGTCCAGCGCGCCACGCACGGCAGCGTCCGCTTGTAGCTCCTCGCGCACCAGACGATACTTGTCCATTGGGAAGCGGTGCTTCTCCGGCAGGGTCACCGTGGCCCAGTCGCTGAAGAAGACGTGCGGCACGCTCTCGTTCCGCGCGGCCGCGACAGCAGCGGCCGCTGCCGCACGCGCGCCGTCCGCGCCGTCGCTCGGCCGCCCCCGCGCGCGCGCCCATCGGCGCCCACCTTCCCCTTCGTTCCCCCGCCCCCTCTGGCGCGCGCGGGGGGCACAGGACTGGCGCGAGCCCCGCGCCCCCCCCCACACACACATACACACCCTCCCCTCAGCTTGCCGCCGGCCTGCACCTCCCACCTGCCACAGCAGCGGAGCCCTCCGCAAACCCTCGGCCACGTCACCCAACGCTGCGACAGTTACGACGAAATTCGGTGCGTGTTGCGGTTACGTTTTTAGGGTCATGTCCGCTTTTTTGGCGGTGTGCGCACATTCGCAATCCGCGAGGCGTCGATTTGACCCGAAAACGAATGCAAACTCTGCAGCGATTCGAAAGGGAGTTCAACGAGGGTTTCCGCCGCGGGACTGAATTTTTCGAGAGGTGCGCGAGCGGGCGCTGCCGCCGGCGCGCTGCGCGCGCTTCTGCGCCTGCGCACCCGAGGGGGGTGTAGGGTGGGGGTGGGGGAGGCGACGCCCCGCCGCGGAGAGGGACCACACGCGCTCTCCCGCGCGCGCGCCCGACCGATCGCGATCCCGCGCCGCACCCCTTCGCGCACGCACGAACAAACACCCGCGCGCTCGCAGCGTGCGCCGCGCGTGCGCGAGAGAGTGCCTCCGCCATGGGCTTGTACCTCGGCAAATTCCGCATTGGCGTGGAGCTGCCTGCGGTGGCGCACGCGGAGAAGCGCGCCGGCTACGAGCTGCGCACGTACGCGCCCGCCGTCGCTGCAGCCGTCGAGGCCGAGGGCGAGGCGCTCAAGGGATCCGACGGCTTCCGCGCGCTCGCGGGCTACATTGGCGCATTCGGCGAGGCCAAGAACGATGGCGGTGGCAAGATCGCCATGACGGCACCGGTGGTCACGCAGGACAAGCCAGCGGCGGGCACGAAGATCGCCATGACTGCGCCGGTGGTCACGCAGGACGGCAGCGAGTCGTACGTCATGCAATTCATCATGCCCTCGAAGTACACCTCGGTGGAGCAGCTTCCAGCACCCACCGACTCGCGCGTCTCGCTCGTGCAGCTGCACGAGCGCACGCTCGCCGTGCGCCAGTTCGGCGGCAGGGCCACCGCGGCAAGCATCGAAAAGAACACAGAGGCTCTCCTCTCCGCGCTCGAGCGGGACGGCGTGACGTGCGAGGGCGGTGCGAGCCCCAGGGAGGCCCCGGTGGAGCTCGCGCGCTACAACGACCCCTTCACGCCCGGTTTTCTTCGCACCAACGAGGTGTGGATACGCGTCGCAGCGAGCACGGCGGGCGGCGAGTAGGGGCGGCTGGCACGCAACGCGCGTGCATGAAGTGTGTACTCTATGTATCGAACATGATTTACAACTTATAGGAGGCGAGGAGGCGCCCACGCTCTCACTCCCTGCCCGCTCTCATCGGCGCGGCGACGCGCTCTGTTGCGCGCGAGCGTGCGTGCATGCGTGTGTGCGTGTGTGTGTGTGCGTTGAGCGGGAGAGTCAGTGGGGCGTTTTGCGAGGTGCGTGTACACCCGCGTGGGTGGTAAGGTATTGCTCGCAGGGTTTTTCCGAAGTAGTCAGAGCACCGACGGTGCGTCCCATCGGACATAGAATCTGCGTACATGTGCGCATGGTGGGGGAGGCGGGGTCGTCGTGAGGGCGAGCCCAGCGCGACGGCCGCCTCGACCCCGCGCCTTCACTCTGCGGCGTTACAGCTCAGGAATATACACCCACGCCCACGAGGGGCTGCTGACTGACGCCCGTTGGGCTGCAGCGAGGTGCTCCTCTGCTAAGGGATGGGCCCCAGCCAGGGTACCCTGTCCCCCGCCGGTGGGCACAGGCACGCGCTGCGCGCGCTCGGATGCCGAGCGTCGCCGACGGTGCCTTCGCGTGTGCCTGTGCGCGCGCGCGCGCGCTGTGTCGCTGCTGCTCCCTAGGCTAGCCTCGCGCCACCTGGACACACTCCGGCTGGTGCTCGCGCTTCCCCCCATCCCTGCCCAAGCCCTGCGCGAGCGCCAGCGCCGCCCGCTGCGTACCTTGAGCAGCGGTCCTTAGGGTTGCGCACGCGTCGACGGCCGCGGCCCGCGGCCCGCGCCGCTCCCTGCGACCCGCCAGGGGCGCGGACGCCGCCCTCGCGAGCGTCCCTCCGCGAACCCCCAGCGGGGTCGGTGAGCATGCCCCCGCTGTCCGACACGCCGACTGCGTTCTCGAGGCGCTGCGGCGGCTCGCGGCGGCTGGCGGGGCCCGCCCCCCATCAAAACGCATCCGAATGGGACGCCCCCACCCGCCCGCACGTCAAAACGCCTCGACGCGTCCTAATCCAAAAAACAAAAAGTTGGGGGGGGAAAAGGAAAAGAAAGAGACAAAAGTGCCATCGATCGATGGTATCTGTCGACGGCGCGCGCTCGACAGATGCCAAAATCGATGCTTCGGTTTTCCTTTTCCCTTTGTGCTTTGATGGTCGTGTTCTGCTGCTCCATCTCAACTTTTTAGCACCTTTTTTTTCCTTTCCCTTGAGGAGGTGTCCTTTTCCCTTGGGTTTTCTTTTTCTTTTCTTTTTCTTTTCTTTTTGTTTTTTTGTATGTGTGTGTTTGTCGTCGATGTTTCAATTTATATCCTGGTTGGTGCTTTGTTGTGCGGCCGCGAGATTTCAACTTTTTTTTGGCGTCCCCCCCCCCCCCCTTGATGGGGGGG
>RQSC01000026.1:703586-721338 GCA_013416795.1 Prasinococcaceae sp. CCMP 1430
GGGGCGCGGCGGCGCGCGCCCGGGGGGGAGGCGCGCGCGAGGAGAGGAGGCGGGCGAAGCTGGAGGGGGTGGGCGAAGCGGGGCGCGGGAGCGGGCGGGGAGGTGGGTCGCGCGCGATCGGGCGCTGCCGGGGGTGGGCACGCCCGTGGGGGCGCCGCGCAGAAGCAGAAGCAGGTGCAGCACGCCGGCGATGCAAGTTCGGGGGTGTGCTGGCGGGGGATGTGAGAGGGTCGAGGGCATTGCGCTCGGGAGAGGGGGGCGACACGGGGGCCCGTGGCTGTGCATGGAGCTGACACGCGCCTTTAATGTCGTGTCACGGCAGCGCCGTACACTGTGTCGGACGCGGCGGCGGCACCGACGTGGAGCTCTTGCTCGGCGCCGATGTCGTCGCCCTCGTTCTCTCCGACGGCGAGTGCAGCGGCACGCCGGCGAAGTACGCGCTCGCGCTCGTTCATCATGGGCGGTGGGGCGAAGGCACGCACCATCTTCGCCCCGAAAGCGCGTACCTTCAAGTCCAGCACCTTCGCCTTCATCACCGAGGTGTTCGCGTTGCGGCACACGATCTCGGCTAGGATTCTGCCGCAGCTGACTTTGGCGCTGATTATGGGCTTTGTGGCCAACTCTGCCAAGATCCGCTTCTGCGAGAGCGAGCACGGGCAGATTGAGGACGCGTCGCAGTGCTGGATAGCGTTCGACGACAGCGCGCACTTGAGCGCGGGCATCATCCTGGGCCTCCTTCTGGTGTTCCGCACGTCGTTAGCATACGACCGATACTATGACGGCAAGGCGGCCCTCGGGCAGATCTACAACGGGATCCGCAACCTCAACGTGGCCGTCGTCGCCTTCATGCGGCTGCCACGCGAGGACGAGGAAAACTACTCGCCGAACTCGATCGATGCGCGCCGCGCACAGCTCTCGAAGGACCGTGTGAACATCCTGCGGCTGTCGAACATCATGTTTGCGTTCATGCGCCAGGCGACGCGCGAGCACCGCCACGGCTACTCAGACACGGGACCGGTGGAGGACGAAGAGCTTCTCACCAAGGACCGCGCAGGCAAGCCGAGCCTTCCCAGTCTGTGGAACAGCGGCGCCGAACGTGTTCGCTATTCGAGGATCGACTTCAACAACCGCGCCAACGTGGTCGCCGCGGAGATCTGCTATATCGCCGAAAGCCATCGCCGCATGGGGCACATCTCGGAGCGCGCGTGCCTGGATATCTACCACGAGCTCGAGCTCACGCTCGCCGCTTTCAAGGAGATCGAGCGCATCGTCACAACGCCGATTCCCTATCAGTACTTGCACATGATCAACGTCATCCTCTTCACCTACGTCTTCACCACGCCGTTCGTATTTACGGTGTCGTTCAAGCACGCCACGCCCATCGCGTCGTTCATGATTGCGCTCGGGTATTATGGCGTCAACGCTATCGGGCGCTGCATGGAGGATCCGTTCAACTGGGACGAGCCAAACCACGATCTGACGTCCATTGGCTGGCGCATGTCCAAAGAGAACATGAAGCTACACGAGATGGCCGATGTCATGGAAAAGGACATGATGTTGCAGGCAATGCCGAAGCAGGGGGAGGCCGGCCGCGCTAAGCAGGTGTTCAAGATGGCCGGCGCGTTGCGCGCGGCTGCCGCCAAGGAGAGTGTTGGCAGAGGCATGCCGGCAGCGGCCGGCGGCAATGCTATCCTCGCGGCCGTCGCACAAATGAATGCTCAGAACGAGGCAGACGAGGAGGAGGACGACGACGACCCCGTGGAGGTTGCCGTGGGACAGCAATTTGGCGAGGGCAGATTCGCCTTCTTCACCGAACTGTGGGTATGGGACAACACCGTGTGGCCATCGCTGCTGCCGCAGGTCGTTCTCGCAGCCCTTGTTGGCGGCGCTGCGCAGTTCGCCAAGACGCGCCTGTGCGAGGACGGGGGCGAGGAGGTGTACGAGGCCGAGGATTGCTTGATTTGCTTCGACAAGCACGCGCACGATCTGGTGGGTATGGCCATCGGCTTTCTCATGGTTTTCCGGGTGAACATGTCGTACGAGCGCTACTACGAGGGCAAGGAGGTCGTGGGTAACCTGTACGAGGGCATCCGTAACCTCAATGTGGCCTTCGCGGCCTTCATGCGCGTGCCAGAGCCTGGAGAGCTGGACTACAAAGCCGAAGTGACCGATGAGTACCGACAGGCGCTCTCTGAGGACCGCCTTGAGGTGTTTCGCCTGTCCAACCTCCTGTATGCCTTTATTCGCCAAGCCGTGCGAGAGCAGCGCAAGGGCTACCCGGGCGTGGGCCCCGTCTCGGACGAGGAAATTGTCACTCGCGACCGCCGTGGCAAGCCTAGCGTGCCACTGCTCATGCGTGACGAGGAGCGCTACGAGTATCTCGCCTTCGGCGCCAAAAATCGCCCCAATATTCTGGTTGCGCGCATCCAGTCCATCGTGGAGCACCACCGTCGCGTTGGCCACATCTGTGAGCGCGCGGCCTTTGAGATGTACCACCAGAGCGAGGAGGTGCTGAGCGCCTATCGCGCGGCCGAGCGCATCGCCATGACGCCGATTCCGTACATCTACCTCCATGCGGTCCAGTTCCTGCTCTTCTTCTTCATCTTCTCCTCAGGCTTCATGTTTTCGTACACCTTCAAGTGGATCACGCCACTGCCTTGCGTCATCCTGTCGATGGGGTTCTACGGCCTCAACGAGATCGGCCGCGCGCTCCAGGATCCCTTTTCGTGGGAGGAGCCCATGCACGACCTCAGCTCGATTGGCTGGCGCGTTTACCGCGAGAATCTTGCCCTTCACCAATGGATCGACGGGCTGGAGAAGTCTGGCAAGCGCGCTAACAGTGCGCGCAATACGCGCCTGTACGAGGTACTCACTAACGCCATGGAGTCCCACGATGCCGATCAGGGGGGCGACGGCGCTGCGGAGTCTGCAAGCGTGCCGAAGCGCTCGCGCCGCGCGTCAGTGAGCAACACGGAGCGAAGCGCCGACGAGAGACGCCGACCGTCGTTGATTGCGGCCAGACTCGACGTGCCCATTATTACCGACGAGGCCGCACACTCGCTGTCTTTTGTCACAGCTGTGTTCAAGTGGAAACACACCGTCTTACAAAAGCTCGTGCCGCACATGGTCTTGGCGACCATTCTGGCACTCCTGGCGCACTTCCTGAAGTTGCAGGTGTGCGATGAAGATGCGAAGTACGACACTGACTGTTGGATCACGCTGTCATCGTCGGCACATAAGGTGATCGTTGGTGTCATCGCCTTCCTTCTTGTGTTCCGGACCAATATCGCATACTACCGCTACTACGAGGGGAAGAAGTTCCAGGGGGCACTCCTTAATGCTGTGCGCAATGTCAACGTCGCGGTGGTCTCCTTCGTGCGCGCACCGCGCGAGGGCGAATACGGATACGAGAGCCGCAAGAGGGTGCGCGAAGAGCTACAGCGTGCGCTCAGTCGCGACCGCATCGAGCTGCGTCGCCTGTCCAACGTGCTCTTCGCCTTCATCCGCCAGGCCATCCGCGAGCAGCGCAACGGCTATCCGGACGAGCAGGAGGTGACCGACGATGAGCTCATCCGCAACGACAAGATGGGCAAGCCCAGCCTCGCCCATCTGCTCACCGAAGACGAGAAGGCGCTGTACACGAGCATTGACTACAACAACCGCCCAAACGTCGTGGTGGCCGAGATGCAGACCATCATTGAGAAGCACCGCCGCCTTGGCAATGTGTCGGAGCGCGGCGCCTTCGACGTATATCACGACCTCGAGGGCGCGCTCGTAGCGTTCAAGAACTGTGAGCGCATCGTCTCCACAAAGATGCCCTATCAGTACATGCACATGCTCAACTTCCTCCTATTCCTCTTCGCGTTCACGACGCCTTTGGTCTACTCGGCCAACTACCAGTGGCTCGTGCCCTTGCCGGTGCTCATCACCGTGATTGCATTCTATGGTATCGCGGAGATTGGCTACGCCATCGAGGAGCCGTTCGACTGGAAGGAGCCCAGCCACGACATGACTGTCGCCGGCCTGCGCTCGTACCATGAGACCCTGCAGGTGCACGAGGTGGGTGATGTCGCCCCACGCACCGAGCCCGTCCTTGGCGACTTCGACGTCGCGATCGCCAATGCGTCGAACGCGCAGGCTCCCACGGGCGAGAGTGCCAAGACGCACCTGCTGAAGACGCAGCGCAGCCGTGGCTCGTTCTCGATGGCGTCGGGTGATGACCTCCTCAACATGTACAGTGACGTTCCCGTTGATATCAACCACTCGACGTTGGGCTTCATCGTCGAGCTCTTTTCGATCCGTCACACTGTGTGGTCCCGCGTGATCGGGCAGGTCATTGCCGCAGGCATCGTTGGCATGCTGGCGCAATTGGCCAAGATTCACGTGTGCGGTGACGACGTCAAGACGACGACTGACTGCGATGTCACTTTCGAACCCGAGGCGCACGGCGTCGTGGGCGCGGTGCTCGGCTTTATGCTCGTGTTTCGTACCAATCTGGCGTACGAACGCTTTTACGAAGGCAAGCAGAGCGTGGGGCAGCTGCACATCGCGCTGCGCAACCTCAACATCGGCGTAATCGCCTTCGTCCGCCCGCCGACTAAGGGCGAGGCCGCATACGAGGAAGGCCCCGCGCGCTCCCGCCTTGCGCAGGAGCTGCGCGAGAAGCGCTCGGAGATGCTGCGCCTCACGCACATCCTTTACGCCTTCATGCGTCAGGCCGTGCGCGAACAGCACATTGGCTACCCACAGGACCTCCACGTGACTGACAGCGAGTTGCTGACTAACGACAAGTACGGCAAGCCCAGCCTGAGCTCTCTGCTCACACCCGCTGAGGTCTCATTCTTCGGCAAGGTGCCGTTCCACAACCGTCCCAATGTGGTCGTCACCATGCTGCAGAAGGAGGTGGAGCTCGTCCGCCGCATGCCGCACGTACTCTGCGATCGTGGCGCGTTTGACCTGTACAGTGAGTGCGAGCTGGTTTTGGACGCCTTCAAGAGCTGCGAGCGCGTGGTGTCCACGCCCATCCCTTACCAGTACCTGCACATGGTCAACTTTGTGACCTTCTGCTTCGTCTTCAGCGTTCCTTTCACCTTCTCGTACTCGTGGAAGTGGCTCACGCCCGCCCCAGCCATGGCCTTGGCGCTGACGTACTACGGCATCGGCAAAATCGGCGAGTCGATCGAGCGGCCGTTCGACTGGACGGTGCCCAACCACGATATGACCGGCCTCGGCTGGCGCATCTATCGCGAGTGCACGCAGCTTCACAAGCGTTTCAACAAGCGCGAGGAGATGGAGCTCAAGGCGAGCGACTCGGCGCAAGCGCTGCGCCCGGTCGAGCTCGAGTGGACCGCGGCCACCGCCCGAGTGGGGAAGGTGGGATCGACCCGCGCGGGCATGGATCTGGCGCATGGCCGCCGCGCCTCGCTCGTCGCGCAGGGTGTTGACATCGACATGGTCTACCTCACGCCATGGCCGCTGCACAACTACACCTTTCTCACGGAGCTTTTCACAAAGCAAGACACCGTCATCAGCAAGATCGTGCCGCAGATGGCCGCTGGGGGCATCGTGGGGTTGTTCGCGCAGTACGTGAAGATGGCCTTCTGCGGCGACGACGTGGAGACGGACCGTGAATGCTGGATCACCTTTGGCAACGAGGCGCACACAATCGCAGGCTCCATCCTGGGCTTCCTGCTCGTGTTCCGCGTCAACCTGGCGTACACCAAGTTCTACGAGGCCAAGGAGGCGCTCGGCCTGGTCTACGACGGCCTTCGCAACGTGATGGTGGCGATTTCGTCCTTCATGCGCGAGTCGTCGAAGGCCGAGCGCGGCTTTCGCGAGCACACGCCCGCGCAGCTCGCCCAGCTGCGCCTGGACCTCATCGAGCTGCTACGGCTGACCAACCTGCTGTTCGCCTTCATCCGCCAGGCCGTGCGCGAGCAGCGACACGGGTACCCGCGCAAGCCCTTCGTGTCGGACTTGGATCTGCTCGACGCCGACAAGTTCGGCTCGCCGTGCGTGCCCGATCTGCTGACTCCCCAGGAGCGCGCCTTCTTCAAGAACGTGGACTACAACAACCGGCCCAACCTCGTCATGGCCAAGATCCAGATGCTCGTCGAGCGCAACCGGAGGCTGGGTTTCATCTACGATAAATCGGCCTTCGACGTCTACCACGAGTGCGAGACGGTCCTGGGCGCCTTCAAGATCTGCGAGAAGATCACCACCACGCCGGTGCCCTACCAATACCTGCACATGCTCAATTTCCTGCTGTTCTTCTTCGTGTACACGAGCCCCTTCGTTTTCTCGGCGAGCTTCAAGTACATGACGCCCCTGCCGGCCGTCATCGTCGCCATGGGCTTTTACGGCATCGCCGAGATCGGCAACGTCATCGAGGAGAGCTTCGACTGGAAGGAGCCAAGTCATGACCTCACAGGCCTGGGCCGTCGCATCATGAAGGAGAACAAGCTCATCCTGGGCATCCGCGATGTGCCCGCCAACACCGTCGCCAAGGCCGCCCGTGCTGCCGCTGGCGGGCCCGTCACCGAGGCCTTCTCGCCCACCGCCGCCGCCGCCCTCGGCGCCTCGCACGCAGCCGACGCCGTCATTGAGATCGGCGATGGGCTCGAGATCGAGCCCGCGTGCTGAGGACCTCAGGTGTGGTTTGGGTTCACTTGGTGAAGGAATTGGGTCGTTCTTGCCTCAAAATGATAATATTTGTCGATGATGGTGCTAGGGTTTGTGGACTCGTTCATTTTGACGTCGCATTGCCCGCTGGCAGCGTCGTCGGGTGCGCGCACGCGCGCACAGCACGCTGCGGCGCGGTGGTGCGCGCTCGCGCCACACGCGGCGGCACGCGCGCTCCCGCGCGCGAGCGGCGCCACCGCGCGCGAGCGGGCGGAGACGGCGGACGCCAGGGAACGTGGCGCCGCGCGTACGATGCCGTCGGAGACTGGTTGGTCGAGCACCCCGCCCCCATGTTCCTCGTACACAATCCGTTGAAGGACTACCTGCTGCGACTGCGCGCGGGCCAGTATGACAAAGCGGAGGGTGCGAAGGCGCTCGATGCAGCGCTCGAGAGCGACCTTGTCGTCTTGTTCTCTCAGACGTACTGTCCTTTCAGCAAGGCAGTCAAGCGCGAGCTCGACGCGCGCAGCGTGCCGTACACCACCGTGGAGGTGGACGTCGTGCCCGAGGGCAACATGTTGGTGAACGAGCTGGGGATTCGGACGGGCCGCACCTCCATCCCGCACGTCTTCATCGGTGGTGACAGCGTGGGCGGCTGCAATGACAGCGGCGTCGGTGGCACTGGTCCGGGTTTCAGGCAGCGCGTGAAGGAGGACGGGTGGCTGGAAGGCGAGCTGAGGCGCGCGAAGGCTGCTCGCGACGCAGCGTAGCACGCAGGCGCTCGACAGAATTGGCAGCTGCTGCACACCATAAAACTGCCGCCGTTACATTTCGTATATGGATCTCGCTGCGATCGCCGACGCTGCCACCGCGCGTACGCGGCCACAGCGACGGAGTGGCTAAGAGGGCGAGAGCAGGGTCGCGAAGAGCGGGCTCCGAAGCAGTGCCAGATGGAGCGACGAGAAGCGAAGCTAGAGTGCGGTGAGCCGACGGACATAGGCGCGCAGTGTGGTGCGTTTGGCATGTGCGTCGTTGGCGTCGTGATACCAGCGAGCGGGCCGGCCGCTTGGGCATGGGGCGAGGCCACATCTCACAGAGCTAGTCCTCGAGCGCCTTCCTCAGGTTGGCGCCAGCGAGGACCAGGTTGATACCAAAACCGAGCGCAGCCTGCGTCTTGTCCAGTCCGAGGTTCTCCCTCTGGTACGCGCATATGCCCGCCTGGGCCGCGTGTGCGCCGGTGCCGACCCACGCCAGCTTCCTGCGATCGTCCTTCGAGAGCGACACAGTGCTCATCGCTCCATGGACCGCACTCAGCCCGGCCAGATGAGCAGAGCACCACTGCGTCGCGCCCTTGTGGCTGTTCGACATCACGCTGTCGTTGTAGAAAGTCTTGTTCGCCCTGGAGGGGTCCAGGCCGGTTGCCAGTGCGTACGCACCGTACATGGCGCTCTGGGCAACCATGAGCCTGTCACAGTCCTGGTGCAGATGGGTGTCAGCTGCGCAGCCACGGCGCTCGGGTCGAGCGCGGCGGCTCGAGTTGGGCAGAAATTGCGCGCAGCGCAGCGGCGTCGGAGGCGCTGGCCGAGCCTCGCATTGTCGCACCTCGAACTTGACCATGGCGCCTCCCGGGTGTGAACGCGTGCGCGGCGAGCGTCGGTACGGAGCGATGAGCAGGCGTGCGAGTGCTCGAGGTGCGCGGAGTGGCACTCGCCCGCGTGCACCGCCGCCCCGCCCGCGCCGCCCGCCCCGCCGGCAAAGCGCAGCAGCGCAGGCTCGTCCACGTGCCGCACGTGTGGATCCTTTGCAGCGGATAATGCTGACGTGGCTCGTATCTGCACGCAAATTAACGAAGTCACCGGCGAGCACCGCCGTGCTGACGTCGGCAGCGTGTTGATGACGTGTCCGCCGAGTCACGAGGGGCGCACCACCGCACGACATTCGCCGCTGGCACCCTGCACGCCGCCCCTGCTCCAAGCTCGCCGGCGGCGCGCGCGATGGGCAACCCACCTGCTTGTCGCGCTTGCAATTGCGCGCGCGCGCTCATGGTAGCAGGCGCGTGCAGCCCACGCGACGCGCCCGCACGCGCTGCTGGCGTGGCAGCGCATCGAGGGACGTAACGACCAGTGGATGAAAGGACGATCAAAATGCGCGCTGCAAAAATTGGGCTTAATTAGCACGCGCGGCCATCATCGTAGCTCGCTTTCCCGTGGCCCACATTGATTCAAACGCGAGGGCTTCACGTCGCGCGGCGGTAGTAGGCGTCCGGTCTCCGTCGGGCGGGAGTGCATGCTGCGGCGCGTTGAAGGCCTGGCGCGGAGCGTGTGCTGTGCGCATGCGCATGTGCAGCTGCACGTGCATGTGGAGCTGCGTGTGCATGTGCGTGTGCATGTGCGTGTGCATGCGCGTGTGCAGCTGCAGCTGCAGCTGCATGTGCACGTGCATGTGCATGCAGCACGCAGAAAAGTGCCTACCTGGTATCATACCGATGGTGCCATCGGAGCGCTGCCGTCCCTGACTCCAACCGCAACCCGACCCTTCTCATCAGCAGGCACGGGCGCCGCTCGCGCGTTCACGCATGGGCGCCGTCCCCGCGGCGACCGACGCAGGTCAAATCACACGCCGCTGTGGGAGAAAGGAGAACCTAACTGCGTAAAAACCGCAAATGTCGCGCGGAGTCCGACCGCCGCGCTGCGTCCACACGTTTGGGTCGCGGCAGCGCAGCTTCCGCGGGGCTCGCGGTGACAAGAGCGGGTGTGTGTGTGGGGGGGGGGCGCCCCTGGCGGGCGCGGCGCTGCCTGGGGGCGCACGTATCGCCCGCCGGTGCCACACCGCCGGGTCTGCGCGCGCGCGCCGGTGCTCGCCCGCCTGGTCGCTGCAGTGATGGCGCGCCCACACGCGCCCCGGGCCCTCAGGCCGCGCCGAATGCTGTTGGCTGCGGTGTTCAGCTGCGCCGCTGCGTGCGCGGCGCTTGGGGGGGCAGTGGAGTGCCTCGCCGCGGTCGAGGCCCCTGCGCCTGGCCCGCTGCCTGGGCGAGCGAGAGTGCCTTCCTCCTCTGCAGGCGTGCCGCTGCCACCGCGGCGGACGACGGCCGGGGGCGCCGCCGCCCCGGGCACCGGCGACGGCGAAGGCCCCCTGCGGATACTTGTCGCGACCAGCTCCATGCCAAGTCACGTGTTCTTGGCGGTGAAGCTCGCGCGGGCGCTGGCCGACGCCGGTCACACCGTCGAGCTGAGCGCGCCCGCCGGCAAGCCCGTCGCGTCCGCCATGCGCGAGCTCGCAAGCGCGCCCTCAAAGTCGATTTCTGTGGTCGCCATTGGCAAGGCGAGCAGCACAAAGCCGGCATCGGAGCGGCACGTGCAGAATGCGGCGACGTACGCGACCTTCTGGAGCAGCCTGTTCAAGCCGCTGAAGGTCGCGGGGCAGCTCGCCACAATGAACGCCGAGCTGCAGGAGGAGCTGTACCAGCCACTGCTCGAACGGCTCACAGACCCAGCGACGCGCCCCGACGTGGTTGTGGGGACGCACTCGACACTCTCGGCTGCCACCGACGCGGCTGAGCGAGCCGGTGTGCCGGCGCTCATGCTGCAGGGCTTCCCTTTTGACCCTGCTCACGGCAACGGCTTCCGCAATGGGACGTGGCGCGTCCCTCGCGCGCTGTCTGTGCTGCCGCACACCGGCATGTACCCTGCCAAGCCCCCTCCTGGCGTCGCCGGGCTCATGCAACTCTTTTGGTTGCGACTTGACGCCGCCCTATTCGAGTTTTGGATGCGCCATCAGGGCGCGGTGGAAGTCACCTCCAAGCTGCGCCAAGAGCGCGGGCTGGATCCGATAGTCGACAGTGCGAACAGCGGCTCGTTCCAAAAGGTAGGCATGCCGTCGGGCAACGTGCCGGTCATTGCACTTGGTGGAGAGCCCTTTCTGGCCGGCGAATACCCAGTGCCACCGCAGTACACGCTGGTGGGCGCGCTCGACGACCGGCGCGCGGCGGTGGGGATCAGGGACGACCTCGGGGACGACCTCGCGGACTGGCTGATGTCGGCCAAGAAGTCGTCGGGGAGCAAGGTGGTCCTAGCCGCATTTGGCACGGGCACTGAGCTCAGCGCAGCCGAAGGCGCAGCGCTCTCACGGGGCCTCGCAGAGCTCGGCGAGCGGCACGGGGTGCGCACGCTCCTGAGCCTGCGCGCGTCGGAACAAAAATTCCACTTCGCAGCGCTCGAGGCAGCTCTGGGCCCTCCATCGTATCTAAGTGAGGCTGACGCCGACGGCGCCGTGACTGCCGAGTTCCTCGGCGGCGCAGTGCGCATGCAACCTCGCGTGCCGCAGCGTGCGGTGCTGCTCTCAGGATTTACCGACTTGTTCCTCTCTCACTGCGGGTTCGGATCTACTTCTGAGAGCTTCACCGCTGGCGTCCCTCTCCTCGCGTACCCGGCTGGGCTCGATCAGTGGTGGAACGCACAGCGCTCTCGTGAGGCCGGTGTCGCCCGCTTTGCGCCGACGGGCTTGAAGGGCCTGGCTGAGGCGGTGCGAGCGGCGCTCGACGACGACTCTCTGCGCGAGGGCGCACTGCGGGCATCCGAGAGCCTTGCGCGTCAACGCGGCCCCGCAAAGGCCGTTGAGGCGGTGGAGAACGTTGCGAGGGCGTACCGCGCCGAAGCTTGATTTTTGTAAGACATTTGTACACTGCACTGCCTTACGGCTCGCCGCTCGCTCTTCGTGCGCTGTGTGGCAGCGTTGTCGACGGCACGCGCCACGCAAGCGCCGCAGAAAAATGCCCCCCCAAAACACGCATGGGAAAAATCCGTGACCGCACACGTTGTAGTGGGCAGCGCGCCACAACGGGCGCGCCGCGCGTTGTGGCACGGGCGCCGCCGCTCCGCCGCGTGCCTGCGGGCTGGCGCGTCCCGCCAGGCTCTGGCGCGTGCCGCCAGCCTATTATTGAGTCAGAGCGCGCCCCATCCGGCCCGCCTCTGTTCTGTGGGCAGCGCACGGCGCGATGCGCCGCGCGCCCCTTGCGTGCGCTGCGTCGTCGCCGCGCGCGCTGGCGGCGGGCGTCGCCTGTCTGCTCGCCCTTTCTGTGTCCGCATCGGCCGACGCGGCCGCAGCGCCGTCAGCAGCCCCGCTGTTCCTAAGTGTCTGCGGTACGTGCACGTTCTACGACGTCGGCGGCGTGCTGACGCGCGAGCCGCCGCCGTGGGAGTGTCCGGATGGAGAGAATTGCTGCGGAGAAGCATGCGACTGGCTGAACCTCTTCGACTGTCCCAACTGCGGCGATCTGAGCTCGCTTGCACAGAATGTCTTCAAGGGCATGGACTCACTCCAATTCCTCGACCTGGCCAACAATCGGCTCAGCTGGCTCCCGGCGGGGACTTTTTGGGGGCTGAGCGGGCTGGAGACGCTGTGGCTGTCTGACAATGACGCGATGATATCGATTGAGCAGGGCGCGTTCGCGGGTCTGGGGAAGGTCGTTACGCTGAGTCTGTGGTCCAACAACCTGAGCTCGCTGCCGGCGAACGTTTTCGCCGGCATGGGCTCGCTGGAGACACTGTGGCTGAACAGCAACGCGCTGACGTCGATCGGGGAAGGTGCGCTGGATGGGCTCGAGAAGTTGCGATGGCTGTCTCTCGAAGACAACATGCTCGCGTCGCTGCCGGGCGGACTCTTCGTCGAAACGCCTGGGCTGATGCGGCTATGGTTGAAGGACAACGTGCTCGCAGGCCCGCAGCCGCCGGGACTGCTCGCGCCGCTGGCGAATCTGACGCGGCTCGACATTAAAGGCAACGGCGCGACGCTGTGCTTCCACGAGGTGCCGCCGCTGCTCAACGCGGACGCGTGCTTCGAAGGCTGCGGCTTTGATGACCCTGCAGAGCTGCTGTGCGCTGCGCCGGCGCCACTGAACGCGCCGGGCATCTAGTAGGGACCTAGGTCCCTGCAATGCCCTCTGGGACGCGCACACGCGCACGCAGTAAGAACGTCGAATTATTCGCGGCAGTCAAAGCGATTGCAACTTGGGCTTCGCCTTCGCACCCTTCTTCTACGAGCACGCTCACACACCCGCGACCCTGCGCAGACGCGCTGCGACGTCGTCCTCGACGACCACGGCTGCGGCTGCAGCGGCGAGACGTATGAGCCGATCCATGCGGCGTCTGAGCTGAGCTGCGGGGAAAAATATGTATTCTAACCCTATTGAAAACCTAATTGCAACGAAAACCTGAACTGCTGGCTGGGGCGCGCTGGCGGGTGTGGGGGCGCGCGTGTGCTGTGTGTGAGTGTGCTGGTGGTGGCGGTGGCGGTGGTGGCCACAGCGCGCGCCGCCCTCGCCCTCGCGGCGGCGGTGGCGGCGATGCTCGCCGCGGCGGTGGCGCGCGCGTAGCGCCGCCGCCGATCTTCGACGGCGAGCTCAAGGCGCTGCACCGCCGGCGCGCGCCAGCGCTCGTCGCCGATCCGCCAGGTGCGCGGGCGCCCCTCGCCCCGATCCCACCCCCTCCCATCCCCCCGCTCGCAAGGCCGCGCGCGCCCGCACGCCGTCACGCGCGCTGACGCCCGCGCCTGCGCAGGCGGCCGTGCGCCCCTGTCGGACCCGCTCCTGTCGTCCGTCGCCGAGAGCCTGCTCGACCGCCTGGACGACGTCACGCGTTCATTTCCGCGTGCGCTCTTCGTGGGGGCGCCGGCGGCATACTGCGTCGCGCGCCTGCGCGGGCGCGGCGGCGTCGAGCTGGGCGCCTCGGCGGCGCTCACCGATGGCGACAGCGACGCCTTCAGATACGCTGCGCGGCTCGCGGGCGGGCCAGGGGCCGGAGCGGACGGCTTCGCCGTGCTCTCCGGCGGCGAGGAGGCGCTCGCCGATCGCACACTCCTCCCCGACGCCAGCCACGACCTAGTGGTGGCCTGCATGGGCCTGCACTGGGCGAACGACCTAGTCGCGGCCGTGGCGCACTGCCGGCGCATCCTCAGGCCCGATGGGCTCTTCCTGGCGGCGCTGCTTGGGGGAGAGACGTTGTGCGAGCTGCGCGCGGCGTGCGCGCTCGCCGAGATGGAACGGGAAGGGGGGGTATCGGCGCGCGTGTCGCCCATGGTGCGCGTGCGCGACGGGGGAAATCTGCTCGGCGCGGCGGGCATGGCGCTGGCCGCGGTGGACGTCGACGCGGTCAAGTTTCGCTACGCGGACGCAGCGGGGCTCGTGGAGCACCTGCGCGCCATCGGCGAGACGGCCGCGGCGAGCGCCAGGAGGGGGGCGCTGCCACGGGACACGGCGCTCGCCGCCGCAGCAATCTACGCGGCGGACCAGGCAGAGGCAGACGGGGTGCATGGTGAGACCACGCGCGCGCGGGGGGGCGGGGGGCGGAGGGGGAGAGGATAACCTTCGATGCGAGTGTGTGTGTTTGTGAGCACGCGTGCATGCGCGTGCACGCCCGCGCGCGTCTGCACCCGCGCTGACGACGCTCGCACACACGCGCGCCGCCTCGCTGATGGCCCCCGCGCCCGAGCGCAGAGGCGGACGGCGTCGAGGCGACCTTCGACGTCATCTACCTCATCGGCTGGGCGCCATCCGACTCGCAACGAAAGCCAAGCGCGCGTGGCTCAGCGACGGTGTCGCTGCACGACCTGCAGGAGCTCTCGGAGAGGGAGGCCGCCGGCGAGGCGGCGCCCGAGCGGAGCGGTGGCGGCAGTAGTCGCGGCGGCGGCGATAGCGCCTAGGCGTGCGCTTGATGGCTGCACGCTCGTGCGCGTGAGATATCTCCGGAGACGCACGCGGCGTCAAAATGGGCGCGCGCCGACGCGCGCAGAAGCGGGGCGTGCCCACTCCCATAATATTGTTGGCCCTGTATTGCAGTTGCGTCACTTGCATGTACTCACGGCACTGCACACATGCACCCAACTCGGACGGAGAAAACTCACTCATGTGCTCTATGCTGCACGCGCTGCACCTGGTCTTTCAAAACAGACGCCCGCTCGTTAGATTCGCGCGCGTGCCCACGTATGCGGTCTACCACAACGGGAGTGTTTGGAGCTAGCCTCTCATAGCCATTGGGTGGAGCAGCGCGCGCGAGCTTGGCGCTCGCTCACGCCACCTGGTTCTCAGCGAGCGCGGCGCGCGTAGCGCGGCCCTTGCTGCCGCGCGTCGCACGGCGCGCAGGGGCTGGCGATGGCTCGGCGGGAGTCGGTTCGTTCTCGTCGACGTCCACCACCTCCTCATCGCTCTCGACAATCTCGCCTTCGTCTTCGCCCTCACTCTCCACCTCGCTGTCGCTCTCACTCTCCTCGCTCTCGCTTTCTTCCCACGGCTGGCGCGCCTTGGCCTTACCCTTGCCGCCCGCCCCGCCACGCCCGCTCCCGCTGCTGCTGCGAGAGCTGCGTGTCGACGTCGATGGCTTCGTTCCGTCAAGGTTGCCAATCGCCGCCTCGAGCGACTCGAGCGCCTCCTCAGCATGCGCGGCCATGTCGGCCTCGTGGTCGTCCTGGGCGCCCTCAGAAGCAGTTGCGTCGCCCTCAAACGCCTTCGCGAGTGCAGCCTGCGCCGCTGCGACCTCTTTGGCGATGATCTTGTCCGCCCCCACGGCGCCCGCAGCGGCCTCCAGGGCAGCGGCGAGCCCAGCGGGCAGTGCGACGCCGGGCGTGGTGGTCGCCGCTGCGGCACTGAGCGCGCGCGCGCATTGCTGGCGGTGCGCCTTGGTGGCAGCGGTCGCAGGCACGCACGCCACCTCTCGCGCGAGCGCCAGCGCAAGGCGCGCGCCGGAGGCATTCGTGGTGCCCTCGCCGTCGGCGCCCGCGTCGGCGCGCACGATGCTCGCAGCAAAGCGCGCCACTTGCGTTGCGTGGCGACTACCTCCAGCCGCTGCCGCGCGCACGGCCGGCAGGAAGGCATCGGCAGCAACGTCGGCGTGGCCCGCAGAAGCGCGGGCGAAGGCGTCGAAGAAGACCGCGAGGCACTGGCGCAGGCGCGGCAGCTCGGCGGTACCGGCGTCGAAGTAGAGAAGCACCAGGCCTCCGAGCACCTTGTGCGGGCTGAGCTCCTGCGGAATGCGCCCCCAGAGGAGCAGCTTCGCGAAGCCCTCAGCGGTCACCGCCTGCAGCTCGCCCGCATGCCCCACGGCGTCGCCCGCAGGCAGGTCGTCCTCGTCGCCCTCCTCATCTTCGATGGACGACGCAAGGCCGGCAGCGAGCTCCTCCAGGAGCGCGCGGCGGCACTCCGGGAGCGCTGCGTCCGCGTCCGCCTCGGATGCTTGTGCGAGCAGGCGATCCAGCGTCGCGGGCTGGAAGAGCAGGCACATGTCCATGAGGGGGCGCGCGGCGGCAGCACGCACACAGCGCGACTCGTCGCGCTGCGCCGCGAGCAGAGCCGGCGCGTGCGACGCCCAGGCATCGGTCACACCGAGCACGAGCGCGGCACCAAGAGCGCGCGCGCCCGCGGCGCGACAGAGCGGTTCATCCCGAGCGGCCGCAGTGGCGGCGAAGCGCGACACAGCCGACGCAAGCTGTGGCGGCAGCGAGCGCATCGAGTTGGGCGACATGCACGACGCGGCAAGCTCCACCAGCCACGCGCAGCGCAGCCACACCCACGCGGGGATGTCTGCTATGGCATCGGCGTCCTCCTCGGCCTCCGGATAAAAGCCGTGCGCGGAGGAGAGGGCCTCCACTGCGTTGACGATCATCGCGCACTGTTCAGCGCCGCCGCCGAGGTGCTTGGCGGCGCCAGCGACGGCGAGGTCGAGCGTGCGCTGTTCCTCAGAGCAGCGCAGCTCGCCAGCGGGCCCACCGGCTGCCGGTGGCTCGCACGCGAGCATGTCGCGCACCAGTTCGGCGCCAGCGCGCATGCAGGTCGCATCGCTCACGTCTGCGGCGGGCGTGAGCGCCAGCAGTTGCGCCGCCTGGAAGCGGGCGCCGGCAGCGGCGCACGCGCGCGCGCAACCGAAAATGTCTGCGGTTGCCGAGGGCATGACGCCCTCGAGCGCCTCAAGCAGGCGCTCTGCAGCTGCCGCAGCGACGGCCTGCACGCCGCCGCCACCGCCCGCGCGCGCAGCGTCGGAGCCGCGCTCATGGCCACCGTTGTGCAGCGCGAGCGTAACCACGCGCCAGTAGAGCGCCGCTTCGGGCGTGATGGGCGCAGCGCCTTCGGCGAGCTCGCCGTTGGCCACGGCGGCGCATGCAGCGGCGAGGCCGCCCTCGGCTTTGGACGCGTCAGCCACGGCATTCACATCGATGACGCCCGACTCGTAGAGCTCGGTCACGACGGTTGCGGCCACGTCTGTGTGCGTCTCGACGTCGAGCATGGCGAGCAGCTTCAGCACGTCGCCGCTGCAGTGGTCGGCCAGCCACGTCGTCTTGAGCAGCTCGGCGGCCGCCTTCCGCGTGGCGGGCGCACGATCGCCCAGGCCGTGGCGCAGGACGGCGGCACGCTGCGCGATCGAGAGCGCGCGCGGGGTGGCTTTGGACGCCAGCACCATGAAGGCCATGCGGCGCACGTCGTCGGCCACGTCGCGCACGCGTTCGACCACCGCGCCGAGCGTGGAGTCGGCGACGGCGATCGACGCGAGGACAGCCTTGCGCACGTCCTTGTTCTTGTCGGTGCGCAGCAGGCGGCGGAACTCCGTAGTGACGTCGTCCTCCGAGAAGTCGCCCGAGTCGCCGGGCTCCTGCAGGCGAGCGAGCGCGCGCACCGCCTGCGCGCGCACGGGCGGGTGGCGGTCACGCAGGCGTCCGAGCATCGCCTCGCGCACGTCGTCGTAGAGCTCGTCGGAGAGCTCGGCCTCCTCATCGAGCGAGTTCATGACCTGCGAGATGAGCTGCGCCGCGCGGAAGCGCACGGCCTTGTCCTTGGCCGCAGCCACGGAGACCAGGAATGCGAGGAAGGTCTCGGCGAAGTCGTCGGCGTCCTCCTCCTCGCCGGCCTCGCGGCGCGCCGCGAGCGCGCCGCACAGGCGCACGACGCGCTCGGCGCCCGGGTCGCGCGCGCCGATGACGAGCACGAACTTGAGCGACTCGACGAGCTCCTCGGTGAACGCAGCCGCGCCGCCCTCGGTCGCCGCGCGCCGCGCCGCGAGCATGCCCACGTACTTGCGGTGGCCCGCCATGGAGCGCTTCGCCTCGTTGAACACGCGCGCCACCGGCGTCGTGCCGGCGGCCCCGGCCGCGG
>RQSC01000026.1:722045-733867 GCA_013416795.1 Prasinococcaceae sp. CCMP 1430
GGGGGACGCCGGCCGCGTGAGCGGCGCGGCCCGCGACGTGAGGGGGAGGGGGGGCGGGCGGGCAGCGTGAGCGCGGGCGCGGGACACCGTGCGCGCAGGGGGAAGAGAGGGGGGGGGGGGGGGGGGGGGGGGGGGGGGGGGGGGGGGGGGGGCGGCGGAGAGAGGGAGACGTCGGGCGCGCACTTTTTCGCGCCCACTGCGCGCGCGCGGGGCGTGGCGCGCGCTGGCGCACGGGGTGGGTGTTGGGGGCTGGGTGGGTGGGGGGTGCGTGTGCGCGTAGGCGGGAGGGCGCGCGCGCGCGCGTGCGCGCGCGGCGCCAGCGCCGGCGGCAGCCATGGCGAAGCTCTTCGGGGCGCGCAGCCAGAGCTCAACGTCGATCGAGTACGAGCAGCTCGGCAGCGACTCCTCTTTCAGCAACGGCATCGCCAACGGCGACGGCGGCGATGAACACACCATCGATGTCGACGAGGCGCTCATGCAGACAGGGCCAGATGGCCTCACATATCAAGAGGCGCAGGTGAGGGAGAGATGCGCGTGAGCATGCCCGCCGAGCACCGCTCGCGCTGCAGCCGCCGCTGCGGCCGCGGATGCCGCGCACATCGTGCGCACCGCGACACCTGCAGAGCGCGAGCTGAAGTGCGCATGCGCGCGTGCACGCGAGCGTGCGCGTTCAGCATCTTCCGCTCCAGAGCGCCCAGCCCAGTGTAGTCGCTGACGCGCGAACACACGCGCACGAACACACAAACATACACACACACACACACACACACACACACACACAGCTCCGTCTGGCCGAGTTCGGCCGAAACGCCATCGAGGAAAAGGCGACGCCCAAGTGGAAACTGCTGGTGGGCCACTTCTGGGGGCCCATGCCCTGCATGATCTGGGCGGCCATCCTCATCGAGGCCATCATCCTCGACTGGTGCGTGGCATGGGAGGCGCGCGCGCCCGCGCGGGACCTCTGAGCGTATCCCACCTCCGCGCGCCGCACGATGAAGGGTGAGAGCCTCCCTCCGTCGCCGAGCTGACGCTCGCGCGCACGCGCGCCCACACGCGCACATGCACACTCCGTCGCCTTCCCTCGCGCGCGCTCGCGCGCCCGCGCGCTCGCTCAGGGCCAACTTCTGGGTCCTCCTCTCCCTGCAGCTGATCAACGGCCTGGTGGGCTTCCACGAGGACTCCAAGGCGGGCGACGCAGTGGCGGCGCTGAAGGCGTCGCTCAAGCCCAAGGCGATGGTCAAGCGCGACGGTGTGTGGGCGAACATCGACGCGGGCGACGTGGTCCCCGGCGACCGCGTGGCGCTCAACGCGGGCGCGGCGGTGCCAGCCGACGCTCGCGTGTGCGCGGGCGAGCCCGTGGAGATCGACCAGGCCGCGCTCACGGGCGAGTCGCTGCCGGTGACCTTCCACGAGGGCGAGGTGGCAAAGATGGGCTCGACGGTCGTGCGCGGCGAGCAGGAGGCCATCGTGGCCGCCACGGGCCGCAACACCTTCTTCGGCAAGACGGCCGCGATGATCGCCTCGGTGCAGGACGAGGCGCACTTCCAGAAGATCCTCATGGCAATCACGCGCTTCCTGCTCATTGTGTCGGTGGTACTGGTGACCATCGCGGTGGCCTTCCTGCTCTCTAAGAAGGAGTCCTTCCTCAAGAGCCTCGCCTTCGGCGTGGTGCTCCTGGTGGCGTCCATTCCGATCGCCATGCAGGTCGTGTGCACGACGACGATGGCGCTCGGCAGCCGCAAGCTGGCGGAGCAGAAGGCCATCGTGGCGCGCCTCAGCTCGATCGAGCAGCTCGCCGGGATGAACATCCTGTGCTCGGACAAAACGGGCACGCTCACGCTCAACAAGATGGTGCTGCAGGATTTCGTGCCTTACGACAGCGAGTGCACCCGCGAGAGCCTGCTGCGCGACGCTGCGCTGGCCGCCAAGTGGAAGGAGCCCCCCAAGGACGCGCTGGACACGCTCGTGCTCAACGCGCAGGACCTCACGCCGCTCGACGCGTGGACGCAGACCGACTACACGCCCTTCGACCCCACGCGCAAGCGCACCGAGGCCAAGCTGGTGGGCCCGAACGGCAAGGCGTTCACGGTCATCAAGGGCGCGCCCAACGTGGTGATGGGCCTGTGCTCGGAGTCGACGCGCGCGCCCATCCAGGTGGCCTTCGACGACAAGGTGCTCGAGCTGGCCAACCGCGGCATCCGCTCGCTGGCCGTCGCGCGCGAGGACGAGGGCGACACCCGGGGCATGCGCATGCTTGGCCTGCTCACCTTCCTCGACCCGCCGCGCCCGGATACCAAGCGCACCATCGAGCGCGCCATCGAGCAGGGCTCGCAGGTGAAGATGATCACCGGCGACCACGCGGCCATTGCCAAAGAGACCTGCCGCCAGCTGGGCATGGGCGACGAGATCCTGCTGCCCGACGGGCTGCCCAACTTTGACCCCACCGGCGAGATTCCGGACACGCTCGGCGAGGACTACGGCGATCTCATCGAGGGCTGCGACGGCTTTGCACAGGTCTTCCCCGAGCACAAGTTCCTCATCGTCGAGGCGCTACGCCAGAAGGGCTACAGCTGTGGCATGACGGGTGACGGCGTCAACGACGCGCCGGCCCTCAACAAGGCCGATGTTGGCATCGCCGTGCAGGGCGCCACCGACGCCGCGCGCGCAGCGGCCGACCTCATTCTCACCGCGCCTGGGCTGAGCGTCATCGTCGATGCCATCGTGCTGTCACGCGCCATCTTCCAGCGCATGAAGAACTACGTGATCTACCGCGTGGCGTGCACCATTCAGCTGCTGAGCTTCTTCTTCCTGGCGGTGCTCTTCATCCAGCCCAAGAAGTACAACCCGGACTTCGAAGAGGCGTACTTCAACCTGCCCGTCATGGCACTCGTTCTCATCACCATCCTCAACGATGGGACGATCATCTCGATCGCCTACGACCACGTGGTGCCCTCGCCGCGCCCCGAGAGGTGGAACCTGCCGGTACTCTTCGCGGTGGCCACTTGGCTGGGCTTCGTGGCCGTCGCGTCATCCATGCTGCTCCTGCACTGGTCGCTCGACTCGTACAACGAGGACTCCTTCCTCGCTTCCCTTGGCATCCAGCCTGTGCCCTACAAGCACGTGATGACGCTCGTCTACCTCAAGATCTCGCTCTCCGACTTCATGACGGTCTTCACCGCGCGCACGCAGAGCTACTTCTTCACCCGCGCGCCGGGCAAGCTCCTCTTCGGCGCGGCGATGGTCGCCACGGGTGCCTCGACGGTTCTCTCCTTGCGCTGGCCGTTCGGCGACACGATGGAGTCGCTCTCGCCGGGCCTTGCGTTCTTCGTGTGGGTGTACTGCACCGTCTGGTTCCTCATTCAGGACGTCGCCAAGGTAGCCATTTACAAGGTGCTCTTCTACTACGACGTGAGCGGCATCCGCACCGAGGCCGAGAAGTGCAAGGAGCGCGTGCGCAACACCTCCCCCGAGGCGCGCATGAACGCGCTCGAGGGCGAGGTTGCGGACATGCGCAGGATGATGGCTGCTGTGCGCGTCTCCGACTACAAGGCCATCGAGGTCGGTGCCAACTCGGGCATGTGAGCTCGCGCCGCCGTCCCATTCCCATATTCTTTTCCCCCCTCACAAACTCTGGTAAATTCCGGCGTGACTGCCTAGCACTCGTGACGGGCACACCGCGCGCGCGCGGGAGGGGGGGGGGGGGGGGGGGGGGGGGGGGGGGGGGGGATATGCGCGTGCTGGTACCTTGCAAAGCGACAGATTCTCCTTACCACCTCCAGCGCGCTCTCTCACTTTCGCGCGAGCGTCTTGCACATGTAGTCGCCCATGGCGATGAGCTCCGAGATGCCCTGCCCCGCCATCTGGTTGACCACCGCCGTGGGCACCGAGCCCTTGGGGTCAGCGTGTGTGTACGTGCGAAAGCGCGTGGATTTGCCGTCCGGGCCAGCCGGCTCGACGGTGGTAACACTCAGGAAGACGTTCGCGCGCACGACTCCCTTCACCTTGGGCGCCAGCGAGTGCTGCACGGACTGCGCCACGGTGTACTGGCAATGCTCGGCCCCCTCATGAAGCGGCATGCCATTGAACTGGACCGAGTAGTACACCGAGTCACGGTCGTCGATCACGGGGCACTTGTAGGTCACATGCATGCACTGCGAGCCGTCCGCAACGTCCTCGAGCGGGCGGAAGGTGATGTCCTTGGTCCACTTCTCCCACTGTGCGAGGTCATAGTACACCTCTGCGAAGTCGTCGGAGGGCACGGGCACGACGATCTCCGAGCGCACCATCCACAGGTCGGACCCTTCCGCAGAGCCAGCAAGCTTGCGGAACCACACCTTGGCCGTCTTCTTCTCAGACTTGAGCTTCCATTCGTCCTCTGGCACGCTGAAGACCTCCTTGCACTTTTCGTGCAGGCTTTCCTTGAGCTTGGGGTAATCGGGCGGGGGCACGTCATTGAGGAGGTTGGTGAGGTACTGCGACTGTCGCAGCGCGTCGCACGTGCCAATTACGCCCATGGCCGTCTCGAAGAACGCACGCCGCTCCTCGACGACAGACGCGCTGTTCGAGCCGAAGAGGCGTTTGGGCGGCAGTGTGGGCAGCGCCGGCGCGCCCTCGATTTCGAGCAGCTTCTTGAAGACCTTCTCAAACTATATGGCGCGCGAACAAGCGCGAGCGCACGGGAAGGGGATGGAGCAACGCGCCTGGCGTCAGCAGCCGCGCAATATCGCCCGACTGCGCGCGCGCGAGCGTCGCGCGCGCGGCCTCGCGCGGGCGGCAAGGGCCCGCCCGCGAGCACGAGCGCCCGCGCGGAAGCGCACGCGCCAGCCTAGCGCGCACCTCTGAGTATCTCCGGCGCACGTCGATGCGGCGCAGGTCGCCCGCGCCGGTGGACACGCCAAGCTCGGCATACGCGGGGCAGTCGGTGTGAATGGTGAACAGGTACGACGTCGACGAGCCTCCGAGTGTCTGTGGGTCGCTCACCTCGCACTCGAAGCGCACCATGGCGCCCCGCTCCGCGGCCCTCCGCGCCCGCACGCGAAATGGCCGTCGCCGCCCGCGCCTGCGCCCGCGTCCGCGTCCGCGCGTGTGGGGCGCGCGCACCCGCGGCAGCGTGGCGCGCGCGCGCGCGCGCGCATGCGCTTTGATGGCGCTCGCTCCCAATTGGCCCCGCTGCCAAAACGCACCTCCCTCGAACGCGTGCGGATGAACGCGCGCCACACGCGCCAGCGCATGCACTCTGATAAAATTCACAATTCCCCCAAGGGGGAGTACACAATACATCACAATGCATTCATGTGGGCCGCGTGCGCGGGGGCGCGCGCTGCCGCGCGCGCGCGCGATGTTTCGGGCGCCGCTGGCGTTTTTTGGGCGGGGCTTGGCGAGTGCGTTTCGAGCTAGCGGATGCGCTTTTCCCCAAAATTTTGGGGGAGTTTTCGCAGCGCGGATCCGACGGGCGCGCGCGCGCGCGCGGGCGCGTTTTGATGGGGCTCGCGCGGGGCTCGGCTCGAGATGTACATAAACCCTGATCATGGTATATGGACCCAAATTAGTGAACCTCAAGCTAGGACAAGGCGGTGCCGGTAGGAACGGAGCATCCGCACGAACGAGACAGAGAGTCCGACGTGTGAAGGTTTGGTGTGCGTCGGTGCGTCACTGCGATGGCCCGCGAGGGCGCCCCCCCCCCTGCTACAGGTCGAGGGCGTTGGGCGGGCGCGCGCGCGCGAGTGGGCCACGCACCAGCCGGAGCATCACGGCTGCGTCGAGCGCGGCATAGGCCAGCTGTTCCTCCGTCAGGGGCCTCTTCCCCCAGTCGCTGCACTGCTGAGCCTTGCACGTGAAGACGCCGAGCAGGCTGGGGGCCGAGCGCCGAGCGCATCGATAGCAGGGGTCAGCTCGCGCTTGGAAACGAGCGGGCGCCCGCGTCTGCGCGTGAGGCACACTGGGCGCATACATACGGGACCGTCGACGCACCTAGCGCACACCCTCTGCAGCCCGGGAGTGCCAAGTCCGGGAGCGTGCACCCCTGCTCTCTGTGCGCACGTCTGCACGTCAATGATGGCTGCGTGCGGCGAAAAGGTCCTCCCGCCCGCGAGCAGCCTCAGCCTCTGCACGTCCGAGTCGAACGCAAATCCAACGATGGTCACTGCGCGATGGCTGAGCACGCGTAGGATCGCGCTGGAGCACATCGCACTACCGTGTAGGGCGTCCACGAGCCATACGTCGCAACGGCAGCCTCCACCTCGAGGCTCGCTGCCACTGCCATGGTTCCCGCGGCCATCACGACTGCTCGCAATTTGAACCAGCGCCGGGGCGCCCTGGAGGCGCTCCGAGTCGGCACCCGTCGTCTCGGCTTCGCCGCTGGCCTCGCCGTGCGTGTTTCCTTTCGCAAAGTCGCTTGCAGGCTCTACAGGCTCCTCATGCCACTCGCAATCGACACCGAGCAGCAAAGTCTTTCCCTCTCTAGCAGCCGCGTCGGCGCGATCGACGAGGACGCGCACCATGCGTTCGGCGTCGGCGTCGTCGCACACCCAGTGGCGCGCGGCGCCAGGCACCGGCGGCGCGCGGGGCAGAGCAGCAAGCTCGGCGGCGTGAGACTCGCGCGCCTGCGCAGCCTCGAGACTCATCTGCGCCGCCTTCTTGCAGGCACGTGTCGCTGAGCACGCTGCGAGTGTGGCCATAGGAGCTGCTCCTGCCCCTCCGGCGGCCACGGCATCTTCCAAAACCTGCCGTACGTCAGCAGCGACCGCCTTGGGGAGCGACGCCAGCAGCGTGCGGCCTTTGTGCCTGCGCACGGCCAGTGCAGCCGCCTGCGAGCACATGCCTTTCCAGAAACGCGGGCGCACCGCCGACGCCCATGCGATCGCTTGCGCCAAGCCAGACACAGACGGCTGGGCGCTCTGGCCAGGCACGGTGTAGGCCGTGGGAAGTGTGCAAGCCGCACGCGTCGCCGCCCTGCCTGTGTCTCGCGCCAGCTCCTCGCGCTGCGCGCGCCCCTGCAGGGCGAGCGGCGTGAGCATGCGCGATGCGAGGTTGAGCAGTGCGACATCATCGGGGGCACCTGGGGTTGTGCACTGCACCGCGGCAGCCGAGGGCCACGCGCGCAGTATGTCCGCCGCCATTGAAGTGTCGCTGTGCTTGACCACTGCAGCGATGCCCGCGGCTTCGAGGGCACGCTTTGACTGCTCCCGTGGCGCGCGTGCGGCGCGTGCAACGGCATCAATGATATATTTGGCGTGCGCTTTGGTGCACGTGCGCGGGCTGGGCGTGAAGCCCGGCGGACACAGAACGTCCATGCGCGCGGCGCGCAGCAGGAGCAGCAATGGTGCGGCTGGGTCGCCGTGGCCGTGCTCGCGCGAGTCACTCGAATCGCCATCGCTGCCGTCGGTGCCGTCAGGCCGGATGCGCGCGCGTGCGTCCCCGCCACCAAAGCGCCCGAAGAGCTGCAGCAGGCCGACGCGGAGCGCGCAAGGCGCTCCGAACACGCTTTTCCCCCCACCCTTGGATCCATGCCCACCAGCCGCCAGCTCACTCGCGGCGGCGTCTTGCAGCAGCTCGACCACGCGCATCAGTGCGCCATCATCGGCGCCATCCCTCAAAGACATCTCGCCGAGCTTGGTCGATGCCTGCGCCGCCGCAGCACGCGATGCGCCCGTCTCGGCCTGGGAATACGTGGCGGTCTCGTAGCGCGTGCCGCGCTGCTGGGCGAGTATCAGCTCCTCGATCTCATCGGCGAGCTGATGTGCGCGGCGGACCGCCTCAACATCCTCGGGGAGGTTCAGCCGCGGCCTGCAGTTTGGGCACGTTTTCGCGTGCTCTGCTTGATGCACCATAGCGAGCTCATCCTTGGTGTAGTCCGTCCATCCGCCGCGGAGGAGCGCATGCTCCGCTTCGATTGCCCTCAGCTCCTGAGCCTTGCCCGGTGGCGCGAGGCGTGGGTTTTTCTCCGCGAGTAGGCTCGCCGTGTCACCGCTCGCACAGCGAACAGCCGCGTTGGCACCTGCCGCGAGCAGCAGCTTGGCAGCATCCCATCGCCCGCGGCCGGCAGCGTAGATGAGCGGCGTGTGGCCGCGCAGTGTGACTGCGTCGCAGTCTCCGCCGAGGCGCAGCAAGAGGCGCGTTACCTCAGCGTCGGGGTGCAACTGCGCTGCCATGTGCACCGCGCTCTTGCCGCCCCCGTTCCGATCGTTGATCACGTCCGTGGCCGACAGCGGCGTGCTGCCATCCACCCCACGAGCGACGAGCTCGTCCAGCAGCGACCTGATGTCCGCGGCATCTGGATAGGTGCGTGGTGCGCTGACCGCGTGGCGCAGCGTCCGGCCCGCTGTGCGGATTGCATCGCCGCGAACGCCGGCCGGCTGCGGTGCCACGGTGGGCGACACGCCGCCGCACGGACCCCTCAGCTTGGCTTCGGCGTCCGACGCTCCCTGGACGTAGCGCATCCCCGGCCAGGCTGCAGGGTGGACTGACCGCCGCGCGTGGGCGCACCCGCGCGCGGGCGGTGCACCGGGCGCCGCGCGCGCGCCCACGCGCGCGCGCGCGGTGTGGCGCGCCCCGGCGCTCTCGCGAACCGAACAGCTACGCGATACCAGTGCAGCGCGAAAGCGCTAGCGCGCGTGGACAGCGCTTCGAGCGGCGCGCAAAAAATTTGCGGTGGTGGTGGAATTCGTGGTCCATCCGTCGAAGTTAAGTCTACTTACGATAGTAAAAGAGGATTTCGAATACGCAAAACGGAACGGCGCCCACCCCCCCCGCCACTCCCTGGCTGGGCTGGGGAGGGGTGCGGCGAGGGGGGCGCCGGAGGAGGAGGTCGCGGAGGTCGGGGAGGCACACCGCGCGGCCGCGTCGCAGCGCCCGGGCGACCGCGCCGCGCCGCGCAGCACCGCGCAAAGCGCTGAGGGGGAGGCGCGCGGCGCCGCCGCGCTCGGCTCCGTACGAACGCGCGTTTCGTACGCTGCGGCCGCGCGGGCGCCGTGGCCGGGTGGGTGGGGTGGGGACTGAGGCGGGCAGGGGCAGAGAGGGCGGGCGGCCGCCATGGTGCTCGAGGCGACGATGATCGCGCTCGACAACTCGGAGGCCATGCGCAACGGGGACTACGCGCCCACGCGCTTCCAGGCGCAGGCCGACGCCATCAACATCCTGTGCGGCGCCAAGACGCAGGTATGCGGCCGCGCGCGCGCGCGCGCGCGCGCGCGTAGATCCCCGCGCGAGATCCCCGCGCGCACGGCGGGCGCGCGGCGCGGGGACGGGGTGCAACGCGGTGGGAGCACGGCCGATGGGCCGAACGAGGGCACATGCACGCCAGTCGCCCCTCACTGCCTCTGACCGCGACTCGCTCGCGCCCCTGCCCCCCCCTACCCTCGCGCAGGCCAACCCGGAGAACACTGTGGGCGTGATGACGATGGCCGGCAAGGCGTCGTCCGTGGTGGTGACGCCGACCACCGACCTGGGCAAGATCCTCACCGCGCTGCACGGCCTGCCGCTGGAGGGCGCGCTCAACGTGACGGGCCTGCAGGTCGCGCAGCTCGCGCTCAAGCACCGCCAGAACAAGAACCAGCGCCAGCGCATCGTGCTCTTCTGCGGCAGCGAGCTTGAGGTTGAGCAGGCGGCGCTGGTAAAGATCGGCAAGAAGCTGAAGAAGAACAACGTGGCAGTCGACGTGGTGGCCTTCGGCGACGCGGCCTCCAGCGAGGAGTCCAGCGCCAAGCTGGAGGCATTCATTGGCGCGGTCAACTCTAACGACAACTCACACCTGCTGACCGTTCCGGCGGAGACCGGCGCGGTGCTGGCCGACGCGCTCATGACGTCTCCGATCATGCAGGGGGAGGACGGAGGCACCAGCGCCTTCGCGGCGGCGGCGGCAGCGGGCGCGGCGGCGGCCGCAAGCGGGCTCAACCCGGGGGACGGCATGGAGTTTGGTATCGACCCCAACGTCGATCCGGAGCTCGCGCTGGCGCTGCGCGTGTCCATGGAGGAGGAGCGCGCGCGCCAGGAAGCAGCGCAGAAAGCGGCCGCGGAGGCAGGCGACGCGGATGGCGGCGGCGACGGCGAGGGTGCTGCGACAGAGGCCACGCCCGCGGCGGCGGCGGCGGCGGCGGCGGCCGACGCGGCAGTGCCCATGGACGAGGAGGACGCGCTGCTTCAGCAAGCGCTGCAGATGTCCATGATGGACGCCAGCGGCGGCGGCGCGGCCACCCCAGCTGCCGCGCCGGTGGCAGCTGCTGCACCGCCGGAGGAGGAGATGGATCCCGACCTTGCGGCTGCGATGGCGATGAGCATGGGAGGCGTTAACGACGCGCCCGCCGGCGCGGCCGGCGGCGACGCGCTCAACGATCAGGGCTTCGTCTCCAACGTCCTCGCCGGCCTGCCAGGCGTCGACATGGACGACCCGGCGCTCCAGGCGGCGCTCAACGAATCTGCCAAGGAGGCCGACGGCGAGGCGGACGGGGAAGACGAGAACAAGTGAACGGCCTCACAGCAGCTGCAGTCTGCGTCCTGCTGCGTCTGGCGCAGGGGGGGGGCGTGTAAGGCAGTACCTGTGTGTGAACGCGTTCGGACGCGCTGCGCTGCGCTGAGCATATGCATGCGCGTGCGCGTGTTCGTGTGTGTTTCATTATTATCTCGTCTCGACGGCCGCCGCTACCGCGCGGAGTCATCCCCTCCACCCCCAATCCTGATCTCCCCCGTGCCGTCCTCCCTGTACTCGGTGCCACACGTTGGGCAGCGGGCCACGCGCTCGCCGAAGACCGACAGGCAGACCGAGCACACGTAGCCGACGTCGACCGGCTCCTGTGTGCCATCGGCGAGAGAGAGAGAGAGAGAGAGTGAGTGAGTGAGCGGCATTGGCCCAGGCGTCAGAGGGCGCGCATGCGGCCTCACGCGCTCGTCCGTCGGCGTTCGCGCACGCACGGCGCGCGCCTTGCGTGCACGCGCGCGCGCGCGCGCCCCACCTTGGTGACGAAGTCGACAGGCCGGAAGTCGACGGCCGGCGCGGGAGGGGCGGCGAGGAACCGCCTCGAGTGCAGGTCGGCGCCTGCGACGCATAGGAGCGCCTCGAGCAGCCCGCGGCCTTCGCCCGGCCTCTGCGAGTAGCTGCCACCCGTCACCTTCGCGGCGACCTGTAGGTACGGCGAGGGGGTGTTCACGTCGAGCGCGAGCGCGTCCACGGGTATGTACGCCTTCTGCGCGCTGAACACGGCGTTTGTGAGCGCGACGTAGTGCTGCGGCGCGTCGGGCAGCCCGTTGAGCACGACGATGCGCCCGCGTGCACCCGCGCCCGCTCCCGACCGCGCACCTGACTGAGCGCGCGCGCGCGCCCGAGCGCCCGCGTCTATGCCTGCGCCCGCCCGCGCGGCGGCACGCACGGCGTGCATCTCCGCGATCTGCTCCTCAGCTGTGGAGCCGGCAGGTGCCGCGCACGGCGCAGCGCCGCGCGCGTGCAGCAGGCACAGTGCGCGCGAGAGCGCCGTAACGAGCTGCGACGCGGGGGCGCCCGCGTCCGTCTGCAAAGGCGGGGCCGGCGCGGGCGTTCGTCAGCGCCATGAACGCGCGCACTCTCGCGCGCACTCTCACGTCCACGCACACGCGCTCGCGCGCATGCGCACGTTTTCGCTGTCCTCCCTCCCCCCTTCCGCAGCGCGCGCCAGCAGCGCGTCGATGCCCTCCATCAGCGCGCGCCTCGCCCCGGCGGCGCCGCCTGCCGCTTGAGTGGTGTCGAGCACGAGGTCGACCTCGCGACCGCACATGCCGAGCACCGCGACGGCGTTGCGCGCGTGCAGCGCGAGCTGCGCGCCCGCGAACGCGGCGAGCGCGCCCGCAAACGCCGC
>RQSC01000026.1:734616-776000 GCA_013416795.1 Prasinococcaceae sp. CCMP 1430
CGCGTGGGTGCGGCGCTCGCCGCTGTGGCGCTCGCCGCGAGCGGCTACGCGGGGCGCAAGGGCGGCGCGCTGCCGCCAGCGAGCTTCCACCCGGGCGTCGCCGCCGGCGGCAGGCCGCCGCACCGCCGCGGGCGTCGCGCGGTCGAACGGCTCGCGCCTGCCGCGCCTGAGCGCATCAGCGGTGAGGGCGCGCGCGTCAGGCGCCTTGCGGCGCTCGGCACACACTTCTGCGCGCGTGCGTGCCCCACGCGTGTCTGCGCGTCTCTGCGTGTGTGCGTGCGCGCGCGGGTGGCGTGCTGTGTCTGTGTCTGTGATGTCGTGTGCATCCAATGAGAACGCTTGCCCAGCCATACCTGGGCGCGCGTTTCGCGAGCGATGCCAGAGCAAATCTCCGCCGCTCCATCAGGGCCCTCCGTTCGCTTCACGCGGGAGGGCCTTAAAAGAGTTGGCGATATCCTGCGAGCGCGACAGCGCGCCGATGATGGTGCCGATGCGGACGCGGACGTGGACGCGGGCGCGCTCGCCGACGCCCTCACGTCGCGCGCATCACCTCCGGCTGGTGCTGACCCTTTGCGCTCATTCGCTCGCTCGCGCACGCGCCACTGCCGCCTCGGACGTTTTGCGCCCTGGCATCGCACCATCCTCCACCCCAACTGCGCCCCCCGCTCGAGCAGGTGCCTGGCGCGGCTACTGGCTGCGCGCCGGGCAGCGCTCGGAGCCCGACGGCCTGCAGCCGATGACGCTGTCGCTGCGCGCGGAGCGCCACCCCAACGGCGGCGTGGCCGTCTCAGGCGTCGCCTTGGACGGTGAGGGTGCCGAGTCGGTGGCGGGATATTACGAGGAGCGCGAGCGCACGCTGGTGCTCGATCGGAACGTGTGGTGGAGCTTCAGCCCCCTCGGCACACTCGGCACCACCGCGCGCGTGCGCTTCGTTGGCATCGCGGGGGCGCGCGCCATCGCGGGCGTGTGGGGGCCGCCGGGGAGCCTGCCCGGCCCCGCCGACGCCGCGAGGGAGGCCACGGAGCGCGGTGACAGGTGGGGCGGCACCTTCGTCCTCGTTCCCAGGCTGCCCGGCTAGCGGCGCCTCGGCGCTCATCAGCTGTGTTATTACGTCGGTTGGTTTGAATTGATGGTCCCATGCGAATCGTCGCATGCGCTCGTGGCGCCTGCAGAGCAGCGTGTCGGGGCGCTCGCGCGCCTTCGCGCGCGGCGAGGGCTGGGTGTTGGCGCGGCTTGGTGCGGCGGTCGAGCGTGGCGTCACTCGAGCGTGAACTCGGGATGCGCAGCCTTGCGGCGCTGCTCGGTCGCTGAGGTCAATGCTCGCATCCCCCCACCCAGCACGACCGGCTCCTCGGCAGCGTCGGGGCCGCCCAGCTGTGTGAGCACCTCGCTCACAGCATCGCTCGAGCGCCGCTTGCCGACACCCTTGCCTTTGCCCCTGCGCGCCTCCCCGTTGGCGCCACCCCCCGCGTTTATGCTGGTGCCGACACCAGTGACGGAGGAACCGCCGTCGTCGCGCGCACTGTCGATGAGGCCCGCCGCCTCCTCGAGGTCCTCCAGATTCTCCTGGCGCATGCGCGAGAAGAGCGTGCGCCGCGTTCGCCGCCGTCGCTGGTCCCACCACCAGCCGGCGTGCGCCAGCAGCCCGGCCGCGATGACAATGAGAAAGCCGGGCACGTGGCTGCGATATCCCGGCCCCGCCAGCTGGATGAGCAGGTTGGCTGCCGTGAGCAGCCCGGGCGCCACCACCCACACGACCGCCCCGGCCACTGTCTTCGTGAGCTTGAAGGGGCGCGTCAGAGACGGCTCGAAGCGCTTCAGGTGCACGAACGAGTACAGGAAAAGCATGCCCGTGCAGCTCATGAGCATCATCTCGTACTGCACGAGCGATTGCACGGGCACCCAAGCGAGCATCCCCGCGAGGAGTGCGTTTGCCACCACGTAGGCGGGCGCAATGCCCGCGTCAGGATTCTCCTCGAGAATTTTGTCGGGCACGAGGCGCAGCACAGCGTCCACGACCGAGTCGTGGCCAGCGGCATTCTCGACGAGGTGCGCGAGCGCTCGCTCGCTCGTGAGGCTCTGGCCCGTGTACAGCCCCACCTGACACAGGTTTGCAGCGACGAAGAAGCACTTCTGCAGCCACGCGCCGCCGACCACCCCCGCGAGGTCGTTGAAATGCCCCGGCGTGTAGTGTGATCGGTCATCGTCCACGGAGAGCGATACCAGCAACGGGATCGCGTTGAGGAGTGTCACGGTTGGGATCAGCAGTGCGGTCACGCGCGTGTATGTGCGCTGCGGGCGTTCGACCTGCCCTGCCAGCGACCCGAGCGAGAAGAAGCCCGAGTACAGCCAGAGCATCCAGGACAGCAGCAGCGGCCAATCAGTCTCCCCAGATGACACCGCCGCGCGCTCAGGCTTGAGCTCGCTCATCCCAAGCACCATGTAAATGATGGTCGGTAGGAAGGACACGGTGGAAATGAACGAGCTCAGCTTGACGATGGAGCGCGTACCCGCAAGCTTGACGAGAGTTAAGCAAAAGATGATCGCGTCCGCCACCAGCGCCTGTGCGGCGCCGGAGATGCCAAACTGGCGCGCTACGAAGTGGCCCGCGAGGACGGGATACACTGACGAGTCGACGAGCCAGATGATCCACGTCTGCGCAACGGAGAGAGCGTGTTTTAAGGACGACAGGGTGGGCAAAAGGGCACATGCGCATGAGCTCTCGGTTAGCCAGAGCGAAGACGCGCAAGCACACCGGCGCGCCTGTGCGAGCGCGCGACGCACCCAGTACGCGTTGTGGCTCCCGATGGCCGAGCCGCACGCGCGCGACACCCACACCACGAAGCCGCCATCCTGCGGTAGTGCGGAGCTCAGCTCGGCGGTGATGAGCGCTATCGGGAGCGAGTACACCAACGGCACGATCAGCAGCCCCGTGAAGACGTGCGCAGGCGGTGCCGCCTGCAGCAGCGTCTCGTTGCCGTACACGCCGCCGCTCACCCAGAAGAACGCGATCACCGCCAGCGACCATACGCCTACGCTCCCGGCCGCATCGGAGGAGGATGCCATGGCACACTTGGGGCGCTGCGAGCCCCGAACGCCACCCCGCCTACGCCTCGCTCTCTACCTCCCCCTCGTTGGTGCGCGGTGGCAACGGCCTACGCTCTGCTGCCGCCGCCTGCCCTTGCGGCTGGCAGTGCTCGAGCCGCAGGGGTCGGAGTGGGGAGTGGGGCAAGGGTGGAGGGATTTGGGGGCGCTGTCCAGACTCTTTCCCCCCCCACTCACCCCCCCTCTCCCTCGAGGGTGCGAGGGCGAGGGGTTTTGGAGGAGGTTGGTCGGGAGCCCGGCTGCGGCCGCGGCCGCGGCCGCGGCGCGGCCCCCGCCGCCGTCGCCGCGCACTGTGTGTGGCGCGCGCGCGCGCCCGCGCCGCCGGGGAACGGCGGCGGCGCCATCAAAACGCACGCTCCGAACGCAACCCCAACCTCTCGTTCGGATTCAGGGTATTCAGTATCAGGGTTTGTGTTTTTGCGCTCCAGCTCGGAGCGGGTCCCGGTTCCCCCGGGAGGTGCAACGCGGTCGCCCGAACGAGAGCGGCGTGGGCGTGGCGTGGCGTGGCGTGGCGTGGCGTGGCGTGGCGCGCGGCCACAGAGGGGAGCGCTCGCGGCGCGTGGTCGCGGCGCGCGGGCTCGGGCGGGCGGTGGGGGCTCCCCCTGTGGGGGAGTGGCCGGCTCTCCCAGCGCGCCTCAGAGAGGCGCCTCGCGCGGGCGGGCGGGCGGCGCGCCCACCTGCGGGCGCGCCTGCCCCCGCGGGCGGGAGGCGGCAGCAATGTCAGACCCTGCAAGCGCGTCCGTGGGCGGCGGCGACGATGGGGCCCTTGGCAGGCAGACAAGGCGCCACTTCAGCGGGCACGTCCGCCGCGGCCCGCCTGTGGGGCCGGCATCCGCGTCCATCGTCTTTCCCGCGTCCATCGCCGTCCCCGCGTCCAGCCAGTCCAAGTTCGAAACGACGATGCACACGGCTCCGCGGGAGCGTGACGGCTTCGCGAGCCGCGTTGTGCGCTTCTCGGAACGCGCGAGCGACTCGCCGGGACCCGGCGAGTACCACAAGGAGCACTCGTTCACCTTCTCGTCCGACTCCATATCAGCCAAGGGCTACGGCAGCGGATTCGTGTCAAAGGACAGACGGCTAAGCGCCGCGCGCAGGACCCGCACGCCAGGGCCCGGCTCGTACGCGCAGCTCAACGACACCATAGGCCTCCGCGCGAGCACCGGTGGCGCCGGCAACGGGGGTAACCTCGCGTGGCACGCGCGTGAGCGCGGCGCCGACGCCGCGAGTGTCCCCGCGCAGCGCACTCGAGCTTTCGCGAAGCCGCTCGAAAACACCGGCCCGCCGCACCGTTACCGCGTGCAGGACAAGGGCGCACCCACGCCAGGGCCCGGTCAGTACAGTTCGGTGCTCGGGAGCGTGTCGCAGCTCAATGCTCCGTGCCCCACCGCGGGAGTCTTCAGGTCGACTTCCAGGAGGCTGCAGGAGGACGCCGCGCAGAAAGCCGCGCGAGGCAACCCCGGGCCCGACGCGTACACCCTCGTGCGCACCATGGACGCAGGCGAGGGCGTGTACGCACACCGGCGCATGGCCGAGAGCGCTAACTTCCGCTCGACGTCAAGGCGGAGCTGGGAGACTTACAGGGGAGGGCGGCGAGCCAATGCGATACCGGCCGTGCTCAGCGGGGACGGAGGGGGCGGCATGGGCGGGGGCTACGGCGCAGACGCCGCAGGCGGTGGTGCGGGCGGCGAGGGTTCACTACCTGGACCGGGCAGCTACCACGTGGGCGGTGACGACATCGCGGCGGCGACGGTGAGCGCGGGGCGCACGCCGTCGTCGATGTTCTCCAAGACCAATACCACGCGCTTCGGCGCACCCGTGGAGGCCAAGATAAACACACAATCCGTCCCGAGCCCGGGCGCGTACGCCAACGAGGCCAACACCGTCAAGGCGCGCGTGGGCAAGCGATCGGACAAGGGCGGGTCGCAGTTCATGGGCGGTACCGATGCTACCGACTCCGGCCCACTCTGTTTGAGCCCTGGTCCCTCTTCCTACACGCCCAAGGTGATCGTCAAGAAGAGCTTCCACCTGAACAAGTCGTCGCGATGGATATGATTTTCTCCTGCCGGCGCACGTGGAGAGGTGGCCACAGACTGTAATATAGAGGGCGCCACAGAGCGCAATTGCGTACGAGCGCGCGTACTACCCCGCGACCAAATATTAGCGCCGGCCTGGACGCTACCTATCAGAACGCGAGCGCATCGCGCACGGAGCACACGCGACCGTCGCGCATCCCCTTCTCGGCCGCGCGTACCATCGCTGCGTGTGCGTTTCCACGCTGCGCTGGCGGTACCCTCTCTGCAAGCTCGCACACAAGTAACGCGAGCGCTCGCGTCTCGGCGGCGCGCACGGCCGCGCCAGCGGAAGTCTGTGAGTCGTAGCCGAAGGCCGCGCCGAGGTCGATGAGCGTTGCGCTCCCATCATCGGACACCAGCACTACGAGCAGCCGGGAAATTGCCATGCAAGCGCGGGTGCAAATGCGCGTCAGCGCTAACAGCCGCAGGGCGTGCGCGTGAGCCTGAGCATGCGCTTTGTCGTTGGCAGCACGCGCGCACCGTTGTGCGCGTAGATATCACCGTGGGCAATGGAACGAGCTTCCATGTGCGATGCTCCGGCAGCGACACCGCTGGCCACGCGGTGCGCCCAGGCCTCCGTGAAAGTCTCGTCTTGGCCGTAGCGACATCGAAGGACCTTGATGGAGTCCAGAGGTTTCTTGGCAAGTGGCCTACCCTCCACGAGCCTGAGCACAAGCCCCTGCCGCCCCCGCTCGTCGGCGCGCACGCGCGCGAGAGCTCGCGGCGCGTGCGGGCACTCGTCGCCCAGCCCGGCGACGAGCGCCATCTCGTCGGCCGCAGCGCCGTCAGGCGACACGTGCCCTCCATCAGCCGCTGCAAATAGCTTGAGAGCGACGGGCTCGCCCGCATAACGAGCGCGTAGAACGTCACCTCCCGACGCCCCTCCAAATTCAGGGTCGTTGAGCGCGCGTTCGCCTGCTTCGAGCCGCAGATCGCCGGTAGCCCCACCCTCGAGGTCGCACACCGGCAGTGCTCGAAGCGCATCGTGCGCGTATCGCGGCGTCTCGAAGGCCGGGTTTGACGCTAGCGAAAGCCACCTGAGGCAGGGAGCAAAGAGTGCGTCGCTCACGCGGTCCTCGGACTCGATCGCGTTCACCGGCACGCGCAGCAGCTCGAGTTCTTTCAGGCGTGCAACCTCGCGCGGCAAGGAGCGCAGTTTGTTGCTTGAAGCCTGAAGCTTGCGGAGGGAACTGAGCTGGCCGATCTGTGCTGGTAGCTCGGTCAGCGCGTTGTCGGTGAGGAAGAGAGCAGTGAGGGAGGTGAGGAAGCCGATGGTCGACGGTAATGCGTTCAGCTTGTTGGACTTGAGGCCAAGGAGTGTGATGTGCTCGGTCATCGCGCTGCCGACGGCGACGTCGGGCAGTGCCGTGAGCTCATTGCCCATCAGGTTAAGCGAACGTAGCGGGAGGGCGTACAACGCGGCCACGCCATCCGCCTCGGCGTCGGTGAGCCCGCAGCCGGCGAGCCCCGCAGCGAGCGGCGGCGACTCGCTCGCCGCCAGCCCGCGCGCCGCTCGCAGGCTCGGCGGCCGCCTGTGGCGCCCCCCCCATGCCAGCCGCGCCCCTCAGAGTAACGGCCGCCCGCCCCGACGCGCGCTCGAGGGCGCGCGCGCGCAAAACGTGGTATCATCGCGGCCGCGCGCGAACGCCGAGCCGAGCTCCCTCCCGGCGGCAAGTCATTACAGTAAAAAAACCAGTGGCCGGAGCTGTGGTGATGGGCGATGATTATACGTCTAGTACTATGAATGAAATACCCACGGGAGCCTACTGTATTTTTTGGTGAATTTTTTTGTGTCGGTTTCGTGGAGATTTTTTGGGGGGTTGGGGAGAGAATCTGTGCTGACTGTGCGCAGGCGTGCGTGTGGGGGGCGTGTGGGATGCGCGTGCGGGCGGAGGGTGGGCGATGGAGGCTAACGACGCCGCGAGTGGCGGCAGCGGCTTCGTGTCGGCCTCCAGCGCGGCGCGCGCCGCGCCGCCGCGCGAGAGGGAGCGCAGCGCGGCATCGCACTCCGCAGCCATCGCGTGCGCCTCGGAGAGGTCGCGGGCGCAGCATTCGAGCTCGTCTGTGGACGCTCCGAGGTCGCAGGCTCGGCGCTCCGCGTGCTCTCGCACGCGCTCGAAGCCGTCCGAGGCGTCCAGGCCCGAGCGGGCGAGGGAGGCGAGGGAGGGGATGGGGTCTTCGTTGTGTGCGAGGGCGGCGCGCGCGAGGGCGAGGGCGTGAGATGCGCGTGCTGAGGGGGGAAGGCGCTGCTGGTGGGAGTGCGGATGGGGGCGGGGGAGCTGGTGCGGCTGCGCGGGCGCGGCCGACGGCGGCGTGCGCACGCCCGAGGTGGCCTTCCTCATGGGCGAGCTGGAGTGCCGCGACGAGGCGGAGGCGGTCAAGTGGATGTCGTGGCTCGAGTCGGAGGGCTTCAAGTTCGACCTGGAAAAGGCGACGGCGCGCCTCGACGGGATGCGTGCCGCGCACGAGCTCGAGTTTGGAGGGCGGGTCAAGGAAGTCCCTTTCACGCTCCCCAAGACGCGCCCCGGTCGAGCGCTCCTCATGAAGCAATGCGCCGTAAGGACTGGCGGCGGAGAAAAAGGAGGAGGAGTGGCAAGGCGGTGGAAAGAGGGCGGTGGGCCGCAAGAGGGCGAAGGCCTGCAAGGCATGCTCGGCAAACTCTTCGGGCGGAAGTAGAGGCCGCAAATACGCGCGCTCGTCGTACAAATGCGCGCGGTCGCGCGAACCCATGCGCAGTTGTTCATGCGTCAGTTATGTTACGGACTTGCGACGACCCCGGCGCTTCTGCTGGCGCCGAGTTCTGAGTCCGCTGGTGCAAGCCTGCTCCGGCGGCACTGCCACAGGCTGCGAACGCACCGCACATTACCCCCCCCCCCCCCCCCCCCCCCCCCCCCCCCCCCCCCCCCCCCCCCCCTTTCCCCCTTCTCCTCTGCCACACACACACACACAGGCACCCTCCTGCCTTGTCGGTTGCGCGTGTGCACAGTGTGCGTGCGCGTTTAGGCGACGCACGCACATGCGCACACGCCTTCAGTGAGGGTCGCCAGCATTAGGACATACGCAGAGCCGGCCGAAGGGCGCGTGCGACCGGCTCCGGGGCACGCTGGCGCGCTGCGCTCACATGCATGGGGCGCGCGCGCGGCCGAAGGCCGCGCCCATCACGAAGGTTGCGGCCGCGCTGAGCACCGCCACGAGGCAGGGCATGACGATGTTGCCCTCGCGCACGGCTGGCTCCTGCAGGATGGCGAGCTTCTTGCGCGCCACCTCGAGCGCGACGCGCGTCGTCGTGAGCTCGCCCTGTAGCAGCTCGGCGTTGGCCTGGAGGGCCGCGCTGGTCACCGCGTGCACCTTGCCGGCCGTCTTGAGCTCTTCGAGCTCGTCGCGCAGGGAGGCGGCGCCGCGGGCCGCGACGAGCTTCGCCCGCCGCGCACCGCGCGCCATGGACGCGCGCGCGCGCTCGGCAATCTCCGCGTCCACGCGCGCTGCCTCGGCTTGCGAGGTGGCGATGGCGAGCTCGGCCTTCAGAGCCACGACGGTGTTGGCCAACTCGGCCTTCTCGGCGCCCAGGGCGGTCACGCACGCGGACGCTTCCTCGGCCGACTCCTCCGCGCGGGCCGACGCCTCCATGGCCGCCTGGACGTCAGCCTCCAGCTCCGAGCTGCGCTTCGCAGCGGCCTCGGCATTCGCCAGGGCGGCGTCGCGCGCTGCGAGCGCGGACAGACACTCAGCGCGCGCCGCGGCCGCCTCGGCGGAGGCGCTCTCCAGTCGCGCCTGCGCGTCGGCGGAGCCAGCCTTTGCAGCCGCAAGCTCGGCAATCGTGCGGCGGGCGAACTCATTGCTCGCCTCAATGCGCCTCGCCTTGTCTTCGGCGGCAACCTTGAGCTTGTTGCACATCTTGGTTGCGAACGTGTTCGAGGCGTCGTTGCGCCTCTTCAGGTCCGCGGCAGCCTGGAGCGCGGCCTCGCGCGCGTCGGCGGCGACGCGCTCCGCCTGCTCGCGCGACGCCGCGAGCTCCGCGGCGAGCGCATCCCTCTCTGCGTGTGCGCTGGCCTCGACGCGCTCCATCTCCTCCTGCGCGGCGGCCAGCTCATCAGCAAGCGCATCCTTCTCAGCGATGGCGGACTCGAGCTCCTCGGACTTGGCGACGATCTGCACCCTCAGCTCGGCCTTCTGGGCCTCGGCGAGGTCGTCAGCCGCCGAGGCCTTCGCCTGCGTAGCCACGAGTCCCGCTGCCAGCGCGTCGCAGCGGCTCTTGGCCTCTGCAGCTACGGTCTCGGCTGCGGTCGCGCGCGCGCGCGCATCCTTGAGCGCACTCGCCTGGTCCCGGCGCGCCATCTTGAGAGCGCCGGCCAGCGCGTCGCGCCGGGCATCGGCGTCGGCAGCGCGCGCCTCCGCGGCGTCCGCGCGTGCGCCCTCGGAGTCTGCATGCGCGCGCAGCCGCTCAGCCGCGGCTGTGTGCTCCGCGGCGATGAGCTGCAGCTCGCGGCACTCGATGGCCTTGGCACGCGCGGCGCCTGAGAGTGCCTCCACGCGCCTCGACGCCCTGGCAAGCTCAACCTCGAGCGCGTCCTTCTCCGACTGCAGCGCCTCCGTGACGGTTGCGGTCGTCGCAACGCCCTCGGCGTGCGCGGCGTGCGCAGCGGCCAGCTCGTTCTTCAGAGCGGTCAGAGCGGCGTCGCGCTCGCGCACCTCATTTGAGAGGGCCACTCCCTCTGCGGTCAGGCGTGCCGCCTCCTGCGCGGCAAACTTCGCTGCCGCAGACGCGGCGGCGGCCTCGGCCTGAGCATTGGCGCGCGCGGCATCGCGCTCCGCTGCCACCGCCGCCAAACGCTCCGCCGCCTCTGCCGCGTCTTGCATTGCGCGCTCCTCCGAGAAACGCGCGGCCTCAATAGCTGCCTGCTCGCGAGACGTGGCCGCTTCAAGGTTTTCTTTCACCTCTTCGAGTTCCTGCTGGGTCGCCTTGAGCTTGGCGAAGGCCATGTCACGAACACGAATCGCGCCCTCGAAGCGCGCCGCCGAGCGCTCGCTGAGCTCCTCAGCATCCACGAGGCGATTCGTCAGCCCGGTCACCTTCGCCTCAGCTGCACGCTCGGCAGCTGCTGCTGCCGCCTTAGCGGTGGCCGCGTCCGACTCAATCTGCCTGAGCCGTGCGCGGAGCTTGGTGGCGGCAGACTCGGCCACGGCCATTGCGGCCTCTGCACTCGCAGCGCGCGTCTCGCTGGCCTCGAGGGCCTCTGCGTGCGCAACTTGCGCGGCGTGGAGAGCACGCTCTGCCGCGTGTGCACCAGCCTTGGCCTCCTCTGCCTCGGCCTGGGCGCTCTCGCTCGCGCGCTGCGAGTTTGAGGCAGACTTGGCAGCCGCATCCGCAAGTGCGCGCATGGCATCCGAGTCCGTCTTGGCGGCGTGGGCATCGGCGACGGCCTCTTCGGCCCTCGTCACGGCCGCCGCCTCAGCAGCCCTCGCTTCATCGGCGCCGCGCTGGGCCTCGCTCGCAGCGCGAAGAGCTTCCGCCATCTCGCGCTTCGCCTCGGCTGCTGCGGCGGCCTCTTCAGCACTGCGAGCCTTCGCGCCCGCAGCTTCGGCCCTTGCGACCTCCGCGCCGCTCTCGGCGTTTGCCACCCGCGCTTCCGCCGCTGCGAGAGTGCGCTTGAAGGTTTCCAGCTGGCCCTGCGCTGCAGAGAGCTCGCCCTGCGCGTCCTTGAGTTTCTTGAAGGTTATGTCTCGCACCCGCACGGCGCCCTCGGCGTGCGCCTTGGCCTCTTCCATGGCGGCCGCAGCGTCAACCTCGGCCTGCTTGAGGCTTGCGAGCAGCTCGGACGCGGTCGCCTCGGCCTCGGCCTTGCCGGCCTCGGCAATCGCAGCGCGCGCCTGCACCTCCTCAGCCGCGGAGGCGTGCGCCGCCTGGGCTGCCTCCATCGCGCGCTGAGCCGCCTTGGCGTCTTCAAGTGCGGCGCGCGCGGCCGTCTGCGCGTCGGCCATCGCGCGCTCCGACTTCGCCGCCGCCTTCGCGGCAGCCTCGGCCACGGCGCGCGACGCCTTCGCGTCCGTCTTCGCAGCGGCGGCGTCGGCGAGCGCCTCGTCGGCCTTGGCGAGCGCGGCCGCCTCGCTCGCCTGCGCGGCCTCCATCCCGCGCGTGGCCTCGGCGGCGGCGCGCTCCGCGGCGGACGCATCGCGCTTCAGCGACGCGACGGCCTGGGACAGCTCCGCGACGCTCGCCTTGGCGGCCCCGAGCTCGGAGTGGAGGGCCGCTGCGCGCGCCTCCGCGTCCGCCAGGCGCGCTTTTCGCGCCGCGAGCTCTGCCTGCAACCCGGCGAGCTCCCCCTGCTTGGCCTCGACCTCGGCCTGCGTGGCCTTGAGCTTGTGGAAGGCCAGGTCGCGCACTTTGACCGCCCCCTCGAGGCGGGCCTGGGCGTCGCTGACCGCGGCCGCGGCGTCGGCCTCCGTCTGCTTGAGGCTTGCGAGTAGCTCGGCTACCGCCGCTTCGGCCTCGTGCTTGCCGGCCTCGGCGCTGGCGGCGCGCGCCTTGCTTCGCTCGAGGGCAGCGGCGTGCGCGCTCTTGGCGGCGCCCAGCTCGCGCTCGGCGGCGCGGGCATCGGCGGCGGCGCGCGCGACGGCTTGCTCGGCGCNGATCGGAAGGCGAGCCCGTCGGTGCGCTTGTGGGCGTGACCGTCGGGGCTGCGGATGGTGCGCTCGCGGGAGCGCCACTTGGGGCGCTCGTAGGTGTAGCAGTGGGTGGTTCGTTCGGGACGGGGTCGATGATCTCGTAGTACGGCTCGGGCTCGGGCTCGGGCACCACCACCGGAGAGGCTGTCGGCGCCTTGGTCGGAAGGCCGGCCACGCAGCGCGGGCTGTCGGCGAAGCCGCTCTTGGTGCCGTACCCGCACGCCTGCGTGAGCACACGCCGGAACGTTGGGTAGACGGGGAGAGCAGGGAAAGGAGCAGAAGGCGGAGTGCAGGAGAGCGTCAACGCCCGAACGCAGCAGACCTGGCGCAACAAGCATCAGACGCCGCGAGTCTACCCACATCGCGCACGCTCGGCACGCACCTCGCAGGCGTCGAGGCAGCACTGCTCGCCTCCCGCGGCTGGAGCCGCCGTGAACGTCGGTATCGCGATGGGCAGCTCCTCGTCGCCCTCTGACGGGGTGAGCCGTTCCGGGATGATTGGGATGAAGCCAGGGACGCGGGCGGCGCGGCGGCGGCCATGCTGGCCCCTGCGGGCTCCGTCGGGGCGGTCGGGAGGCGCGGCGGGACGGCGGGGGCCGTTGCGCGAGGCGCGCACCTTGTGGCAAACCCCAAGGCACACCCGCCACACTCCCGATCGCACCGACCGGACGCACACAAGCACACACACACACACGTGCCCACACACAATCCCCTCCCCCCCCCCACACACACAAACACCACACACGCACACACGCACACACGCGCACACGCGCGCGCGCGCACACGACACGCGCGCGCGTCCGCGCGATGCGCACATTCGGATTCGCGCGCCTCTCGGCGCCTTTTCCCGGATTCCTCCCCGGGTCCCCCCCCCGTCGCCGGAACCCCACTCGATGTCTTGCATCGCATTCGCCGCCCTTCGCCCCCGGCGGCCCCCCGTTGGGATTCCGCCTTCCAACCGGCTTCGGGCGTTCCAACCCGGGGTTCCAACTTTCAACCCCATCCGATCCGCGCTTCGGCCCAAGCGCGCGCGGAAGCCGACGCGCGCCATCAAAACGCATCCGAGTCGGGGCAACGGTCACTAACGGCGCCCGACGCCGGGATGCCGTACGGCGGGACGCGTTTTGATGGGCGCGTGAGCGCACGTCAAAACGCACCCGATCGCGCGCCGGGCGCCGAGGGCGCGCGCGCGCGCGCGGGGGGGGGACGTCACAACGCAAGGCGCGCGGCAACGTCACAACGCAGGGCGCGCGTCAACGTCAAAACGCACGGCGATTTTCCTTTTTTCTTTTTTCGGTGTTTCTTTTTCTTTTTCTTTTTCTTTTTCTTTTTCTTTGCGGGGGGGAATGCGGCGCGCGGACGCGGATGGGATGCGAGGACGGGCCATCAAAATGAGAGGTGACCATCAAATCGCAAGGAGGACGCTTTTGGATCGCGCGGGGCGGTGCGCGCGCGCGCGCGCGCGCGGGCGGTGGGCGGGAGGGGTGTGGGTGTCGGCTGCAGGAGGACATCCACGTGAACCTCCTGCCGGCCGAGCGCGCGATTTATCTGGAGGAAAGAGGGGGGGCGAGACGAGGCGAGACGAGGCGGGGTAGGGCCTGCCTGCGAGTGCGCGGGGCAGGGCGGGAGCGCGGTTTCCCGGGGGTGGGCCGGCCGCCGCAGCCATCGGTGGACCGTGCGTGAGGGCCGCGACCGACGCCACCATCGCGCTCGCCCCGCGTGGGAAAGACCCCCGCGCAGTCGAGCAAAGGCGCCGCGGCGAGTAGGTGGGTGGGTGAATAAAGGGGTTGGAGGCAGCGGCGGCAGCCCGCGGCGATGCTGGACCCATCGGCCCCGGCGGCGGGTGCGCGACCTGCCGACAGAAGTCGCGCTGCGCCGTCGATGCGCAACCGGCAGCAGCACGCGAGTCCCAACGTCACCAACGCGCTGGCGTGGGACACGTCGGCGGCGGACAAATTCGACAGTCGCCGCTGGGACTGCACGGTACGCCATGACGGCTCGACCAACCCGGTGAGGCAGCTCGACCGCGTCACAGGCGAAGCGCGGCCCCGGATGAGCTATTCAGAACTGAACAAGTCCATGCAAATTCCCACCGTGTCGCGCAGGGAGCGCAAGGGCAGCCTGCGGTACATGTTCCCCGGAGCGACCGGTCAGCAGCCGCCGCCGCCCGAGGAGAAAACCCCGCCGGCGCTGAAGCAGGTGCACGGCTACAACATCATCAAGAATTCCAGCGGCGACAAGGATGCGGACAGCGCGTTCGCCGCCAAGGAGAGAGAGCAGTGGAAGCGCCGGAACACGCAGGCCCTCGCTGCAGTACCCGTGAACCAACGCGATCGCGGCTACAATGTGGTGAGCGGCGTGGAGTATGACACGGAGCGTGCCGCGCGAGAGCAGAAGGCGGAGCGCGCCGCGCTCGACCGTCGTTACCACCTCGTGCGGCAAATGGCAGAGAAAGAAGAGGCGCGGCGCAACCAGCCGGTGCGACAGGACAAGCGCCTCGGCCTCGCCCCTCAATGGGTAAACTAATCCATTTTGACCCTGCTCTGAAGCGGCAGTGGCAGCTCGCGCGCGACGCGCGCAGCGACCGCCGTGCCCGTGCTGTAATATCCCCGTGTCAGGCGCCACGGACGTGCGGCGGCGCGTAGGGTGTACACGCGTGCACCGGCGCGAGGATCCGATGGTGTTTATTAGACTACAGTATATGTCTGCCTGTATATGGACCGCGGGATGTCATGGCGATCAGCGGAGTGCGAACGCACGCGACACGCATTCCTCGTAGTCTGGTCGGCCGATGATATAGTCTTTGTATTCGACCCTTGTAAGGTCTGTTTTGACAGCTCCGAGCATGTCGGCCACCGACGACGTGTCCACGAAGGGCTTAGCGCCGGCGGTAAAAGGGAACTCACGCGGCGGGCGCCAGCTGGGTTGGCCGCGCCAAATTTGTGTATATCCATGCGTCCACAACAGTTGGAGCACAGCGAAGGAGGTGGGCCTGTCGATGTGCGATAGGCGCGGTCGCTGTGTCAGGTGACGGACCACGTCCGTGGGTTGCGGGCGCGCGCGCGCAGCCACGCGCGGCATATCGAGCCGAAGGCGCACACACCTGTCGCCGGTCTCAAGTATGACCCAGCACGGCGGCTGTTCCGCGAGCCACGCAGTAGCAGAGCTTAGAGCCAAAAATTCCGAGTCCTCGACGTCGAACTTTGCCACTAGCACGTTTGGCCACTCAGACTGCGGAACGCGCGTGGTATGGCCTCCGTCGCCGCCTTCTGCACACGCCGCGCCGCGTAGGGCGTTGGCCAAGGTCGTAACGCCCGCGAGCGCTTTGGGCGGGCATCGATCCCTGGCAGTCATTGCCTTGCCATTGCGCGGGCCAAACATGCCTTGGCCGCCAAGATTGTTTTCGGTCTCAGTCGAAAAGCACACGCCGTCGTCTTTGCGTATCACTTGCACGCCCGCTGGCGAACTCATCGCGAACGGAAGTAGTTTGGTGATGCCGACGCTTGTAGCGGGGGGGGTACGAACAGGGCCGGTGGAAGAGGCGTGCCCTGTAGCGTTCGAAGATGCCGCATCCGCCGCGGCGATGAGTGCCATCTCCTTCGCCAGGCCGGCAGCGAGAACGTTGGCAGCCGCGACTGCTGCGTTCGACGCGAGCCCCTCGACGCCGAAGATCGGCACCTGTGGGGGCAACGCCGCGCGCAGTGGTGCCAGCCAATCGCCAATGTTGGTCCCGACGTCAAGGAATGCAGGCCCGCCGCACGCCAGACCTTGGGGCCAGCGCAGCCCTGTGGTCGGATCAAGCGTGCCGACATCATCAGCGAGTATTTCTTGGCCGTGCACTGCATCGGATCGCACATCAATGCTGGCTTTTGCGTCCCCATGTCGAAGGCTTTCAGGTTCGCCCTCGTCGTTTGGGAACGGGGACGTAGCAGGAGCAGTGCGCTTGCGGAGCTTGGCTGCGGTCCGCGCGGCGTGCGCGAAGGCGCGCGGCACCCACGACCACAGATCTTTCTCCCATCTGAAGCCCGTCACAAATTCATTGCTCACCAAGTCATCTGCCCATGCGCACGTTTCGATGGCCGCCACCCGTGCTTGCTGGTAGCTCGAGCTTGCGGGCAGCGTGAGGTTTTGCGTGGCGCAATTGAGGGGACGGCTTTGAATCGCCGTGGCGATCGTGCGCAAGGCGCCAGGGCCGCCAGCAAGCGCGCGCGCCTGCGAGCAGAACGATCAAGGCAGCATTAGCAGTCACAGCAGTCACACGAAAGGGGAGAGGGATAAAAAAATACGTCGATCGCGGGTGTGATCACACGGTGAATGGTGTTGCCAGTCAGCGCAGATTGCGGTGCCGCGCCGGTGCGCACGCATGAGAACGCTTTGCTTGACGAGGTGTACGCGCGCGCTTACCACGGACGACGCGTTGCCTCTCTCGGCGACGGCAAACGTCATCTGCGGAATGTTGGCATGAAAGGCATTGAAACGCTTGTCCCCGCCGCTGTACAGCAGCTGAGCCGGACCGTTGCGCTTGTCATCCACAATGGTGCGTTGGGCGAGCCGTGCAGTTGCCGCCAGCTGGTTGAGCTCCGCCACCGAGCTGCTCAGTGTGGCAGGCGTGAGGTCTATCCAGCCGTAGTCTGCTCGCACAACGTCCGTGTGTGCATTCGCCGAGCGCATCGCGCCACGAGACATCCCGCGAATGCGATCAGCGCTGCTGCTGTCGCGGCGCGCCATCCCATGCCAACTCGCGGCCGTGCGGCCAGATGACAGATTGCCGGCGATACTCGTCTCGACGGTGCCAGCAAGCGCAAAGATCTCGCGCACCATGCGCACCCGTCGTGCGCGCTGCGCAGTGTCAAACGCGCGCACCTGCGCAGCACGCGCGACCACAGCGGCCGCGTGTTCGCGAGCGGTGGCGTTTTGCGCCGCGCCAACCGATGGACCAACTCTGGCCACAGTCACGCTCTTCACTTGGAATGGCGTTGCAGCGCTGGGATCGGACGCCTTCTCGAGCGCGCGCGCGCTCGCATCGCCGAAGGGCGTCACGAAGAGGTCTGCCCGCGGCAGCGGGCGTCGGGATGCGGTGCCGCCAAGCAATGCCGTCCACGCGAATGGAAATGTCTCGGCGCCACCAGCAGCATCGGCGAGCAGCCCCCTACTCTCGCGTTGGTGCCCGCCCGCTCCTCGCGCCTCGCCTGCGAGCAGCACGAGCACGCCGCGCGCCGCTGCGCCCGCGGCCGCCATGCGCGCGCCCGCGCGCGCGCATCGCCGGCCAAGCCTGGCTCGCCCAGTGCCAGCCGCCACCGCAGCCTCAGGGTACCGAACGCGCGCCCGTCAGGGCGCGCGCACTGTGCCGCCTTCCCCTCAAACACACACCCTGCCCCACCCTCCTGGTACCAGGCACTGTCAACAGCGCGCTGTAATTTTTGGCGAACAGCCAATTTCCCGGCGGTGCGCGCGGGCGGGCGCCGGTGCGCCTGCGCGGGCGCCCGGCACGCGGGCACGAATCGGCGACCGGGCGGGGTGAGGACGCTCAGCAGCGCACCGGGCGTGCTCCGCACGTGCGCCTGCGGGCGGGCGGGTGGGTTAGGGGATGCGTGCGTGTGTGTGTGGTGTGTGGTGGGTGCGGCGCTGCGGCCGAGCGTGGGCGTGATGGAACGCGCAGAATTTATTTCGCGCGCGGGAAATTGCACGAGCCCTCCCAGGGGTGGGGGCGTGCTGGCTTGGGCGCCGCGCTCAGCGCGCCGATGACTGACTGTCCTCGGTGGCATGCTGTGACTCTGGCGAGGACTAGCACCAGACGGCTCTCGCCGTTTGCTCGGCGCGAGGCGGCGCGACGAGCTAGCGTCCGTCAGCTGACGACGACGACGGCAACGGCGACGAAGATCCGGCGCTGCGTAGCATGGCGGCGATATCGCCGTGGCCATTCTCCTCGGCCACCTGCAGAGCCGTGGTCCCGTTCGAATCGCGCCTGGACGTGTCGGCGCCTGCTTTGATCAACACTTCCACGCATTCGCGGTGGCCACGCATGGCGGCCACTGCGAGGGCGCTGCACACATCAGGTAGGTCCTGATACCAAAATGGAGAATCGCCCGAATAATACGTCGCGTCTGCATTTTCTCCGCGTTCGAGAAAAAGCTGGACAACGTCCGACACGCCCTCACGCGCCGCGGCTAGTATGAGGTCGTCAAAGTTTCCTCCAAACTGAGTAGACATGATCTGCTCGGTAAGCCGGCGCAGGATGTCCCGCGCCACGTCGCGCCCCTCACGTGCCATGCGCACGGCGGCCGCGTTGGATCCGAGCGCGCGCGTTGCGAGCAGCATCGCCCCGCGCACGTTCCCTGCCCGGGCTCTGAAATTGCCGGAGCCCCCGGCGACGTCGGCGTCAAACACCTCGGTCCCCGGGCGCGCGAAGCTGAACGATGCCTTGGCCGCCTTGCACAGTACATAGTCGATTTGATCGCCAAAGCCATCCTCCACGCGCCATGTCACGAGCCAGCGGACGGCGGCCCGCGCCGATTCGAGCTCAGCGCGTGCCGCACGCACAGCGGCCACTGAGACGCCAAGCGCCTGCGTAGCGAGCAAGAGCGCCTGGCGCGCGCGCTCCGCGCGCGTCGCGTCGTCGCCGCCACCCCGCCCCTGCTCCGCCACGCCAGCGGACATGCCGGCGCACACGGAACCCAGGAGGCGCCTTGCGTCCGCGCGCTGAGCGCGTTGAGCGCGCAGACTGGCGCCCTCTGGCACGTCGCTCTGTATTTCTGCCAAACGAAACAGCCGCACAGATATCAAGCAGTGCCACACCGCGCTCCCCAGGCGCCCGCAAAAAGCGCGCGGCGGAGGGGAGGAAACCAGGGGTGCGCTGGGCGCGGGGGTTAGCCGTGCCCGTAGGACGCGCTTCCAACGCTGGAATCCAGGTTCGGTGGCGTGGCGGTGCAGGCACTCCTCTGCGCGTGATGGCGCCCGCGGCGACCGCGAAGGGAGGCAGCGGCGCCGCGGCGTCGAAAGGGGATGCGGGCGGCACGTCTTCGCCGGCTGCAATGCCCGAGCCACCTGCGCTCTCTGATATCCGTCGATTCGTCCTACCGCTCTGGGGTGGCTCGCTGTGCGCGCTTGTGTTGCTCGGCGGCCTTTCGCGCCTGCTGGTGGTGCTAGGCACATTTTCGGCGTGCGTGCTGTACCTGAACAACCCATACAACTCAACCGAAGGGCGCGAAGCCGCATGGAAGAAGCTTCATGAGGCGCGGGCCGCCTTTAAGGCCGCGAAGGTCGAGGGCATGGCCAAGGAGGGGAGGCGCCTCGGCCTATTGGGCAGCATGCTGGCGTCGCCGGTGAAGAGCGCCAACAGAGCACTCTCCAGAGAGAAGGTCATGCAGAACTATGTTTTCTTCTCGTGCGCGTATATCGGCGGCACGTCGGACGAGGCAGACACCGAGCACATGGTGCGTGTGGTTTGTCACCAGCTCTGCCAACAAGCGGTTGCTGCGACTGCGACTGACACAATGCGCTCATCCGCACGCCGTGCTCTGTCCGCAGGCAGTGGGGATCATGTCGCAGTGGTAAGGCCGTTCAGCCAGCCGCCAGCGCACTTGACCGCGTGCACGAGGGCGCGCGCCGCCGCGCGCTGACGCACCCCCACGCGCATATGTGCACATATAGGTACGTCTTCTCACTGCCCGCGACGAACGCGGCGATAGACGTGGCTTTCAACAAGCGCAAATAAGCGGGGGGTTGCCTTCACGGCACCGCGCACCACGGAAAGAGTGAGCCCCAGGCAGAGATGCTGTGCACTGGGCCGCAGCTCGTAGCCCTATCATCTTGTAGTCTAGTCTACATGTTGTTACAGTCACATCAGGTCATTGACCGTGTCCATCTCCAGCTTGGGCGCCGGAGCCAGCTTGGGCTCCGACCTTGCGCGGCCCCCAGCCCCACTTCCAGCGAGCTTGAACGTGCGCGTCGGAAGCTCCGAGCCTTGCTCGTCCGCCAGGGCGTCCGCCTCGAGCACGAGGCGGCGTATCTCGCGGCGCTCGACCTCCTGCGCGCGCTCCGCCTCGCGCCGTGCCGCCACCAAGCTGGTGGCTGTGGGAATAGCAAGCAGTCCAGTCTTGCTTTTCCCCTTGATCAGGCACCTGAAATTCATCGTGCTCGGCGCCGTCGCGTCGGACGCATCGCCGCGGGTCTGCGATCCCGCTGGCGCGGTCGGCCGCGTGGGACCGCCCTCCACGCCCGAAGCCATGCCGGCGATCGAGCTGGTGGAGGCAGTGGCTGCGTCCGCCATGCCCAACATGCCTTTGCCGAGGAAGCTGGCCATCTCGGCCTCAAATGCTTCCACATCCTCTGCGCTCGCCTGAGGGCGGCTGCGAAGGCGGGCCCCGCGCTCCTCGCGCTCCTCAAGCTCCCCATCGGAGCTGCTGCTGCCGTCGCTGCTGCTGTAGCCATCCATCTCGGCGTCCTCCGCGCCGCTGCCGTCCTCTTCCTCGCTCATGTCTTCGGCATCGCTCTCACCCTCATCGCTCGATCCGTCTTCAGCTTCCTGCGCAAACAAAAGGTCCATATTGTCGTCGTCGTCGGCATCGACCTCCTCGACGTCGGCATCCGCACGCGGGGCTTCCTCAGCGTCGAGCGCTTGCGCTGCGGCGGTGGCTTCCTCGAGGTTGACGAAGCGCACGAGCCGCGGGCGCAGGCGCTCGAAGACATCCTGCACGGCAAACTCAAGCTCAAAGGGCAGCTCATCCACGGGTAGCGGCTGCTCGGCTGGGTCCTCAGTAGCTGCACCTCCGTCCGCGTCGGCGCCGGAGGCCGTCAGCTCAGCCTGCGATGAGGATCGCGGTGCCCTCTGTTGCTGTCCGTCTTCCGCGGTCACTTCCTCATTCGCCCGTGCCTTGGCAAGCACATACTGTTGAAAGCGAACGATAAATGCGTCAACCGTCGTCCTGCCCTTGCGTGTCTTGTCGAGAGTCTCGCCGCACGCCCCCAAGAGGCGCAGGCACAGCCTCGCACGACCCCAATCCGTGGGAGGATCGCTGGTGGCTGCGTGCTTAGCGGCGCGCGCAGCGACTGCCATGGCCTCCTTCGTGGTGTCAACGCCCGGGTTCGCAGCGGATGCTGCGGCGGCGGCGGCCGCCGCCGCTGCGGCCGACGCGTGTCCCCAGGTGAGCAGCATGTTGAGCGTAGCGAAGATGAGGGGGGCTGGTACAACTTTGACGTTGTGCAGCTCTGCAAGCAGACCAGCCAGCGCGAGCTTGCGCTGCGCCAGCCGCGCGTCGTTGTCTTCCACCGCCTGGCGCAGCTCCTCCAGCACGCAGTCGACCACGCCGACGTGCAGCTCGGGCCGGTACAGCCGCAGCGTGGCCAGTGCCACTGCTGCCGCAGGCGCCGAGTGCGACCGTTGAACGACAGCCTCGAGCACGCACTCTTCCACGAGCTCGCCGCAGCGCGCCCAAGGCAAGCGTCGCACCTGCTTGACAATGCGTGGCACCGCGCGCTTGCCTCTGCCGAGCCCCCCGATGACGAGATCGCGAACGTATAGCTCAAGTGGCGTGAGTGTCCTCACGCGCGCGACGGCCCGCTCCGGAGGGCGCGTAGCGAGCATTGCGGATTCGATGAGCGATGTGTGCCGCGACTCCAAGTTCCTCGCCGATGCGAGACGCTTGAGCTTGTCAAGGTTTTGTGCCATGCGCTCGGCCGACAGCGGCGTGAGGAGCAGGTAGCGTCCGCACGATTCAAGCAGAGCGCAGAGCACGTCGATGTTTTGCCCGGACAAATCCCGCAGCAGCGCCTCCATGTGGCGGAGCACGTCAGATGGCGGCACGATGCCAAATTTCGCGAGCTCGCCCATGTAACGCGCATTCGCGAGGCGGTTCTCAATGCCATGCATGCCATCCACCGATGAGGTCGTGTGCCCCCTCGCCGCACGTCTGCGCGCAAAGTCGTGCTGCACCACATCGACCACGTGCATGGCCACTTCGGTGTAGTGCGGCGCGATGGTGGCCACGAGCCGCGCATAGTGTGCAGCGAGGTCGGGTCGGGAGCGCGGCACGGCCTCCAGTCGACGCGCCAGGCGCTTGCGACTTGCTTTCGTGCTCATGAGGCAGAATTCGACGGCCTTCTTGTCGACGTCCTCCCGCGTGCTCAGATCCGAGTCCAGCGTCTCCTCGAACGCGTCCATGCGCACGCACGCTTTGTCAAAGGTCGATGCACCATCATTATTTCCGTCGTCACTCGTGGCTGTTGCCTCGCCAGCCACGTCCTCGATTGTATTTCCGTCCTTGTCCTGCTCCCCCCCGCTCGGGGCCTTGCCCTTGCGCTCTTCGCCGAGCAGAGCGCCCGGCACGTGCGCTCGCAGCTCTAGCAGGTCCTGGTAGTAGGCGCGCTCGTATTCGTCGTCGAATGGGCCGAGCCTGTCGTCGCTGATGTCCGCCGCGGTGTGCCGCACGACACCCACGGTCCCTTGGACTTGTGCCGCCCCATCGTCTTGCGCGTCCTCCAGCGCTGGCACCGAGCGGCCCAGCACCTCTGCCAGCTTGCCGAGCGAGGACTGCAGCGCGTCAAACGCCTCACGAACACGCAGGTATTTCTCTCGTTTCTCTTTGGACTGGTCGGCGCTGCCCGCTTTGATGGCGCTGCGCTCGGCGCTGACCTCCATTTGGCGCAAGGACCGGTAGGCATTCAGCAGCACCTCCTCCCTCCCATCCATGAACGTGCCGAGGGCGCTCAGCAACACCTGTCGCTGGTCCTCACGCACGATCACGAGCTTGCCGAAGAGCCCGTCGCCATCGGCGGCGCCGTCGTCTACGGCTCCAGTCGGGGCAGCTGAAACACCGTGTGTGCCGTCCCCGCGCTCGCCACTCTCGCTCTCCACGCTCCCGGCCCCGCACGCAGACTGCGCGGTGCTGTGCGCCTGCGGAGCCCCCGGCGGCGGCGGGGGCCGTTGCGGGATATCGAGGCCCAGGAAGGGCCACTGGCCCTGCTTGGCGAATGCCAGCACTAGAGCGAGTGCTTCGGCGGCCTCCTCTCCGTCCCAGGGCTCGCGCGGCTTGAGGAGGCCGCGAACAAGCCCAACGAGCCCCGACAGCGACGGCTCGACGCCCGAAGCGACTAGCTCACATAGCAGCCGCAGCGCCGACCTGCGGCGCGCCATCGTCGCATCAGCGGCATCATCCGATTGACCGGCCGCGATCTTTTGCAGTCTAGAGGCCACCGCAGCGCCAAACCCCTCGTAGCGGCGGTGCAGGAGCCAGCACGCCCTCGCTGCCGACATAATGTCCGTGGATTTCAGCTTGGCATCGCACACCGCCACGGCGGCCTCGGGCACGTATTTCGACAAGTTGACCTTGGCGAGGTCCACGAGGGTCGCCGCCTCGGTGTCCTCGCTGATCTTGCTGAGCTTCTTTAGCGCGCCCGTGCATCGCTTAATGGAAGAGTCCAGGGTCTTGAGGAAGGCCTCCGAGGGCCGCTCGGGGGAGAGGTTCGCCGCGCGTGCCTCGCTGCGCACAGCAGCCGCCGTGACCGCGGCGGCGTAGCGCTCCTCCGCGGCGGCGCGCTCGGCCGCGGCGCGTTTCGCAGCCTCCTCAGCCTCGCGTCGCGCGGCCTCGAGCGCTTCAGCCTCGGCTTTGGCGCGCGCAGCGGCCTCTTTCTGCGCTCTTCGCTTGGCCTCCTCCGCCTGCGCGCGAGCTCGATCGGCCGCCGCGACGGCCTCATCAAACGCTGCCCCCTTCTTCCCGCCGCCGCCGCGCCCGCCGCTGCGCCCTCGCCCGGCCGCTGGAACCCCAGCAGCCCCCGGGCCCCTACCACCTCCCCTGCCTCCCTTCACGCCTCGGCCCTTTCCCCGCCCCCCTCCGCCCTGGCCGCCGTCGCGGCCCCCATTCTGCTGCTGCTGCTGCTGCTGCTGCTGCTGCTTCGGCTGCCGTTGCTTCTGCCGCAGCGGGCCACCGCCGTCCGCCCTCCTCGCCTTATCGCCGTCACCCGCGCTCCCGCCGTCTTTCCTCCCGCCTCCGCGGCCGCCCGCGCGCCCCGCGGCGCGCCCGCCGCCTCCGCTGCTGCCCTCGCCGCCGCCGGGCACGCCGCCCATCACAGCGGCCGGCGCCCGACCGATCGCCGGCGATCACTTGCCGCACCGGATGATACAAGCGCGGCGTTGCCGCGTCGCGCGGCCCGGGAGAAGGCACGCGCCTGTGAAGGGGGAGCGGCGACGGGCAGGCAGGGAGGCACGCGCACCGAAGGCGCGCGTCTATGGAGAGGGGCGGCGGCCCGCCGCCCAGCAGGGTGGGTGGGTGGGGCGCGCGCGCGCTCGGGCCCCGCTGTGTGGCACCTTTCCCTCTCCTCCGGCCACCGAGTCCGAGATCGCGTGCTTTTTGACCTCATTATCCGAATGCGCGTGCTTTTTGACGAGCGCGAAGGAAGGGGCTGAGGTGCACGTGCTTTTTGGTACGGGCCTGGGGCGCGTGCTTTTTGACGTGGCAGCGCGCGACGGTCCAAATGCGGCCGAAATTCGGCGGCAGTTCCCCGGGGCGCCGGGCCGGCGCGCACAAGGCGGCGCGGCGTCCGGCGGTCACCGCCTGGCCGCTCATCCTCATCTCTTCGGCGGCGGCGGACGCGGCGGCGGCCGCTTCGGCGGCGGCGGCGGCAGGTACTGACTCATTAGGAGCGAGCAAGAAACGCACTCTTTGTACACGACCACGACGCCCGCCGCGCCCACCGCCGCGCGCGAGCGATCCGCGCCTCCGCCTCGAGCGCCAGCACCGCCCCGACGACGCGCCTCCCACCCCCGCCCGGCCCCCCACACACGAGGGCAGCCGCGCCACGCACGCAGCTGGCTCCACCGAGGGGGTGGCCACACACAGGTGCCGACGCGCACCTGGCAGAGCATCCCACCCTCCCTTTCCCTTGAGCTGTTCCGTGGATGGGCCACGGACATTCCGGCTTTAGGCTGGGACTTAGTCTGTATAAACCCGGGTATTTCTATATAAACCCGGGTATTCCAAACCCTTACTCAGCGCGCGCGGAGGGTGCGCAGCGGCGGCGGCCGGCGGCCGGCGGCCGCCGGCTGCCGCAGGCCCGCCAGGCAAGGCGCCGCTGCGGTGTCGTCGTCGTCCGCCCCCGTCCGTGGCACCACCGCGCTGTGGCTCCTGCGGCGTCCGGTCCTGGGCGAAGAAACGGAGTGCCGAGTCAGACTGCTCCAGGGGAGCTCTTTCGCCAGTGATGTCAGACCGATCACCGACCCCGGGGTCGATGCGCACGCCGATGTCGTCGTCGACGGTCGAGGGCGCATCGGCAACTCTTGCCGATGACGCCCAGACGGCCTACTCGACGTACTCCTCCTACATGCGCAGCAGACCTCTGCCGTCATCGGGCTTGCGCGGCTCTGGGACTGTGGGGAGCCACCGGACGCGCGACTTTGGATCGGACGCGATGACCAAGCCTGCAGACTGGCGTGCCCCGCGCGACTCCAAGGCGCTGGCGCGAGCACTCGCGACGCCGCTTGGCACGGGCAGCTCGCGCCATCCCGGTCTGCTGCGCTCGGCCGAGACGCCTGCGTCGGGCGCAGCGTCTGGCATTGACACGCTTTACTCGTCACATGTGGCAAGGGAGAGCGCGGCGTCGCTCAGCGCGGCCTTCGAGGGCAAGGCCGCACTTGAGGCCGCGCTCGCGGCCAAAGGGGCGGCGGAGCAGGCGCTGCGAGACGAGAATGCCTTGCTTCGCGAGGCGCACCGCAAGGCTTGCGAGGATGCGCGTGTGGCGGCCGAGAAGGCGGCCGCGGCCACGCGCGAGGCGGAGACCACGGCCGCAGAAATTGCGAGGGCGAAGGCGGCAGTTTCCACCGCCGAGGCTGAGGCGCGAGAGCGTGCGGCACCACTCCAGATGCAGCTCCGCGAGGCCACTGAGATCAGCCGCGTGAACAAAGCGGCGTGCGAGGAGGCGCGGTCACGATGCGCTGAGGCCGAGACCGTCGTAGAGGACATCCGCCGGGCAATGACGGCTACTGAGGCCAGGTGTGTGTCGGAAGTCAAGGACGCCCGCCACGATGCCGACCTCGCGCGCGGCGAGAGCGACCGCTTGCGAGAGGAGGCGGAGCGCCTGCGGCGCGAGGTCGCCCTCTTGGACGAGAATGTTCACGACGCCATGACCAACGCGGCAGCGGCCGAATCTCGCGCCAAGGTTGCGGAGGAGGCCGCCATGCTAGTTCGTACCGCGCGTTCGGATGAGGCGACCAGGCGCGCGGCCGCCGAAGACCGTGCGGCCGCGGCCGAGCAAACGGCGAAGTCGTTGGCCGCCGAGCGCGACGCCGTGGCAGAGGCGCTCCGCGCTGCGCAACGCGTCGCCGAGGAGAAAACTGGCGCGCTCGAACGGCTCAAGCGCGCGCTCGAGGAACAAACAGCCTCCACGAGGGAGGCTATCGCGGCGGAACGGGCCACAGCAGAGCGCTGCGCGCATGCAGAACGTCAGGCTGCCGCCGCCGTCGAGAATGGTGAGAGTCTTCGCCGCGTGCTGCAGGATCGTGGCGACTCTATGGAAGTTCTGGAGGCGGACCTGGCAGCGACCAAGGCAGATGCCGCGCGCCTTCGCCTTGCCGTCGAGGAGGCAACATCGCGAACTGAAGAGGTCCGCGAGCGGATGGCAAATGCGGACGAGGAGCGTGGGCGCGCGCTGGCGGCCGCGCGGCAGGCGCAGGCTGAGACGACTCGATATGAGAGCGAGCTCGAAGCGCTCAAAGATGAGCTGAAGGACTCGTACGCGGCGGCCAAGCGCGATCAGGAGCGCGCAGAACGTCATCGCACCGAGGCAGAGCAATTGATCGCCTCGCGAGATGGGGCACGCGAAGACCTCGCGGCTGCGAGCGAGGAGGCCAAGGCCAGGACTGCACGCATCCGGGAGCTCGAGCTCTCCACGCAGTCGCTCCAGCGTGACCTGGACAGCTTGAAGGCCGCGGCAGAAGCTCAAGAAGGGCATGCGAATGCTCGCATTGCAGAAGCGAGCAGTGCTGTCGAAGCCACGCGCGCAGAGGCCGCCAGTGCAGAAGAACGGACCGCGCGTGCCACTTCAGAGTGCACGGCCGCGCACAAGCGCATCGCGGCACTCGAGTCTCGCGTGTCGAGCTTGCAGTCTGAGGGCAGGAAGAGCCAGAGCGCGGCTCGCGCTGCCAAGCGGCGCGTTGATGATGATCTGGCCGAGGCGCTGGCAGAATGCGAGGAGCTCAGGCAGCGCGCGGAGATTGCCTCAGCGCGCGCCCTGGACGCCGAGGGTGCGCGCGACAAGGCCATCGAGGCCGCTGAAACAGCGGCTGTCGCGCAGCAGCATGCCGAAAAGCTCGCTGCGCAGCGTGAGGAGGCGATGTCCAACATGCAGAGCACAGCCAGGCGTGCACGCGAGGAGGCCGAGCGCAGCAGGCGCGAGGCTACCGAGGCGCGCGAGGCCGAGGCAAGGGCTGAACGCGCGCGGGGCGAAGTGGACGCCGCGCGCGAGGAGGCGGAGCGGCTGGCCGAGGAGGCTCGCCAGGAGTGCCTCAAGGCCGAGTTCGACAAGGCGCAGCTAGAAGCCAAGGTCAAGCGCGTCGAGGCAAACGCTCAGGATCACACGACTGCCTTGGGCGCAGCGGAGGCAGATGCCGCGCAGGCGTGGGCGCTGGCCGAAAAACGTGAGCGCGAAGTAGCGAGTTTGCGTGCCGACCTCGACAGCGCTAAGCACGAGGTGTCCACCTCGCGTGCGGCAGCTGCCGCCGCGGCTGACGACGTCGCCAGACATCGCGCAGATGCCGAGTCGACGCGTGCAGTTAGCGCGAGGGAGAGTGAGCAGCGTGTCCTCGCCGAGCGGCGGGCCGAGGAGGCTGACAGCTCGGCCGCAGCCACAAACGTGCAGCTCAGCAAGCTCGAGTCCGACATCGCGCGCATGCGCAACGAGGTTGCTGAGTCTGCTGAGGCTACGCGGCACGCACGTAGGCATGCGGCTGACAGGGATGCCAGGATGATTGCCATGGAGGCCGCCATCGCCGAGCGTGACGCTGCCACCGCTGAGCTCGGGCGTATTCTCGATGACAAGTCCCAAAGACTCGCGACGTTGGAGAACTCGCTCGAGGCGCAGCGCGCGCTGTCTGAGAAAGCCACTGCGCGCATTCAAACGTTGGAGGGCGACCTCGCGCATGAGAGGGAGGGTGTGCGTACGAGCGACGCGCGCGCGTCAAAGCTCGCGGAGGAGAAAGACGGCGCCGTGGCAGACGCAACTGCCGCACGCAGCACGCTGGCAGCGCGCGACACAGCGATTGCAGCTGCGCGCGCAGAGGCCGACACGCTACGCAAGGAGAGGGACTCGTTGCGTGCCGAGTTGCGATTTCGAAAGTCCGCAGCAGAGGAGCTGGCAAACGAGCGCGGCGAGCGTGCTGCCGAGGCGGACGAGGCGTTGCGCGATGCTCGCGCAGCAACGCAAGCGCTCGCGCGTGCCAAGGCACAGGTCGAGACAGCCAAGGCCGAGGCTGCGCGCGCATCTGGCGAAGCCGCAGCTGCGCGTGAGAAGGCCGACGCGGCTCTTGCCCGCGCTGCCGAGGAGCACGCGCGTGCCACCGAAGCGCGCGACGCTCTCCGCAGGCTCGGCTCGGACGCGCGGAGGCTCGGTGCCGCTACCGCAGCGGCCGATGAGGCGGCCAAATCCGCGCGCGCGCGGGCCGAGGCGGCTGAGAAGGAGCTTGCAGCGCTGCGCAACGCCGCCGGGGAGCGTAGCGCGCACGATCGCTGGAACGGGCCGCTGATGCGGGGCGTGGCCGATGCCGCAGTGGCGGAGAGTGGCACAGCTGGCTCAGACGACTTGACCGCAGCGCTCACGGCAGCACGCGCGGTCTGCGACGCGCTCGCAGACAGCCTCGGTGACTGTCGAGTATGCTATGCAAGATCTGAGTACAACCCGGCGAGGGATGCCATTGAGCTCCGCCTGATGCACGTATCGGAGAATGGCCACGCCTTGGCTGCTGCCAGTGAGGCAGGGCAGGCTTGGGCCTCGGCCGAGGCACTGCCGCTCGTGGCGACCGAAAGCCCCAACAGCTGTGCGGTGGATGGAGCCATGGGAGCCGGTGTCAGATCCTTCCTGCCTCATAGCTGCGCGGCATATCGCTGCATCCAGCGCGCTGAGGCCGAGGCTGGCGACGAGTGTCTGTTCCCCTCGTCAGTGTACCTGCGGGACGCGCTCGCGGCCGCTCTTCCCAAGTGTCTGACGTACGAGCGCGACCCGGAGATGCCCAGTGGCACCTTTATGGCTGTCGCTAGTGGGCAGTCGAGAAGCGGATGCCTACTGGTTGTGACCTCGCCGACGCGCCCTAACGGCGCGTTGACGGTGCCGGAAGTCGCCGCAACCCACGAAGCCGCAGCGGCAGCAGCAGCGGCGTACGATAAAGTGTCGGAGCGTTCGCTGGCGGTTGTCGCGCGCGGCGTGGCGCTGGCGACGTCTGCATTTGCCTCCGCCGAGGAGGCCAAGGCGGCGGATCCCAGCGGTCACCGCGCACACCGACAGGCCGTGCAGGCGGCGTCGCAGATGCGCGGCGTGGAGGCGCAGCGCGGCGACTTGCAGGCGATTTTGCACTCGACGGATGGTCTGTGCGCGCTTGCGGAGCTCGGCGCGATGGTGCGCGTGCCGCCGGCGGTGGTACTGGTCGTGTGGGCAACGCTGGCCCTCTGCGATGGCGTCGAGACGCTCCCAGCCCTCGGGAGCGGCTCTGCCGGCATCGACGACGGGGCTCCGCGCACGCCCATGCGCGGACTGGGCGGGTTGTGGGAGTCGCTGCGCACCCGCTTGGGAGTCGCCACGGCCTCCCATGCAGCCGTGTCGCTGGCGGAGCGCATGGCGGCGTTCGCGATTGATCCCGCCGATGACCACTCGGCCGCGTACTCGGCGTTTGCAGCCGCGCGTGGGGAGCTGGGCCCTGCGGACGCTGGCAAGGCCGGGCGCGCGGTGGCGGCGCTCTACGCGTGGACGTGCGGCTCGCTGGCCCAATGGCAGCTCGCAGGCCTGTCCGAGTTCAGCGCAGCGGCGCTCGAAGGCGCGGGCTCGTCGACCAAGACGGCGCGCTCAGCTTCGTCTGAGCGCGCGAGCGTTGAAGGAGTCTTCGGGTCCACCGCCGAGCTCAGCGCAGAGGGGGTGCGATCGCTGGAGCAAGAGTTCGGTGAGGCGTCAAAACTCACCGTTGACTGAGTGGGTGCTCGCAGTCGCAGGGGCCCGCAGGATGAGCTCCCCCTCGCGAGCTAGCTAACCAGCCGCACTCTTCAGTGCGGGGCCAGGCACGCGCGCAGCAATAAAACTAATGATTCCCCATCCGTGGCACGTCCGAGTATCGATCAAGTGCTGTTAGTGCGTTCTTTATGGTACTTGTAGCGAACGGGCAGCGCGGTTGCTGCAAGCCCGTCCCACCGCTTTGCAAGGGTGCCGGTGAGGCACTCTTTTGAAAGCTTGGATCGCGCCCTCGAGCGCGCGGGCGCGCATCAAGCGGGGAGCTCAGAATTGACCCGTAGCATTGTACACCTCGGCCATGTACTTTTTGAACGAGACCTCGTCATCGGCCTCCTGCTGGATGCCCTCCTGGACGGCACACGTGGCCTCGGCGCCGGCGGCCTCCTCGAATTCCTCCCTCCCGCCATCCACGCTCTCCACCACCGGGATGTCCAGCGTGCCACCGACGTTGCGCGGTACGGGCGCCCGCTCCTTCAGGTCAGCGATGATGGCCGCGGGGACCAGGACGTAGTCCACGCCGCAACACTCGACGGCCTTGGCCGCCGAGCGCACCGAGGCGGCGACGACCTTGGTCTTTTGGCCTGCCACCTCCGCCAGCGCGTACGCCTGCGCCACGAGCTCCGGACCTGCGCCGTCTCCGCCGATCGTGTCGGCGGTGCCGACCTGCACGGTGACACTCGAGCAGCCCGCATCGATGGCAGCCGCTGCGTGCACGCCGGTCGCTGCGGAAACGTCACACTGCGCGGTGCCCGCGGCCTCGAGCCGCCGTGCCGCCTCGATTGCGTCGTAGGTGGCGGGCATGCGGAAGAGCACCTTGCTCTTCGCGTCGGCCACCCCCCCTTGGTCGATGAGGCGCAGCATATGCTCGCAGTAGCGCACGAGCGCATCCGCGTCGTGGGCGTGGCACGTGCGCGTGGCGAGCACCACACGGCCGGCCACCTTGGGGGCGAGCTCTATCGCCTGGTTGGCCATCGCGTTGTCAAGCACGCAGTCCCACAAGCCGTAGCCCGGCTCAGCGAGGCACGTGTCCCACTGACCCTTGTTCAGCTGTGAGTACACGGTTTCTGCGGCGGACTTGCCGTTCCCTTGATCCGTCAGCTGCTTAAGTAGGTTCGATGAGCAGACGAACCCGGCGTCAAGCGAGCCCTGCGACGAGGCGTCCACAGCCTCGCCGTACGCGTTGATGGACTCGAGCGCCGTGTCGCCGACGGGCTGCGTCGCGAGCGATGCGAGCGCCGCCGAGTTGCTCCGGCGCCGCACCGCGCCGCGCTGGGCGCCGCGCGCGCCACCACGGCGCGTGTGTGCCGTCCTTGTGGGCGATGCCTGCCGCGCCGCGCACCCCACTCCGATCCCATCCCCCCTCTGCCCGCACTCGTGCACCCACACCCACGGTGACTGGGTGCCAGCGACGGCGCCCGAATCCACGTCAGCACCCCTCGCGCCAAAAAAAAAAAAAATCCCTGGCACCCGACCCACCCAATGGAATCGAGCATCTCGCACGGCGACTTTTGGACCCTGATTTATTTTTGTCCCTTTCGAAAATGTCGAAAAAGGATCCAAATAAAAAACGCGTGCAAAACCCAAAATCGAGCGAACGCAGGTTCGGGTTGAGAACCGTCGAGACGACGAACGACGAGGCGGGCCGGCACCGTGTCGCTCCCAAATCGGATCAAATACTTGGTCGATCGCTTCGCTCATCCGCCCATCGCCGCCCGGACGTCTCCCCGAACACGGATTTAAATCCGGTGTCCAGCCCCTCCATTTTCATTTTCCTTTTCCATTTCCGTCATCCCCACCAAAAAAAGCCGTTGGCGACGCGCGCGTGCGTTTTGATGGGAGCTCGTGCGCTCGTCGCGACGCTCCGCCGTCGCGCATTTCGCGCGCGCGCGCGCGGGGTGCGGGCGGACCTGCGGAAACGCGGAGCGGAGTGGACGAAATGCGGAGCGGCGGAAAGTCGCGCGCGCGAACGGCCGCGCGGCAGCGCGTGGCCGGTGGGTGGCGTGGGGGGTGGCGCAGGGGACTGGCTTAGGAACTGGAATGCTGGACGGCGATGATGGCATGACGGCGGTGTCTCAGCGGGCGCCAAGCCGGACGCTCAGGGGGGCGCTGAGCAGCCGCCCCCGCGGCGGCCACCGAGGTGTCGCCGATGTGCTCCGAGGAGGAGATAGTGCCGCGCAACCTGGAGATGAGCTTCTCGGTGGCAGACGAGGAGGGAGAGCCGCGAGCCGCCGCGGGCGCGGCGGCGACGGGGGCGACGGTCGACGACTCGGCGCTGGGGCTGGCGCTGCCGTCCGCCGCATCGGTGGTCGTGCGCGTCAAGCCGGCGGCGCCCGAGGCCGCCGAGGAGTGCATCCGCGCCGTGAGCGCGACGCAAGTGGAGTGCATTGCGCCTGCGGGGAGCGCCAGCTTCAAGGCGGGCGAGCGCTCGGCTGAGTACCGCTTCTCGCGCACGTACGGCCCGGCGACCGGACAGCGCGAATTCTACGATGCGGTCGCAGCGCCTATGGTGCGATCGCTGGTCGAGCGCGGCGAGTCGGGCGTGCTGATGGCGTACGGCATCACGGGGAGCGGCAAGACCCACACCACGGTCGGCACCAAGCAAGCGCCGGGCCTCGTGCCCAGTGCGCTCATGCAGGTGTTCGAGTCGCTGCCGCGTGGCTGCTGCGTGGCATTGTCGCTCTACGAAATCTACAACGAGCGCATCGGCGACCTGCTGGCGCCCGGCGCCGACGGCCCCAGCACGACGCGGCCCGGCTCGGCGAGGCTGCGCCTCTGCGAGCGCGCGGACGGTCGCGTCGTGCCGCGTGGCATTACCGAGCTGCGCTTCGAGCGCGAGGCGGACGCGACGGCCGCGGTGCGGCGCGCCTTGGCCGCTCGCGCGGCAGGGCGCACCGCTCTCAACAAGGAGTCATCGCGCTCGCACGCGGTGTTTACAATCACCGTCGTGTCGGCGGAAGCGGCGCGCGCCGCCAAAGGCCCCGAGCAGAGCGCACCCGCAGCACGCCTGCCGCGCCTCGCCTTCGTCGACCTCGCGGGCAGCGAGCGCGCTCACCGCACAGGCGCCTCTGGCGCGCGCCTGCTGGAGTCGTCCGCCATCAATGCTAGCCTGATGACGCTCGGTCGCTGCTTTGAGGCGCTGCGGCACAACCAGGCGCGTCCGCGCAGCGAGCGCCGCCTCGTGCCCTACCGCGAGTCCAAGGTGACCCATCTCTTCCGTGACGCTTTCCACGGCCAGGGTGCGCTGGCGCTGCTGGTGTGCGTATCGCCCGATGCGGCGGACTACGACGAGACTCAGCACGTGCTGCGCTACGCGGCGGTGGCCGCCAAGATCAAAACCATGGCCGAGATCGGCGTGGCCCCCAAGGCTGGCACGCTCCTGGACGAGGTCATCGAAGAGGCCGAGGAGGAGGCCGAGGTCGAGGCATCCGAGGAGGATCCGATGGAAACCGCTCCGACGCCCGCGAACAAGCGCAAGCGCGAGGTTCTCGAAGAGGATGCCATTCAGGAGGAGGGCGACGACGAGGCCAACTTCGGCGGCGAGCTCGATCCGCAGGTTGACGTGGTCAACCTGAGGTCCGAGGTGGATGCGCTCAGGCAGCGCTTGTATGAGGCGGAGGCCGCTGCTGCTCGCATCGAGAGCGAGGTACGCGAGGAGGTCAGCGCGGAAATGGCTGAGCTCATTAAGGCGATGGAGGAGAACTATGCCGCCAAGGGCGCCAAGGTCAAGGCCGCCGTGCGGAAGGGGCGTTCGACCAACGCTTTCGAGAGGCGCCTCAACGGGCTCAACGAGGACGAGGAGGATGCCGAGGACGAAGCTGACGATGTTGAAGAGGCGGACGAAAGCGACGATGGCATCGAGATTGTGGATGGATCGGACGAGGAGGAGGAGGGAGATGTCCGCGCTGCGCAGGGCAGCACTCGCAAGCGGTCGACGCGGCGGGCGCGCCCCTCGTCGCAGGCCGCCGCGGCGCTGCTGGCTGAGACGGTGCGCGCGCGCGCGGTCGCCGCAGAGCAGGAGGCCGCCAACCTGCGCGAGGAGAAGGCGCTGGCCGAGCGCCGCGCGGCCGAGCACAGGGCGGCGGCCGAGGCGGCCGAGGCCGAGGCTGCAAAGCTTGCTAAGACCGCAGCCGAGGCGCGTGAAGCAATGCAGAGGGCGCTGGAGGAGGAGCGTACACAGATGGAGGCCAACGCCGCCATGGAGCGCGAGGTGCTGGAGGAGCAGCTGCGGCGACAGAAGGAGGAGTATGACGCCCTCCTGTGCAAACTGAACACCGCGGCCGGGCGAGCGAGCAGGGCGGCGGAGGGAAGGCGCAAGTCGATGGCCGTCTTCAGAGCCGTAGTCGAAGGCGCAGAATGCACAGACGACGCGCTGCCCACCATCGCCGAGCCCAAGGCCATCGAGGCGGAGGCGGCCATACTGACGGAGGAGCCAGCCGCGATGGAGCCAGCCGCGATGGAGCCAGCAGAGGCTGAGCTCGCCGCCGAGGAGGCCCCGCAAGGAGGCGACGAGGCCATGGAAGGCCCCTCCACTACCGCGGAGGTTCCTGCGGAGACGAAGCCAGCGGCCGTGAGCCCCGAGATCATCGATCTGACAGCGCCCACGCCGGCGCCGGCGCCAGCGCAGCGCCGCGGGGGCATGCGGAAGGGCGCCGCGCGCAAGGGTGGCTCAAAGAAAGCCAAGAAGGCCGCAGCTGGAAAGGAGAACGCCAGCGTCAACGCCGCCAAGGCCGCGGCGCTCGCGGCGGTCGAATGCGCGGCAGTCGCAGCGGCAGCGGCCACCCCTGGTGCTGCGCTGCCCGAGGTGGCGCCAGAACCCAAGCGAAGGAGGAAAGCGAGCGCGCCGGCCGACGCGCCTGCGCGCCGGATCACGCGTGCCGCGGCGCGCAGCGCTGCTGTTGCGTGAGCACCTGCCAGCAGGCGCGTACGGGCGCGCGTCCTGATGCGCGCGCATAAGAGGGGGGGAGTGGGACGTAGGGAGGAGTGCTCGACGCTGCGTGCTCCGTGCGCGGGGCTCGCGCCGGTGTGTGTGTAAGTACAGCGATTCGGTGCCTTCGTAATTGACGCGCAGGTTTCGGAATAGGTGGCCCCCGGCAGGAGTTGTCACCAGGCGGCAGCGCGCCTTGGCCGCTGCGGCCGCGCGTGGGGCGCTCGGGGGGTGGGAGACGGGATCGTTCGCGTCCGTGAGCGTGCGCTGTGTATGAAAATCAATTGGTGGTAACCGCGACTGCTTGCTCGCCTCCGCGGCTTCGACCGCCGCTGCCGCCTGCGGCGCGCGCGCGCAAGGGCGGCGGGGCGCCGCCAGTGGGTGGCCGCACCGAGCAAGCGCCCTCGGCGTTGTGCATGATGTCGCACTGCAGCGCATCCCAGCCGGGGTCGCCCGGAGGCAACTGGGCAGCCCTCATCCCCGCCGCCCAAATCGCCTTGTCGACGGGCGCGACCTCATGGTGCGTGTGGTTTGAGGCCGTTGTCGTGAAGTAGCCGTGCTCGGCGCGCGCGCCGAGCTCAGCGCGCACGTTGGACTCGTAGGCGAGCATTTGCTCGTGGCGACCCACAGTGGCGTAGCAGCAGTCGTCGCGCTCGTGCAGAATCTGTACCTGGTACCGGGTTGACTCAAGACCCGCCAGCAGGTACATGCAGGTGTAATTGCACTCACGATATAGCTTGCGCCCCGGGTGGTCGGGCGCCTCAATGCTGGGATCTGGCGCGCAATTCTGCTCGAAGTCCTCTTTGTCGTTGCCGACGGGCCAGGTCTGCTTCTCCGGGTCGCGCATTGCGCATGGGATGGAGCCAGCGATGGGAAAGCTGGACGCGACGCGCGCGTCGAGCGCGGCCACAACTGTCGTCGTCCACCCACCGCCGCTCAAGCCCGCCATATGCACCTCCTCGTAGCCAAGCCTTCGGGCGTAATTGATGGTGGCGATGGCCGGCTCGAGGAAGTAGCGCAGCGCGGGCTCTCCGGCCCTCTCGATAGGCAGAAACCACCAGTGGTCGTCCTGGGCGTACGTGGCGTTGCTGCCCGGCCCTTTGTTCACACCTTTGAGTGGCATGGAGACAATGAAGACGTCGTGGCCGTGCGCGTGCAGGAACGAGGACACGTTGTACTGCAGCCTCGCCCGAGCGCGCGCGCAGCGTGCAGTGGGTCAGCGGTAGCCTCATGGCCGGAACAGCGCGCGCTGATGCGCCGGCGAGTCGAGCGCGCGCACGTCGCGTGCGTGCGCTTTCCCACGCACCAAGTCCCACCAAGTCCCACCCCTCGGCGCCAGCTCGGATGTGCACCCCGGCCGGCAGCGCGCAAGTTCTGCCGGCGGCGCGCCGTGCGGAGTCACATTCGAACAATTGCAATCGTTGTGGCCGTGGTGGAAGACGTATGCGCTGCGGCTGCGGGGCGCGCGGCTGCTGCTGGGGCGGTCGGGGACCGGCGAGTAGAAGACAGTGGACACAATCTCCTTCACGCCCACCGCGGACGCAGCCGGGGGCGTCAGCTGCATGCGCCATTCGATGGCGTCGACTCCCGGCGCCACGCCCGCGTGCACTGCGTCGGGCTCGTCACGGGATGGCAGCCCGCCCGGGCCGAAGGCTGCGCGGGCCGCGGCGGCACGCCGCGCGCGCCACGCCCACGTCGAGTTCTCGGCGGCCGCCTGACCCACAAGCGCGCCCATCGCCGCAGCAGCCAGGGCTACGACAAGCACCGGCGCCGGCACCGGCGCGCCGCGCCGCGCCGCGCCGCGCATGGTGTCCCCCGGGCGCCGTCCCAGAGCAGAGGCAGCGTTCCTCCCCCCCCCACCCGGCCACGAAAGAAGCACGTGCCCAGGCGCGCCGCCGCTGCGGCGGCGCCGGCCGCCGTCGCCGCAGCGGCACCGCGCGGGCCCGCAGGGACGCGTGGGGGGGAAGAGACGGGGATGGACCGGCGGCGCCGACGGGCAGGATGGCGGCGAGGGGCCGGGCGCGTGGGCTTGTGGGCTGGCTGGGCCGCGCGCGCGCGCGGTCCCGCCTGCTGCTCGCGCTGTGGCGCCTGAAGCCGACGCCGCAGGTCCGCAGATGGATTCGAATTCGAAAGCAGCGTAGTTTTGATGGACCATTCCAAATGCATTGTCAAGAAAACGCGGTGATGAAATCGACGTGTGAGTGTTGTGTGTGTGCGCTTCGGTGCGCCACAGGCGCGGCGCTCACGCGACGCGCCACAGCGCGCACGCCGGCGGCGCGGCGCCCCGCGCCGTCCCGGTGATGCCGAGGCTGGACTGCGTGCTGCTGGTAAGTTCGCGTGCGGGCGGCGGCGGCTGCGCGGAGGGCGCGGGCGCGCGCGGCGACGGCGAGTACGCGCCGGGCTGCGCGCCCGGCGACGCCGAGGTCCTCCTCGGCGCCGGCGAGCTGGACGAGGGGATGCTGCGGCTGCTGACAGGAAAGGAGGTGAGGCCGGTGCCGTGCGCGGCGAGGGAGGAGGATGTGTGTGTGTTGAGGGAGGGGGAGAGTCGCGGTTGGCGCGCGGCGCCTTGGCGCGCTGCTGAGGGGGACACCAGCGAGCAATGCGGGCAGGGGGAACCAAAAAACGCGCAAACGGCCATTTCGAAAGAGCGGAAGGCATGAACGCACGCGCGCGACGCGCGACGTGGGGGGGTGCGCAGCGCGCCGGAGCGACCCTCTCGCACGCGCGGCCCCCCCAAAGCCGGTCCGTGCGGCGCACCAGCGCCCATCCCGCTCGGCGGACCCCAGGGCGCGCGCGGCGCGGCGCCATACGCGGTGTGGTCGCTCTCAGGGCGCGCGGTGTCGGTGGTCGTCGCGCGGGCCAGCGCTGCATTGCTTCTTTTTTGGGACTCAACCGCTTTTTCCGCCGTGTATGTCTGCGAGCGGCCGCGCTTGCAGCTGCCGCGCCGGTCGACGCTATGCGCCCGTCCGCGCCGGGGACGCGCCCGGGGCGCCTCCTCTGCCGCTCGCCCTGCGTGGCTGTGCCCGCGCACCACTGACGCCGCCGCCCGGCGTCCGGTCGCGGATGCGCCGCCGCGCCCGCCATCTTTTCGCGCGGCGCGCGCACTGCCCCCGCACGGCGTGCAGGACCTCGAGTCGGTGACGTACGTGGAGCTGACGGTCGACGCGGAGACAATGCCCATCAACGAGATGGGCGCGATGCTTCCGGCGCTGCGCGAGCTAAAGCTGAACAGCTCGAGCATCGCGACGCTGCGTGAGCTCGGCACGGGACTGGGCGGCTTGCGCGTGCTGTGGATCAGCCGCTGCTCGGTCGCCGACCTCGAAGGCCTCGCGGCGCTTCCCGCGCTGCGCGAGCTGTACGCGTCTTTCAACGATATCGCCGACGTGTCTGCTGTCGCCGAGCTCGAAGAGCTCACTACGCTAGACCTCGAGGGCAATCGAGTCGAGAGAGACCAGCTCGAGTGGCTGGGCGCGTGCCCCAGCCTCCGCTCGCTGGCGCTCGACGGCAACCCGGTAGCCGCTGAGGTGGGCTACCGCCACGCGGTGGCGACGACCGTGCCGCAGCTTGAGTACATCGATGATGAGCCGGTCATCGACGAAGATCGGCTGCCACCGACGCCGTCCTCGTCCACGCGCCAGCAGCTCGACGTGGGTGAGGGCGCCGGCGCGGACCTGCCGGAGCTCAGGTTGCGCGCGGGCGCTGCGTCACCAGTGAAGTCTGCAGACAACACGCCGCGCGAGGGCGCGGGGGGTGCTGGCATGGCCGTAGATGAGGATGAGGAGGAGCTCAGGCGCCTCGAGGCGCTTGAGAAGCAGATGGTTGGCTTCGGCATCAAGTATGCCAAGATTGGCATCGACTCGGTGCTGACGCTTGGCGAGCTCGCGGGCGGCGAGGGCATCCGCGAGGGCGATGGGCTGGGCGCGATACGACCGCGCACAGCGTGCCGCCCGTCGACACCAGGACCGCGCCCGACGTCTGATTCGGCGCTGCTACTCCGACCAGGGACCGCGCTCAGCGCAGGCAGTGGAGGATACCTCAGCCGGCCGGGGACGGCGGGGGGCTTCGAGTGGGAGCACGCTCTCAGTCGCACGTCGCTCTCAGCAGGGGCCGGCAGCACGGGGCCATCGCTGCTGTCGAAGCCGGGAACTTCGGCGGGCGCCAGGTCGCGGCCTATGAGCGCGTTCTGCGGCGTGAGCGCCAATGTGCCCCCCACCCTGGGCCCGCCGCCTCCCGTCGATCCCAGGGACGACGAGGACGATGGCAAGCTGGAGACCGTGCTGATCGGCGCGCCCACGCGCGCGCTGCGAGACCGCCGGCGAGCGGCCAAGCAGCATGCGGAGGGCGCACCAGGGGGCAGCGGCGGCGGCGAGCATGGCGGTGGCGACAGCGAGGGTGGCAAAGGCGAGCTCGCGCCGCTCGCGCGCGGCATGGACAACTCCGAGCTGCTCGAGCAGCTCTGCCAGTGGAAGCTTGAGACTCAGATGATTGTTGACGCGGACGCCGAGGTTGCAGGGGGGCTCGCCAACTCGCTGGGCGAAGACATGGCGAACATGGACATCGGTGGCGGTGAAACAGACAGTGATGTGGACTTTAATGATACGGGCGGCGCCAACATCCTCCGCGTGGAGTACAGCGACCACGACTCGGACTCGGCGTCGGATGCGCCAGAGCCCGACGTGGAGCCGCTGCCGCCCTCGCGTTTTCCACCGCGGACGACGGCAGCTGGTGGTGGCTCGGCGACGGCTAGTACATGGGTGCCCACGCCGCCGCCGTTTGCGCCGCGCGTGCCCGTGCCTCCCGATGGGCCGGCGCCTGGGAGCGGCGGCATCTCCGGTATCTCCGGCAGCAGCGTCGTCAGGCGGCCAAGGCGCTACCGATGAATGCGCCGACGTTGCCCCCGACAAACGCACGAAACCCTGCGCACGCCAACGCGTGCGTGCACATTCACTCGCGCGCACACCAACAAACGCACAAACTCTACAAAGATCGCACTCTAATGAACTGATGGGCCAAACAACAATTGTATGTTATGTTACACCGCGCGCGAGCCACCGCCTGGATGCGGCCCGCGCACGCTACGTGCGGGCCGGGCAGCGCGCTCATTCCATGTCGTCGTCTTCGTCCTCCTCGGGCAGCGCGTCCATAGTGTCGGTGCGCTTGACGACCACACCCTGCGAGGGCTTGATCTCCGAGCTGCCGGTGGGGTCGTGGACGATGAAGGTCCACGGGCGCGGCACATCCAGGAGCAGGTTGAGGCAGTGGATGGTGTCCACGATCTTGTTCTTGGTCTCCTCGCTCATCGAGCTGCCGGCCTCGCGCACGTGCATGCCCAGGTTGAAAATAGCGGCGCCGACTGCGTAGGGAGGGGTGGGGCGTGGGCGTAGGGGCGACACGAGCACACCGCATCAGCATGCGTCCCAAGTGCGAGGCGCTGCAACGCGCACGTTGGCGCGCAACGGGCGCGCCTGGCGCACGCATGCTCCACGCGCGCACGCGCGAGGTACGGCGTACGCACTGTGGTTGTAGATTGAGTCAATCTTGCGCCTCTGGTCTGCGCCAATCTGGAACTCGAGCTCGGGGATCTCCACGGTGGCGTCCGCGCTCTTCATGCACACGCGCCACAGGTCCTGCGTGCTGTTCACCTGCAGCACCATTTTGGTCGACGGCCGCGAGCCCGGCGGGGGCGGGGGCAAGATCTTGAACTCGTTCTTGCCATCCTCGGGCGCCGCGCCGGGCTTGACGCGCACCTGAAAGTTGGGCAGCAGCCGCAGGAAGTTGGCGAAGGTGCCTTTGAGCGCCTCCTCGAACTCGTCGTCGTCCTCGTAGCCCAGGTCGCGCCCCACCATAGATCCTACGCCCTCAACGGCGAGCCACTCCACCCCTGCTTGGCGCGTGCCTTCGTACACCTGTGCGCGCACGCGCGGGCAAGCGCCACGCAGACGAGCGGCGACGCGCCGGCGATGCCGAGGCGAGGCGCAAGTCGTCAGCACCGAGCGTCGGGCGTGGACGCCGGGCGCAGCGCCGCGCGCGCGCCCCCGCGCGCCCCTCGGCGGCCGCTGCGTCGGCGGCCGCTATTGCGGCGGCCGCTGCGGCGGCGAGCCCGCGGGGACGCGGCCGAGCTCGAATGCTGCCTCGCCGCGCGCCTCAGGCCACGCTGCGCGCGGCACGCAACGCAGTTCTCGCGCCACGGCAGCGTGATCCATACCTTCTCGAGCTCCTCCACGATGCGGTCCATCTCCTGGTGGGAGATGTCGAGCTGCATGAGCTTGTCGAGATAGCTCGAGTCCTCGCCGGCGCCAGCGGACGCGGCGCCGGCCTGCGCGGCGCCCCCCCGCGCGGCGCGCGAGAGGTCCGTCTCGGGCGGTACCACCGTGCGCGCCGGGTCGAGCGCCGTCAGCTGCTCGGCCGTCATGCCACCCGCC
>RQSC01000026.1:776621-802125 GCA_013416795.1 Prasinococcaceae sp. CCMP 1430
GAAGCCGCGCGGCCGCACGTGCGTGCGCCGCAGCGCCGCGCGCTGCGAGGGGCACACGCAGGACATCACGCCGGCCGACACGGACGGCATCAACAAGTGGAGCGCGCGCGTCACGCAGCCCAAGTCGCAGGGCGCCTCACAGGCGATGCTCTACGCCACCGGCCTCCAGGAGGCCGACATGGACAAAGCGCAGGTGGGGATCTCGTCCTGCTGGTATGAGGGTGCGTTGGACTCGCGCGGATGCGTGCATGCGCTTGCGCGCGTGCACGTGAGAGGGAGGGCAGCGAGCGAGAGTACGCGGTTGCTCGTGCTGACACACACGCGCACACGCGCACGCACGCGCGCGCGCACGCGTGCCCACGCGAGCATAGGCAACCCGTGCAACAAGCACCTCCTCGACCTCGGCGGCTACGTGAAGGAGGGCGTGGAGGAGGCCGGCATGGTGGGCTTCCGCTTCAACACCATCGGCGTGTCGGACGGCCTGAGCATGGGCACCGAGGGCATGAGCTACTCGCTGCAGAGCCGCGAGATCATCGCCGACTCGGTGGAGACGGTGTGGTCCGCGCAGTGGTACGACGCCAACATCTCCCTCCCCGGCTGCGACAAGAACATGCCGGGCGTGCTGATGGCCATGGGGAGGGTGAACAGGCCCGCCATCATGGTGTACGGCGGGACCATCAAACCCGGCTGCTCGGCCACGGGTGAGCCGCTGGACATCGTCAGCGCCTTCCAGAGCTACGGCCAGTACATCGCGGGCGCCATCGACGAGGAGGAGCGCGCGGACATTGTGCGCAACTCGTGCCCCGGCGCGGGCGCCTGCGGCGGGATGTACACCGCCAACACGATGGCGTCGGCCGCCGAGGCGCTCGGCATGACGCTGCCATACTCGTCGTCCATCCCCGCGGAGGACCCGCTGAAGATTGACGAGTGCAGGAAGGCCGGCGTGGCGCTCAAGGCCATGATGGAGAAGAACCTGTGCCCCCGGGACATCATGACGAGGCCCGCCTTCGAGAACGCCATGACGCTCATCATGGCGCTGGGCGGCTCCACCAACGCCGTGCTGCACCTCATCGCCATCGCGCGCTCGGTGGGCATCGACCTGACGCTCGATGACTGGCAGGCAAACTCGGACCGCGTGCCCTTCATCGCCGACCTCAAGCCGTCGGGCAAGTACGTGATGGAGGACCTGCACAACGTTGGCGGCACCCCCGCGGTGCTCAAGTTCTTGCTCAAGGAGGGCATGATCGACGGCAGCTGCATGACGGTCACCGGCAAGACGCTCGCCGAGAACCTCGCGGGCTGCCCTGACCTCTCTGAAGGCCAGGACATCATCAGGCCGCTCGACCAGCCCATCAAGGAGACGGGCCACCTGCAGATCCTCTACGGTAACCTCGCGCCCGAGGGCAGCGTGGGGAAGATCACCGGCAAGGAGGGCTTGTATTTCCAGGGTACCGCGCGCGTCTTCGACCAGGAGGAGGCCATGCTCACCGCGCTGGCTGAGGACCCGATGAGCTTCAAGGGTACCGTCATCATCATCCGCTACGAGGGGCCCAAGGGGGGGCCCGGCATGCCGGAGATGCTCACGCCGACCTCGGCCATCATGGGCGCGGGCCTCGGCAACGACTGCGCGCTGCTCACGGATGGGCGCTTCTCGGGCGGCTCGCACGGCTTCGTGATTGGCCACGTGTGCCCCGAGGCGCAGGAGGGCGGGCCCATCGCGCTCGTGCGGGACGGCGACGTGATCACCATCGACGCGGAGAAGCGCGTGATGGACATGGACGTCTCCGACGAGGAGCTCGCCCGGAGGAAGGCCGAGTGGTCGCCGCCGCCGCTGCGGGCCACGCGCGGCACGCTGCACAAGTACATCAAGAACGTCAGCAGCGCGAGCACCGGCGCCGTCACCGACGAGTGAGTCGTGTGGGCGCTGCGTGCCCGTGCGTGCAAACGCATGCGCGTGTGACCATGAAACCCGTAAGCAGTCCCCGTACAAAAATACTGCGTGCACTTGCGTGCGCTTGCGCGTGTGTTTACGTGGGTGTGCGTGTGTGCATGCGTAGTGCGCGCGGAGGCGCAGCGCCGCCCCTCATGACGCGAGCGGCGCATCGCTGACATCGATCGCACTTCGCACGGCCTCCGTCGCGGCGGCGAGTGCCTCTGGGTCGCGCGAGGACACAGTGATTTTGGTCGTGTACTGCGCGCCGGACTTCGTCGCAGGGTAGCTGCCGATGGCGACACCAGCAGCGTGCGCCTCGGCGACTGCGCGGAGCGCGTCGGCGAGGTCGCCCTCGCCGGTTGCCGTGTATAGCGTGACGACCTCGACGGCGTCGCCCTGGAACCTCTCGACATTGGCCGAGATCATCTGCGTGAATAGTCGCGGAATGCCAGGCAGCACCCACACCCCGCGCACATCGGCGATGGGCACCCACGTGCCCGGCGTCTCCAGAACGCGCGCCCCATCGGGCAGCGTGGCCATCCGCAGCCGCGCGGCGTTGAGCTCCTTGCGGCCGCGCGGCGCGATATCGACGACGTCAGTGACGCGCCAGCCGTGTTGCGAGGAGCCGGCGCCAAGCGCCCACACGCACCACACACACACGAGCGCACGCGCGCACACACCTTGCCCTGCGGCTCGTAGTGCGCGCGCATTTTGTCCACGGTAGGTTCGTGAAGCGACAGGCCGACGCCCGCCCATTGCGCGACGGCCTCGTACGTGACGTCGTCGTGCGTCGGCCCGATGCCCCCCGATGTTACGACGATGCCGCTCTCCCCGACGGCGGCGCGACAGCGCGTGAGGCTGTCCGCGATGGCGTCGATCTCATCCGGGACGAACTCCGCTCGCACGAGCTCCGCACCGCGCGCTTGCAGCGCGCGCGCGAGCCAAGGCAAGTTTGTGTCGGCGGTCCGCCCCGCCAGCAGCTCGTCGCCAATGGCGACGAACGCTGCGCGTGGCGCTGGTGGCGGCGCTGATGGCGTGCGCGTCGCGGCGGCGCCGCGCGCGCCGCGTTTCGGCGATTCGAACTGGTATGCGAAAACGCGCGTCCGCGTCCATTTGGCGGAACATACGACATTTCGCGTCGCATTTACGTAATTCTGTCGGGCGACTATGCGAATTCCGAATTCTGCCGTCGATTCTGTTTTTCAACAACTCCCCGCCCGCGCGCGCGCCGAAATCGGCGTTTCGGCGAACGCGTCTGTGTGCGCGCGGACATGGCGAGACGGCGGCACCCGCGGACGCTTGCGCGCGCCGCGCCGCAGATTGCCGCGGAATCGCCGGCGATCCCCCCGCGATCTCCCGACCCCCCAGAAGAACCGCCGGCGCGCGCGCGCGTGGCACGCGCGCCACGCGCGTGGCGCGCACACGCAGCCGCCGCACACGTTCCGAACCCTAAGAAACGCGCGCGCGCGAGAGAGACGCGCGTTAGGGGTGGTGGCGGCGCAGAGGCAAAAGCGCCGGGTTTGAGGTTTATTAGATATGAGGGTCCCTGACACATCGGGGAGCGCGAGCCGGGGGACGGGGGACGGGGAGGCGCGTTAGGGGTGGTGGCGGCGTTGAGGCAAAAGCGCCGGGTTTGAGGTTTATTAGATATGAGGGTCCCTGACACATCGGCGAGTCCGAGGATTGCGCGGCGGCGCCTGCGATGCGGGGGCCGGGCCGGCGGTCACGCCGGCTCCCGTTTTTTTTTTTTTTTTTTTTTTTTTTTTTTTAAAATAAATATGTGAGTTCGTGGAATTCATGGTAAGAATGGGTGGCTCGTTTGCATTCGATGTCACGGCCTCCACAGCACAAACATGCTGTAATTCAGTCAAATAAAATAAAATAAATTAAAAATCAAAATCAAAATCAAAAAGTCTGCGAGCGCTTGTGATGTGTGGTGTGCTTTTAAAGTTTTTTTTTTAAAATTCCGAGGCATTTTATGCATTTATTTATTTAATTAATTAATCAATAAATGGTTGGATACCGCACGTTGCATTCGATAGGGATTCCACGGGAGAGGGGGGGCGCGGCGACGCGCCGCCGCCGCGACTTTCATCGCCGAAAACGGGGCTCTCGCGGATGACGACATTCGTTGCGAATGCTCGGGGTGCTAAAACCGCGGAAGGCGTCGTTAAATACGCAGCGACCGCGAAAACGTTTTGCGCCGATCCCGATCCGCCCGCGCCGGGCGCGCGACACACCAAACCCTAACTCTGCGTAAAAACGTTATTGAGGTTTGAAAATGTGTAGGGTTTGACGAGTACTTGGGGGCCGGGCGCTGATGGGGGGGGAGGGGGCGAGGGCGTCGGCGAGGGCGTCGGCGGGAGGGGGGCGACGGGGGGAGGCAGGGAGGGAGGCGGCGTGTCGTTACGCGCGCGCGCTCGAGGGGTTTAAGGGTCTCGCGGCGCGGCGGCGAGTCATCGCTTGCGCTTGGCGGCGGCGCCGCGCGCGCCCCGCGTGTCGCCGTGCGCAGCCGGGAGTAGCGGGGCGCGGCGGGCGCAAGGGTGGCAGCCTCGCGGGGGCAGCCCTGGCGAGAGCCGGCGCGCCAGCACGGAGCGCATCGCGGCGCTGCCTGCGTGGCGCCGGGCTGGCGGCGCGGTGTGGCTGGTCCAGCACAACATGCGCGCACCCCCCCCACACACGCACGACCGCTTTGAAGAAAAAATCGTGTTATTATCGCCGGCGAGAGGCCGCGTGCTGCTAGCTGCCCGCGAGCCCATCAGCTGCGCACCTCGTAGGTGCCGGCGACGGCGAGGCTGCGGCTGCCCTTGTACGGCGTATACTTGATGTTGTCGAACTTGAGGCTCTCGATGCGCAGGCCGGAAACGGAGGTGCCGAGGAGCTTCCAGGCGGCCCGCAGCGAGATGTATCCCTCCGGCGGCGGCGCGCCCTCTTCCAGCCGCACGTCGCCGCTCAGGCAGGGCGCGCGGTCGTTGGGGATCTTCCCAATGGCCCACGTCGCAGTCTTCGTCGCGGCGTCCCACGATACGCTGCCAACATTCGCCGACAGCACGGCCGAGGCCACGCGCCACGCCGGCGGGAAAGGCACGGTGACGACGATGCCGTCGGCATTGCGCCCGACGTCCTGTTTCACTCCCACCATGACGCTCAGGCGTCCACCCGCACACGTTGCTTGCGACGCGCCGGCGCCGCCCACCCCCCTTCGTGCGCCGCGCGTGCGCGCACGCACGTCAGCGCAAACGCGTCCAGGCTGCGCTCGGGACCACACACGTGTTCGCGCGCGCAGGCGCGCGCGCGCATTGGCAAGAATGGGTGCGGGTAGGATCGGCGTGGTCGAACGCACCCCGCGCTGCTGCCCCCTGGCGATCCCTGCCCTTGCTCACCAGCTACATCACCACCAGAGCGCGCGCCCGCCTCGACGATTTCCCATGCGAACTGCGGAGTCATGTATATGGGCAACAGCCCACCCTTGGGTGCAGGAGGGCAGAAGTCTGCTAGCCTGAAGGAGCCGTCCGGCGGCACGAAGGACAGCACTCCGTCCGAGCGGAAGCGTTTGACGCGCACGCACGGATGAAAGCGCGCGTCGCGCAGCGGGCTCGTGTCGGCGAAAGCCATCGTCAAGTCGGGCATGCCGCTAAGTTTGCAGTTGGCCTCGATGGTCGAACGCACCTCGCACGACACGAGGCGGCCGTCCAAGCGCGTCGTCGCGTCCACCGTGTCCACGATGTCGAAGTAGATCTCGTTCGCGGCGTACTTGACCTTGGGCGAGCGCCAGGTTACCATCGACGTTGCGATATCAGGCAGTTTCTCCTTCATGGATTTCTGAGCCGAGCCCGTCACAGCAGCGGCCAGGCGGTCCACGAGCTTCGGGGGCGGCAGCATCTCGAGCAGCACGGCGGGCTCGGAGACGAAGGGCACGCCAGAGTCGGCGATCTTGCAGTGGCACGGCCGCGCGGCGAGCGCGCGTCAGCCGGGGCAAAGAGTACGCGAGAGCGCAGCTGGGCTAAAGGCATCGCTCAGAGTTTAGTGGTTAACTATCCACATCCCGCGGGGGGTCGCCTGCGAGTCGCTCTGCCGGCGGCACCCGCGCTGTGCACGCCCGCTCCGAAGAACGTACGGAGAACAGCGCGCCCCGCCCAACAGTAGCGCAGCGCAGGGCCCGCCGCAGGCGTCCCGTTCGACGGGGCACCTCGGACCCGATATACTTTAATCATGGCGATGGCTCACATGGCCGCGCTCAGCATCGCGCCTGCGCGCGCGCGCCGATGACTTACCTCGTCCAGCACCTGCACGATGGTCGCGAAGCTCTCCCTGAGCGCCTCCTCGCGCAGCCGCCCTCCGCAGTACCTGGCAAGCACGTCGCCGACGTGTGCGAGGAACGAGAGCGCGGCCGCGGGTGGATGTTCCCTGCGTACCAGCCCAAGTAGCACCACGCCGTCGCGCCCGCAGTGCAGTACATAGGCGCGCGGCGACGCGAGCACGGGCGGTACGGCGGCCGCATCTCCGCCAGCCGCCGCGAGCGCACGCCAGTACACGTCGCACAGCGAGCGATCGAGCCCCGCCTCCCAGTGCTTCTCCATGAGCACCTCCTGCGCCGTACCGAGCACGAAGAGCGCGGAGAGCGGCATGGTTCACCCCCCCCTCCACCAAGCCCTTCCCTCCCTTCCTCCCCGCCACACACACACTCTTGCGCCTCAGGCCCTCAGCGCCGAAAGGCGCACTCAACACCCTCCGCGCGCTGCAGTCGCCCGCCCGCCGCGCTGTGCCGCGCCGCCCCACCTCCTCCCACCCCCCCTTCCGCAATGGCCGTGAGGGGCACGACCGCGGGCCTCACTCCGCAGGCGGGATCGTGGGGTGCGGCGGCAGGGTGGGCAGGGCCAGCGGCGGCAGCACCGCCACGCTGCCGCTGCGCGCGCGCGCGCGCGCAGTGTGGTGCGGGGCACAGACGCCCTAAACTGGCCACTGAGTACATTTTGATCTATTATATAAACCCTGATTGATAATACACCCAAAACACGCCCCCAAACATGTGCAGCTTTTTCGCGAGTGCCAGCTCAGACAGCTCGCTCACTGGTCCCCCTGGGGGGGGGGAGCTGCGTCACAGCTGGCACACTGTAGGCGCGCCACGCGTGGGTGTTGCTGCTGACCCGCCGCCCGCGGTGGCGGAGCTCGGCGCCCCCCTCCGGACCCTTGACGGACGCGAGGCGGGGGCGTGCATGCGCGTCAGCCCGCGTTCGCGGCGTGGCCGCCGGTGCGGCCGCTGAGAGCGTTGAGAGGAAGGCGGGAGCAGGGCGGGGGAGGGGAAGCAGAGGGGGGATGTGGGAACGACATGGAGGCGACGCCGGCACGGTGGCGGCGGCGGCCGTGGAGCGCGAGCTCGGTGCAGAGCTGCTACCTCCTCGCGTCGTGCGCCCGGCGACATGTGCGGGCGGCGCGCACGCTGCGGCGCGGTGCGCTGCGCTGCGGCACGCGCACGCGGAGGTCGACGTCGCTGTTATACCGCTGCTAGTCAGGCGCAGTGGCCAGGCGAGCGGGCGCGGCGGCGGCGGCGGCGGCGCTTCCGCCGCCTCGACCGCGGGGTCGAGCGTCGGTGCGCAGCTGCCCGCGCAACAGGATCTCAGCGCGGATGGTGGGCCGTGCGCTGTCGGCCTCGCCGAGTACCTCTCCGAGCTGACGTCGGAGGGGTGCGGTGAGGTCGAGGCGGCCATGCAGGGCGACCACGGCGCGCTCGCCAGCGAGTCCGCGCGCGAGCTCCGCGTGGCGGCCGCGCGCGCCGTGGCAATGCGTGGTGGGGCGGTCGAGGAGTGTGCGCGCCCTAGACAGTCGGACGATGGCGACGGCGTGGTGGGCGCCATCCGCTCCGCCCTGCCGCGTTTCTATCCGCGAGCCGAGGCGCTCACGGCAGCGTCGCTCTCAGAGGCGGTCGCGACGGCGGCAAGACAGGGCAACATCTCGCCAGAAAGCGGTGCGGGGGCGTTGCACGCGAACCTTTCAGCCCCAGTGGCGGTGCTGGTGGGTGAGTGTGCCGCCTACGCGCTCTTCGCGACTGGCTTGAGCGCGGTCGCGTGCGCGGGGGCTTCCACGCTCGAGACGGCCCTGCGCTTCGGGCGCGGCGCGCTTCGGCGCGAGGGTGGCCTCGTCATTCAGCTTCTGGCGTACCAGCTGCTCTCCGCGTTGGCGCCCCTACACGCGGCCGGCGGCGCGCACGGCGACGTGCGCGCGTCCAACGTTGGGCTCTCCCCTCACCTGTGGCTGCAATTGGACTGCCTGGACAGGGCCCACGGTCGCTGCGCTGCGGACGGTCCTGACAGCGATGGTAGTGAAAGCGACGACGAGGACGGGAGCGACGGCGGACGTGATCCCCGGGCTCTCGACGGCACGGGCAAGGGCACATCCGCGAAACCGACACGCCTCCGGCGCCTGCTACGCTCCGCCTGCGAGTCCGCTCCCTCGTGCTCGCGGTCGGCGTTCGCGCGCGCCATGTCTGCATGGCGACAAGGTGAGATGAGCAATCTCGACTATCTGCTCCTACTTAATTCGCTCGCTGGGCGGCGCACGGGTGACGAGGCCTTTCTGCCCGTGCTTCCTTGGGTCATCGACTTTACACAACCGCCCGAGGCGAGCGCGCATGACACGCGCGCGCCGACCGGAGACGACGGCTGGCGCGACCTCACAAGGAGCAAGTGGCGGCTAAGCAAGGGCGAGCAGCAGCTTGACTTCACCTACGCAAACAGTGAACCGCCGCACCACATTTCAGACGAGGCGCTGTCGGAGCTCACCGCATGCATCTACACCGCGCGCCGTCAGCCGCTGTCGCGGCTGCAGTCGGTCGTGCGCGCAAATTACGAGCCCAACGAATACCCAGCAAGCATAGCGCGGCTCTATGCTTGGAGCCCAGACGAGGCCATCGCCGCATTCTACGACGACCCCACCGTCTTCGACTCGGTCCACGCCAACATGCCCAATCTTGCCGTTCCCGACTGGGCAGCATCGCCTGCGGATTTCATAGCACGGCACCGCGCGGCCCTCGAGAGCCCACGCGCGTCAGCATGGCTGCACCACTGGATCGACCTCACTTTCGGATACAAGCTCACGGGCGCAGCGGCGGTCGATGCGAAGAATGTCGCTCTCGACGAGGCCATCACAGGGGCAAGTACGGGTGGTGCCGCAACGCTGCAGCGCGCGCGCGGTAGGTACCAGCTCTTTCGCGCGCCGCACCCGCCGCGAGGCGCCCCGACGCGCCCGGAGGCGCCGCTGCGGCTGCGTTCGCCGGGTGTCGCTGGAATGGGCGACGTGGCGGTCACGCTCTCTGGGGGGGCGGCGGCGCACGCACACGGTGGCACCGGTGCTGGCACTGGTGGTGGTGCGCGCACCAGCGTCGCGGAACCCATATTCGTGGCAGTGCCGCCCGGCGGCGCGGGCGCATTGGTGGCGACGCTCGTTGACGCTGAGCAGGAGCACGCGTTTGTGGATGCCTGCGACTTTAGCTGGGACCTGGCGCCGAACGAGCTTGACAATGCAGGGGCCATGAAGGCAGATGTCATGCGACCAGACGGCACTCAGAATGGTGCTGCCGTCGGCGCACATGATCGCGCGAGCGAGCATGCTGGTGGTGACGGTGGTAGCGATGCGGGCTTGGACGGGATCGCTGCGAGCGCCACTGACGCTGCAGGAGATCTGATGCGTGTCGGGCGACTCCTTCGGCACATGTTGCGGGCTTGCGGGTTCGGTGAAGGCGTGCGCGCGCGTGAGGTCGTGCGCTCGCTGACGCAAGCGAGTCCAAAGATGCGCCCCTCCGCTGTTGAGGTGCTCGCGAGCTCGTACTTCACGCCTGCAGTGCGGCGCGCGCACGGGGTGCTACTCGCGCTTCGTTCGCGTCATGCGGGATCATCGTTGCTGCGCGTGGCGTCACTGCTGCGAGCGGCGCCCGCAGACACCGCAACTCTGGTTGCACCCGCGTGCATGCACGCCACGCTCACGCATGCGACGTCTGATGGTGGCAGCGCGGGAGGGGCCGTCGAGATCATACAAGAGCTCATACGCCTCCTCCCTGGCAAGGGTGTCCAGGAGCTCATCTTACCCGCGCTGCTCGACCTGCTCACGGGTCACACAAACAAGTTGCTGGGGGCGCGCGCGCGCACGCGCGCGCTCTTCGCTGGGGGAAGCGGGCGCAGCGGGAGCGTCGACGATGACGAGAGCGACGGCACGGGGGAAGCGGATGACTCGAGCGAGCAAGCAGGCGCAATGGCAGCAATGCGTGGACTGCACGCGCTACGCCACGCGCTTGTGCAGGCCGGCGTGGTGCGCGCGCTCGGTGCCAAGCTTGGCACAGACGAGTATGTGGCGCGCGTTCATCCGGCGCTTCTGGGCGCGCTCGAGCGCACGTCTGCGGAGGTTGCCGGTGCAGCGGCTGCGGCGCTCTCGGCGGGTTGCTGCGTGCCCATGGCGGCGCCCATGCTACTGCAGCAGACGGTCTTCCCCCTCCTGAGCAGCGCCGCGCGCGTGGGAGATCTGAGCGACGCTGCGGCAGCAGTGCTCTCGCATGCATGTGTGGAGCTTGGCGAGGAGCTCGTGGGGCGTCACGTGCTTCCAAACGCGGTGGCAGTTGCGTGCGCGCTGCCGCCGTCAATCCAAGGTAGATCGAAACGCGCGCGGGCGCGCGCATGTGCTCGATTTCGTGCTGGTGCGTACGTGCCCGCTGCTGCATTCTGGCGCTGACGTGACACGGCCCGCGATGCGCCGACAGGCAACCCGCGCTCCCACAGGTATAGAGCGATTGTCAACGCACTGCGCGTTGTCCTCGCGGCGGCGCCGCCGTCCTCATCAGTGCGCGCCCTCTCGCCACTCCCTCGCAAAATCGCGGGGGAGCTTGCCGTGGGCTCACCCGGCTTCGTGGGCTCGCCTCCCGACCCCAGCTTTCTCCGCTCGCCATCCGCCGAGCGTGGGCTGTGGATTTGGCTCCCGGGACCAGATGAGGGTGCACTTCCTGCCTCACCGGCGGGGGCATCCGCCTCTGCCAAGCGCCTGGCGGGCGACGGCATGGGTCAGGCCGATAGCGCGAGCCTGGGAGGGAGCGTTGGGGCTGGCAACGACTCGCCGGCCTTGGGCGCAGGAAGCGCGTCGGACGCCGCCTCCGAGGCATCGGCGAGTGGCAAACACTGGGGAATGAGCGAAGGCTTGACAACGACCCGAGGCCTTGGCGGCGGGGTCGGATTTTCGGACGAGGGTGGCCGCAGTGGCCCGGGTAGCGCATGGACACTGCGCGCGCGCTGCCTCCTATCGTTTCGTGCGCACGGTACCGTGCTGCGTGCCGCGCAGGCGCTCGAGTCGGAAGGCCTTGTTCTCACCGCTGGTGGCAGCACACGCAACGGCCCTCGCGTGCGTCTGTGGGAACTCTCCACGGGGGCATGTGTCCGTGAGTACACCACCTCGTCGCGTGAGCCCATCACTGCCGTAGCGGCGCTGGGCACGGCCTCGGGCCCCGGCGGCGCCGTGGTCGGCTGCGATGGCGGCGTACACGTCTGGCGCACGGCGAGCGGCGAGCGAGCGCACACCTTCAACGATGCATCGGCGGTCGAGGTCTGTTCAGGTTGGGCGCCCTCGGGCGCGACCGCTGGGAACTCGTCTGCCGCTGTGCGCTTCACCGCATTCGCGTGTCTCTCTGAGCGCGTTGGCGAGACCACCGTCGTGGCCGGCACGAGCGACGGCGCCGTGATCGAGCTCGATGCCCATGCATGCGCACGCGTGTCTCGTGCGGCGTGCATGCCAGGTGGGGAGGGCCTTGCTGCCGCCCACTGGGCCGAGAGCGCTCGCGCGGGCGCCGATGCGAGCGCGCTCATGAGCGGGATGAGCGCAGCAGGCGCCGGTGCGCCGGCCGCGCCGGCTGCTGTCACGTCGATCGCCCAGCTGGGCTACTTGGGGTGTGGACGAGGGTCCCTGGCGGTCGGGCTGGCCAACGGCGCCGCCGCAGTGGTTGAGCGCGGTGCCGGCCGCCTGCGGGTGTGGTTCAAGGCGCACGACGGCGCGATCACCAAGCTTTTGCCGTACAGGGAGCATTACCTCGTGAGCGCGGGCGCCGACAAGGCCGTCGCGCTATGGGACCTGCGCAAGGCGAGCAGCAGTGGTGCTGCGGGTGCCATGCTCGTGCACACGCTCACGGGGCTCAGCAGCGCAGTTACAGACTGCGCGATCGTCGACAGTACGGTCGCGTGCGCATCGGGCAGCAGGCTGGGCGTCGCACCGCTCGGCACGGCACCACCCCGAGGAGCGACCATGGCCCTCGAGCCCATCCGGCTGCGCGGCGTGAAGGGCAAGCAGGAGAGTGCGGGCATCGTCGCGCTGGGGATCATGCGGCACAGCAAGCTCTTCCTCGCGGGCGCCGACGACGGCGCGCTGCATGTGTGCGTCTGATACGCACGGGGCCACGGGCGCGAGGCACGCGCGCCACGCTCGCCCCCGTACAGAAAGGGTCGCCAAAATTATCGTTTGTGACCACCAAAGGCGCCTAGCGCCGCTGGTGTGGAGGGGGAGGAGGGGGGGCTTGCATACCCGTATGAGCCGCCTCGCGCCGGTGGGCCATCAGCTCACGCCGCCACCGCCTTGGGCGCGTCGGGCGCGTCGCCCGCGCTCTCGTCAAGGCTGACAGAAACGCTGTTGTAGATGTCCACGACCTTGGCGAGGTTCTTGTTCAGCGTGGCGATGAGCGTCTCGTTGTGCTTGAGCGCGTCTTTCTCCTGCGAGTCCTGGTTGGCTGTGATCTCTTTGATGAGCAGGCGGTTCGCCTCGAGCAAGGAGTGCACCTCGCCGAACTTGGCGAAGCCTTCCCACTCGGCGGATGCGCCCCCAACGGCGGCTTCCGCCGCCGCGGCCGCCGCGATGGCGGCAGCCGCGTCAGCCTCCCCCCCGCCCCCCGCCGCCGCGGCTTCGCCCGGCGTGCGCACCGACGCTCTCTCTCTTTCTCTCTTTCTCTCTCCCTCTCTCTCTCGCGCGCCGCAGCGGAAAAAAAAACGCCAAAAAAAGAACGGCACCATCGTTGCGAATCACGAGGCCGAGGCGGGAAAAACGGGAAAATAAAAAAGTAAAAAAAAAAGGCGCGTCCGACGTGGCCGACGGCACCTTTTCGCCTCGCCAGGCGGGTGTTGAGGTTTGGGGTTGGGTTTTGGGTATCATCGCGAGTTTTTTAAGTAGGGTCTGTGCATGTTAGGGCCGCGGCCGCGGCCGGGCATTTGCTGGGTGGGTGTTGAGGTTTGGGGTTGGGATATTGAGGTTCGTTTCGGTAAATAGGGTCTACGTGTGTTTGCGCGGTCCGGTCGGGGGTTTGCGGCTGCACGGCGCGCCACACCGCACGAGCGCGCGGGGGGGGGGCGCCACAAGGCAGGGTCCTCCGCCGCGGCCGGGGCGCGAGCGGGGAGTCGTCGCGCGAGGAGACGTGACAGGGATCTGAGGGGTCGCTGGAGGGCGCGGCTGCGGCTGCGGGCGGCGCTCGGCCGGGGGATTCGCCCCGAGCGCGCGGCCGATGGCGTGGCGGCGCGCGCTCCCGCTCTCGGCGGGCGCGGTCGCTGCGGCGCCCGCGGCGGCGCTCGCCGACGCTGCCGTGGCGGCGAAAGGTGCGCGCGCGAGCATGGACGGGTGCGCACTCACTGGTGCTAGCGCGCACGCGCGCGATCGCACCCGTTCGCGCCGCTGACCGCATGTACGCTGCTGGCGGCGCGATCGCAGCGCCCGAGCCCGAAGCCGACGTCGAGGTGGTGAACTGGAGCGGCACGCACGCGGTGCGCTGTGCGCGCCACTACGCGCCGGAGAGCACCGCAGAGCTCGAGGCGATCGTCGCCGGCGCGCACGCGGCGGGCGAGCGCGTGCGTGTCGTCGGTTCGGCACTCTCGCCCAACGGCACGGGGCTCTGCGCCGACGGGATGGTGTCGCTCGCGCTTTGTGACAAGGTCCTCGCGGTGGACGAGAAGCGCAAGAGGGTCACCGTGGAGGCGGGCTGCCGCGTACGCGAACTCGTGGAGGCGCTGCGCCCGTACGGCCTCACGCTAGAGAACTACGCGTCCATCGCGGAGCAGCAGGTGGGCGGCTTCGTGTCGGTCGGCGCGCACGGCACGGGCGCGGCCGTGCCGCCGGTCGACGAGCAGGTGGTCAGCCTCAAGCTGGTGACTCCCGCCAGGGGCACGCTCGAGCTCTCCGCGGAGGGCGCCGACGCGGGACTCTTCCGGCTCGCGCGCGTGGCCATGGGCACGCTGGGCGCCATCTCCGAGGTCACGCTGCAGCTCGTGGACGCGCACAGGCTGCACGAGGTGACGTACGTCGCCACCAGGGAGCGCGTGCGCCGGGAGCACGAGGCCACGCTCAAGAGATTCAAACATGTGCGCTACATGTGGCTCCCCTACACGGACGACGTCGTGGTGGTCGGTAGCAACCCCGTCAAGAAGGGCGCCGAGCTGCCCGATTGCAAGGTGCCCGCTGCGCCCGAGGTGGAGCGCGTGGCGGAAATGCGAGCGTTGCTGCGCTCCGCCGCGCCGGAGGTCGACGCGCGAACCGCTGCCGACGCCAGCTTCGCCGAGCTGCGCGACGCGCTGCTCGCGGTTGACTGCGCCGATTCCGAATGGGTGGCCAAGGTCAACAGGGCCGAGGCGGCGTTCTGGCGCAAGTCCGAGGGCGAGCGCTGCGACTGGTCGGACAAGGTGCTGGGCTTTGAATGCGGCGGCCAGCAGTGGGTTTCCGAGGTTGCGTTCCCCTGCGGCACGTACGACAAGCCGGACATGGCCGACATGGACTTCATGGAGGAGCTTTTGGACGCGGTGGAGCACGCGGGCATCGCTGCTCCCTCGCCTCTCGAGCAGCGCTGGACGTCGGGCTCGAGCTCGCCGATGAGCCCGGCGGCGGGCGCGGCCGACTCGCTGCACTGCTGGGTGGGAATCATTATGTACCTGCCAACGGAGGAGCCGCTGGAGCGCGAGCGCATCACCGCGCGATTCAAGCGCTACTGCGAGCTCGAGCGCAGGGTGGTGCTGGAGAAATTCGGGGCGCACCACCACTGGGCTAAGATCGAGCCCGCTGGGCCGCTGGGCTCGGCCGCGCTCGAGCACCAGCGCGCGAGGCTGCGCAAACGCTTCGGCGGGGGTACAGCGGCGCTGGCAGCCGCGCGCAGGGAGCTCGACCCTAAGGGCGTCATGTCTAACGACCTCATCGAGGCGGTGCTTCCCGCCAGCGAGGGTGCGTGAGCGGGTCGGATGACACGGGAGTGGCTACCAGCGCACCTCGCGGCGCGATTTGTTTCGTCTTCCTTGTTGATCAAACGTCATTTCTTCAGACCTAAGCAGCACGTCACGCGCCCCGCTCGCTCCCGGCCAAAGGCAGCTCAAGCGCCCGCGCCGCCTGGCCGCATGCGCGCGCGATTGCTCGACAGTGCGGACGAGCCTAATTTTCCCGGAGCCACTGTGCTGTTGACGCCCTCCACCTATCCCTCCCGGCCAGTTGCTCCAGCGGCGTGCCCGCCGGCTTCGCGCTCGGCCCCGCCAGAAGCGCTTTCGTGGCACCGCTGGCCGACAGACAAGCGAAGTGATACGGGATCTGCCGGGAGTGGTCGGGACCGCCCTCGGCCACAGAGACCGGGTCCGAGCCGTACTCCAAGAGCATCTCCAAGACCTTGGGCAGCCGTCCCTTGGCTGCGATGTGCACTGGCTGCCGTCCGTACGCGTCCCTCTGGCCCAGCACGGCGTCGCGCAGCCCCGTATCGAGGGCCGTGCGCAGCAGCAGCGCGAGCACGCCAGGACGCCCGCCGTGCGCTGCCCAGTGCAGAGCGTTCCAACCCATCTTGTTGGGAAGCTCCAGCAAAGACGGCTTGGTGGGCGCCTTCTTCGCCGCCTCCAAGAGCAGCCGCGCCGCCTCGAACTGCCCCGCGTACGCCGCCATGTGGAGCGCGCTGTCGCCGTAGTTGTCCACCGCGCCCGGCTGCGCGCCCGCCTCGAGCAGCGCGGAGGCGAGTTCCACTTGGCCGTGGCGGCAAGCGATCATGAGCGCGGTGAGCCCCTCCGACGTCGGCGCTGCCACAAGCTTCGCCTTGTTTTTGGATTTCGCCAGCAGTAGCTTGCACACTCCGGGGCGGTCGGCGCGCGCGGTGTACGCTGACGGGCGCGACAGCCCTGCGAAGGTGTTGACGTTGGTCCCCGAGTACGTGTTCTCGTCCTGCGTGCCGGCCATCGCACTGCTTGCCGCCATGGACATCTGCTTCTCGCGCTTTGGGGCGCCTTTGTTCGGCATCTCATTGGGCTCCGCGCGGAGATCTCTTGCCACGAGCATGGTGCCGTTGTCGGCGCCAACCAGGAGGCCCTGATCCTTGACCTTGCCCGTGGTTGCGCCCGTCGCGCTGTCCACCTGCTCAACCATCGAGCGCTTGTCGTCAAACCACTTGCCGCATGCGAACGTCCACGACCTTCCGGTGTCCTCCATGGTCACCACCAATTTCTCGAGCAGCCACTCGGGTTCGAATCCGCTGCCGTCGTGCCCGATGCGGCACATGGTCAGCTCGCCCAGGTTGTGGTCCGTCACGTAGAAAGCATCGCACGCCCCCGCGCCAAAGAGCGAGCGGTCGGACTTGGACGTCAGCTCGTGCCAGCCCGCAAAGTTCTGCTGCGTGCCGGGCTTGAAGAAGGGCGAACCCGGGCCGATGTTGGTGGACTGCACCAGGTCGCGGCCAGAGTTTTTGCCCTGCAGGAGGATGCGCACGTTGGCGTCGGTGCCTGCGCCGGGGCGCTTGGCGGTGAAAACCTCAATCTTGTAGCGCGTGGTGGGCAGCTGCAGGGCCTTGGCGGCCACGCAGTACATGTCCCAGAAGTTCTTGGCACGGCCCTCAACGAGGGCGCGTGCCGAGATGCGCGTGGGCGCATGGAGGCTCACCAGCTTGCCCGCCTCGGTCGACGCCGTCGCCTCGTCCGCCAGAAACGTCACCATTCGCTCAGCGTCCGACAGCATGGGCTTGAGCACCGCGGCCACGTTGGGATCTTTCAGGAGCTCCACCGTGCGCGGGTCAGCCGCGAGCGTCGCCGCGGCGCCGTCGACGCTCTCGCGCGTGTAGAAGCGGCAGTCGGCCGCCGGCGGGATGCCAAAGGCCGCCTTGACGCCCTCCAGCAGCGTGTCGGGGGTCGTGTACAACGAGAACGTCGCATCGCGCACCTCGGCGCGCCCGCTCTGCGCGTTGGTCGTCTTGTAGGTGAACCTCGCAGAGCGGTTGATCCCCGGCGCAGCGTCGGCGCATGCGACCGCGTGCAGCGCCGTCTTCCCGGACCTATCCTTCTTCATGGGGTCGTCCGTCTTGAGCAGCTTGCGGACGGCGTCCAGGTCGGTCGCCATCTGGCACGCCAGGTGGAGCTTGCCCGACGCCGCCATGGCCTCGGCCTGGTGCGCGCGCGCTCCCTCCTCCCTTCCCTCTCTCTTTCTGTCTCCCTTCTCGCTCGCTTGCGCTCGCGCGGGGCGGTGCGAAGGGCCGATTGGCGCGCGCGAGAGAGCGCCCACCCCCCTCCCCCGCCGCGCGCAGTGGCACCCCGCCGAGGCGCGCGCCGCTCGCGCGCGCGCACACCGTCACCCTCGCGCGCACACGCGAGAGAGAGGACGGACACGCGCGTGCGCACACCCCGGCACACGCCGGCGCGCACGCTGCCAGCGCGCGTACAGCAGCCGGTTCGGACTCTCGCCCGCGCCGCCCAACAGCTCTCTCGCGCGCTTGCGCGCCCCTCGGGGAACCATTCCACATCAAAACGCATCCACAAAACTTCATGAGATTCAACTTAATTCGTTTCGACGTACGATGTCTCCCTCGAATATCCACGTCACATCTCATCTGCAAGGGAAAACGGTTTCAAACTATCGAGATCAAAGTGGGATATCATCGCGAGAGGACGTCGTCGCCGCGGCGGGCGCCAGCGGCGCGGTTGACCGACGCCCGACGCGGCGCGGCGCGGCAAAAAAAAAACAAAAAACACGTTAGACATCGTGGAACCATGTTCTGCAGGTTCTGAAACATGTATTTACACATACAAATGCGCGGGTCTCATTTCGAAATCTGCTACACATTTTATTTTGATTTTGATTTTTTTTGCGCCAGGCGTCGGCTGCTTCTGGGCTGCTCCGCCCTGCGACGCCGGCAGGGCGTACAGACTTAAAAAAAAAAAAACACGCAGCGGCGTGTGATTTGATGGCGGAACGCGCTAACCGTTGCTCCGATTCGCGCGCGCCGGCGTGCGTTTTGACGTGGTTTTTTTGTTTTTGTTTTTTCTTGGAGCGATGGAATCGGAATCAAAACCACGTCCGAGCGCCGCGCCACAGCGCGCGCGCGCGCAGCGGCGCGTACGCGTGGGGGCGCGGGCGGGCGGGGGCGCCGCGCGCGAGCGATGTCGGAGGAGATTGACAAGCACGTGCTGCGCAAGTACGAGATCGCGCAGCGCCTCGGCAAGGGGGTACGTGCGCGGCGCCGCGCGGGGCGTGCGAGGGTGGGTGGGTGGATGGGATGTCTGGCTACTCGCGCATGCGTTGCGCCCGCCGTTGTCCGCGTGGGCCTCGCCCGGAGCTGACCGCGCCGCGCCGCATGCGATCCCGCGCCCGCCCTCCGCACCACGCCGCTCGTGCCACGCTGGCGTGCAGGCATATGGCATCGTGTGGAAGGCCATTGACAAGAAGACGCGCGAGACTGTCGCACTGAAGAAGATCTTCGATGCGTTTCAGGTGCGTGAGGCAGTAGCCCTGCGTTCGAGCCGTCTCCGGCGTTGCCGCCCCCGCCTCGCCTCGCCTCGCCGCCCTCGCGCCAGCACTCGCGTCCACACCTGCCCGTGCTGACGGCCCTGCCCGCACCACACACACACATCCCCGCCACCGCCCCCCCCCGAAACAACGACAACAAACATACACACACACACACCCACCAACCCTCGCCTCTCTACCTGGTGCGAGTCGGGCGCAGAATGCGACCGACGCTCAGCGCACCTTCCGAGAGATCATGTTCCTGCAGGAGGTCAACAATCACGAGAACATAATTCGCATGCTGAATGTGCTCAAGGCGGAGAACGATCGAGACTGCTACCTGGTGTTCGAGTACATGGAGACCGACCTGCACGCAGTCATCCGCGCAAACATTCTCGAGGAGATTCACAAACAGTACACCATGTACCAGCTCTTCAAGGCCCTGAAGTACCTGCACTCGGCTGAGATGCTCCATCGTGACATCGTGAGTGCTGAGGCGACAGACCTGCGCGCGAGCGCGCGTTTCGCGCCGAGCCTTTTGCTGACTCGCCTGTGCGCACGCGCGCGTCGTCGCGCACCCCACAGAAACCGTCCAACCTGCTCCTCAACTCGGACTGCCAGTCCAAGTTGGCAGACTTCGGCCTCGCGCGGTCGATCGCGCAACCCGACGATCCGCTGGCGCAGAGCGGGCCCATCCTCACCGACTACGTCGCCACGCGCTGGTACCGCGCGCCTGAGATCTTGTTGGGATCCACGCAGTACACGTTCGGAGTGGACATGTGGAGCTGCGGCTGCATCCTTGGCGAGCTGCTGGGGGGGAGGCCAATGTTCCAGGGGTCATCGACGATGAATCAGCTGGACAAAGTGCGTTTGGCCGCGTCGCGCCGGCCGTGCCATGGTCCGCGCTCGCGCGCCGCACGTGTGCGCCCCGCCCTTCGGGCGTGGGGGCGAGATGTCACATCGCTCGAGCCGGAGCTAACACGCGCGGTGATTTGCCCCTCCTCTCACACACATCTTCGCCCATCACCGCCCCCTTCCGTGTCCCCTTCAACGACCCTCGCGCCGCCAGATCATGGAGGTCACCGGCCGCCCAAGCTCTGAAGACGTTGAGTCTGTGCAGTCGCCCTTCGCCTCCACCATGCTCGACTCGCTTCACGAGTCGCGGCGCAAGGGCCTGTCTGAGATCTACCCGGCGGCGAGCCCGGAGGCGCTGGATCTGCTGCGCAGGCTGCTGCAATTCAACCCACACAAGCGCCTGTCGGCGGAGGAGGCGCTCAGGCACCCGTACGTGGCACAGTTTCACAACCCGGCGGACGAGCCCGCGTGCGACAGGATCATCACCATCCCGATTGATGACAACACCAAGTACTCGATTGGCGAGTACAGGGACAAGCTGTACGCAGAAATCGTCAAGCGCAAGAAGGAGCTTCGCCGGCGGATGCGTGAGAAGGAGGCTGCGCGCGCTGCTGCTGCGGGCGGCGGCCACCACTCGCACAGCCGAAGTGGGGGCTCGTACGGCGGCGGCTCGTACGGCGCCTCGTACGGCGCCTCGCACGGCGCCTCGTACGGCGGCTCGCACGGCGGCTCGTACGGCGCCTCGCACGGCGGCTCGTACGGGGGCTCGCACGGCGCCTCGTACGGGGGCTCGCACGGCGCCTCGTACGGAGGCTCGTACGGGGGCTCGTACGGGGGCTCGCACGACAGCAGCAGCCATGGGCACCGCAGCAGCAGCCATGGGCACCGTGGCAGCGGCCGCAGCAGCAGCCACGCGCACGGCGGCGGTGGCAGTGCATACGCTGCGGGTGGCAGCAGCGCGCACAGCGCGTACAGCGCGTACAGCGCAAGCGGCGGGGGAAGATACGGCGGTTACCCGCGGTCATGAGCTGTGGACATTGTCGGGCGTGGCGGCCGACGGCAGCGAGGCTCTCTGTAATTTCATCTCAATCTGGCGATCACCTTCGCAGTCCACACACCAGCCCATCGCACCGCGTGACGCTGCGCGCAACGTGTCAAGCAAGCGCGCGACCTTATATGACAACGTGCACTGCCAAGCTCGAGATTAGACTTGCTTTCTTTCACAAAGAGAGTCGCGGGGGCGCAACATCAGTCCTCCTCGTCCGTGGACGTGGCGTAGTCCGGGAGATCCGCACGAGTGAAGACGCCCGGACGCTCGTCATCGTCCTCCTCCTCGGAGACCTCGACTGTCTTCCAGCCCATTTCGTCGTACTCGCCGTCGCTGCCGTCGTCGCCTTCGGCGCCTGCGCCGCCGCCCGCCGCGGTGCCCCCGTTTTGTAGAGGCGCGGCGTCGGCGCCGTCGCCATCGCCCGCCACGGCGAGCTGCTCACCGAAGAGTCCGTGGCGCAGGTACTCCATGAGCGGGTGCTCCTCCATGGGCACGGGGGGCATGAAACCCACGAGCTTGTCGATGGTGGTGAAGCGCAGCTTCCGGCCCTTGGACGCGCGCGTATCCACGCCACGGTCGATCTTCTTGCGGCGCTTGGCCGCTCGCGACGCCTCGCCACCTGCACCCGCGCCGTCGAGTCCGCTCTCGAGAAGCTCGCGCAACATTTGCTGGTACAGCTCGGTGTCATCGAAGCTCTCCGGGTCACGTGGCACGCCCGCGCGGCGCTGCCTCCCACCGCCACTGCCCTGGGCGTCCACGTCGGCATCTATCAGCGCCGCCTCCCTCTGAGCCAAGGCGGCAGTCGCGTCGGGATGGCCGCCGATGGGGTTGGACTGCGAGAGCGGCGTGCGCGCTCGCTCCAGCAGCCGCCGTCGCGCCGCGCCCGTCATCGACGCCTCGACCTGTTTGGACACGGCCTGGTTCAGCGCAGATAGCTGCCCGCTGCCGCCCTTGGCGGTGCGGCCAAGCGCGGTGGCGCCGCTCTCCAGCCTCGCTCGGCTGCCCCACTCGTCGAAGGCATTGGCGGCATAGGATTCGACGGCGCGGCTGTGACGCGAGGCGGCGCGCCACGCGGTGGCGGTATCGGCGCCCGAGCCCGCGCCCGCGCCCGCGCCATCGAGCGCGCCCATGCCAGTTTCGGATGTACCCACCGCTGCCGCGAGCTCGCCGAGCACCGCGAAGGTCTTGGCGGCCTCCTCGGCGGCGGCGTCCAGCGCGCGCTCCACCCTCCCGCCAGCCCGGCGAACGATGCCGTGCGAGGCGTGGGCAGGCGGCACGCGTGAGGCGGCCCCCGCTGCGCGCTGTAGGAGGATTCGCAGCTCAAGACCGCGTTCCCACAGCAAGCGCTGCTGGCGCACGGCCTTCCCCCGCGCCACCTCCTCGCGCCGCCTCTTGCGCAGCGCCGCCACCTCGTCGGACTCGAGCGCGCTTGCGGCGCCCGCGCCGTCACCGCCGCCGAGCGTCTGCTGAAGCGCAGCGAGCGCGTCCTCGCCTTCGTCGCCCTCGCCATCATCGCTGCCGCTCAACTCCTGGTCGCTCTCACTGCCCTCACCAGGCTCGGCCTCGCCATCGCCATCGCTGCCGCCCTCGATGTCCGCCAGCGTGAGCCGCCTGCGCTGCCCCGTGGTCGCGCCGGCGGCGCCGGCGCCTCCGTCGAGGTAGTAGCCCGTGCCTTGGCGGCCGGTGGTGAACACATACCCCGGCCGCACGCCGCCGAAGCGTTTCGCGGGGATGAAGTCCTCGCGTTCGAGGTCGTCTAGCTCCATGCCCTCCGAGTCCGAGCCCGAGCCGGAGTCAGACCCGTCGCTGCCGTCCCACGGCGCGGCGCCGTCGCCATCGCCCTCTCCGATGCCGCGGCGGCGCACGCGCCCCGCGTACTCGGCGCCGTCGAGGTCAATGCCTGCACGCATGCGCTTTCGCTCGGGCGCGGCTCTCGCACGCCCCGATCCCGACGCGCCACCGGCACCGCGCACGGCGCCGCGCAGCGGGTCGAGCTCCTCGCCATGGCCGTCATCGCTGTCGCTGCCACTGTCCGACGCCGCCCCGCCGTCCGCCCCGACCGCCCGGCGCGCGCGGCCCGGCGCGTGACCATCTAAGAGACGGCATGCGCAGCAACTGTGCCCACGGGACCTCGCGCGAGCGCCGAGCGCGCGCGTGCGCACACCCCAGGCAGGCGCGCGGGCGCCTCCGGGACCACGCCACTCCGCGCGCGGTCGGTCGCTCTCGTCCTAAACCCTAATATGTACAAACCCTAAACCCCTAACCCTAATGGGCGGGTGCGCGCGCGCCGGTGGGTAGGGTTGCGCGAGGGCTTTGGGCGGGGCGGCAGAAGGAGGAGCGGCGGGGGAGGCAGCGAGGGCGCGCGCGCAGCGGGCGTTGGCGAGGAGGGGAGGGGAGAGGAGGGGAGAGAGGGAGGGAGAGAGAGAGTCAGCGCGCATGCCACCGCTCGCGCACATGTCCGCGAGGCTCAGCAGCTCACCGCCGTGCCGCCCCGGCGCGCACTGTGGCACCCCCGCCGCCGCAGCAGCCCGCAGGCGCGTGCGCGCGCGCAGCCTCGCCGAGCGCGTGCCAGTTAAGGTTACAATGCCGGTATTAAGGGTTAGTAAGGCATGGAGATAGGGTTCGTTCCCCGCATTGCTCTCCCGTGGGTATAGTTGACCAATTGCGAAGAATTGCGATGCGAGGAGGTAAATGATGGAACGTTTCGGGCGCGCACCGGCGCCAGCCGCCGGCGGCTGGCTGCGTCGTCTCCCCGGGGGTTTTTCCCCGGCCGAACGCGCCGCCCAAAACACATTCCGCGAATTGAAACACATTTCATTCCAATGCCAACCAAAACCGTCGGTTTGCCAATCCGAAAATTTTGAGGCCATCAAAGTACACGCAGCCGCCGGGTGGTGAAAATCCCCAAAAGAAAAAAGAAAAAGAAAAAGAAAAACGTCGGGAGCGAGCCATCGCAGCAACTCGCGGCGCTTCGCGTCTGTGCTCGTAGGGACAATGCCATCTCTCAGAAGTCACTTATGGCGGTGCTGCTACTCCGTCACTCGCGTCTATCAATCAATATCCAAGTTCTTCTTGTCGTGCGCGTCCTCGAGTGGTTGGCCGCCGCTGCTGGCGCTGCACGCCTGCACCTGCAGCTGCGCGACACGGCTCGCTCGCGACGTGCAATCGTTGAGCATGCGAAAGGAAGTGCTGTTCGTCAGCGGCACGCGGGCGGGTGCCGACGGCCGAGCCCGTCATCGCAGCCCTCCGAGGTGCTGTGAAACGAGCAAGGCCTGCGCGAGCATGGCCTGCGTAAGCTGGTCTTGCTGCTTCCGCGCGGCGTTTGCTGTGGCTGCCGCCAGCTGGCTCGCGTGCTGCCCCTGGGCCTGCGCCTGCAGCTGGTGCAGCTGTGCGCGCGCCGCCTGCGCCTGCAGCTGCAGCTGCGCCTGCGCAGCCTGCGCCTGCGCCTGTGCTTGTGCCTGCGCCCGCCGCTGAACTTCTTGCTGCACGGCGAGCGCGGCCGCCTGCTGCTGCACCTGCGCCTGCGCCTGCGCCAACATTTGCCGCGCCTGGGCCTGCGCCTGGAGCTGGGCGAGGGCGTGCGCCTTCTGCTGCGTTTGCTGCTGCGCCAGCGCTTGCGCCTGTTGCTGTTGTCTGGCGGCGCCACTGAGCGCGGCCGCGTATGCCGCGAGCGCAGAGCTCGTCTGCTGCTGCTGCCGCCGCTGCTGCGCCAGCTTCTGCTGCAGGTGGTGGTGAGCCTGCGGGGACATTCTTTCCGCCTGTGAGGACGGTGGAATGGGCTTGCCCGTGATTTCGACCATCCCCGTCGTCGCCGGGGATTGCGCAAGCCTGGTCGGGCTGCCTTGTCCGCGCGCGCTGGCAGCCGCGCGCGCGCCCTCCACCTCCGCCGCGGGGACGGGCCTGCTGAGCTCACCGGCCGAGCGGGCGCCGCCAGAATGGGACTTCGGCTTCTCGAAGGGCGCGTGCGGCGCGCCGAAGCGCGCCTCGAGCGCGGCCTCCGCGCAGAAGACGCCGCGCGGCGACTCGCTCGGCACCCCGGCGGACGGGGACGCCCTCGCAGCAGCCGCGGCAGCGGCGGTGGCAGCGGCGGCGGCGGGGCGGCGCTCTTCGGCGGGATCCTTCTGCGGCAGCGGCTGCTGGGCCACCGGGACCGCGGTGGCCACGGGCGTGGCCTGCGCGTGCGCCCAGCGCAGGAGCGTCCCCTGGAGCTCGGCGGGCGGCGCGGCGATCCTGATGCGCGCTTGCTTCGACTGCTGGTGGGGGGACGCCTGCGCGGACTGCAGCGCTGCCGTCACGGCCGTTTGGGTTGCGGCCGACACTGCCACCGCGGGCGCGGGGGCTGCCGTCGTGCTGGCGGGCACCGTGACGACCACGTTGCTGCCGCGCTCAGCGCTGGCGACAGCGTCTCCCCAGCGGAGCGCGGTACGCGGCGGCGTGTTGGGTGCGCGCGCGACGACCGCGGCGGTCGTGGCGGCCACTGAGGACGCGCCAATCGGCGCGGCCACGACAGTCGCCATGCTGGTCTTGTTGCTGATCGGGGTGGCGGGGGCGGCGGCGTTCTTCTCCGTAGAGCGCTGAGGCGAGCCGAACGCGCTGCTGGGCGGCAGCGCTGCGACGCCGCGGCGGATGGCGCCGTCGCTCCCGGTGGTCGTGCTGCTGCTGCCGCGCTGCCCCCCGCCGGCGTCCCTCAGGGGCGGGTGCGCGCCGATGTCCAGGGGCAGCGACCGAGTGTCCTTGCCGGCGTTGGCCTCGCTGACGCGCGCGGCGAGCCTCGCGGCCTGCACGAGGCTGTCGCGTCCGAGGCGCGTCGCCACCGGGCGGACGCACTTCTGGCCGCCCCTCTTCTTGGCCGAGCTCTGCGGCTTGGAGCAGCCCGCGGCGCCCAGCGAGGCCAGCGACGCGGCCGCGGCGTCCCTGCTGGCGCGCGCGCGCGT
>RQSC01000027.1:0-36048 GCA_013416795.1 Prasinococcaceae sp. CCMP 1430
GTGGCCCCGGCCACGGCGGGGCCGGCCGCAGGGCCCCCGTGCGGCGGCGGCACAGACGGCGGCGTGGACGTACCGCTGCCGTTGCGCCTGCGCCCGGCGGTGCACATCATTTCGGCGGCGGAGCTCCTCGCGCTGAAACAGGAGTGCGCGGCTTCCGATGCTGCAGCAGCGGCGGCACCCGCCAGTGCGCCGAGCGCGGTCGCGGGCGACACCGCGGCGGCCGTGCCGGACGCGGCAGACGCAGCTCAGCTCGGCCGAGAGCTCGAGTGGCTGTTTGAGGATGCCGTCGTCGGCTGGAGCGATCTGGCCGCAATCGCCAAGGCGGAGAGGGGCGCCGATGATGGCCCCTCCGCATTGCGCACTGCTAGCTCAGCGCTCCGCAGCCGGCTGTCGGCTGCCGAGCTGCGGGCGCTGTGGCGAGAACGCACGTCCGCGCGGCGGCCACTGCAGTACCTGACAGCATCGGCTGACTGGTTCGACATGGTGCTGAGTGTGGGCGAGGGCGCGCTCGTGCCGCGACCAGAGACTGAGCTGCTGCTCGAGTTTGCGCTTGAGTTTGCGGCGGGAACGGAGGGCGAAGTCACGACTACCGGCAGTGCGCCAGCCCCTTGGGCGGACCTCGGCACCGGCTCGGGCGCGCTCGCGGTCGGCCTCGCAAGGCACCTTCCGGGGGCGCACTCTCTCTCGCGCGTACTAGCCCTCGACGCGAGCGCTGCGGCGCTACGCTGGGCGCGCGAGAATGCGCGGCGGCAAGGTGTCGGTGCGCGCGTCGAGACGCTGCTCGGCAGCTGGGAGAGATTCCCCAGCGGCGACGCCAATGAGGTGCGCCGACGCGTTCGCGTGCTGAACCCGACTGTGCGCACGCACGGTGCTTAGCCACCGCCTGTTCTCGCCTCCGCTCGAATGCCTGACCGCGCCGCTGGCTGCACCACGCACTGTCGCGTTCCGCACCGCTACGCAGGCGGTCGCCGCGATGGAGGCGATGGGGCTGCGTGAGGGCACGTTCGCCGGCGTGGTCTCTAACCCTCCGTACGTGCCTTCCGAGCGGCTTGCCACACTGCAGGTCGAGGTACGCGACCACGAGCCATGGAGCGCGCTGGATGGCGACGCCTCTGCGGCCGGCGTTGGCCTTGCTCCGACGCGCGCGCCCGCGCAGGCAGACTCGCCCGGCGAGCGCGCGGACTACCCTGCCGACATTGCGGGCGCACGCGTTCCCTTCGAGGCCGCGCGCCTGGGCGCGCGCTTGCTCGCACCGGGAGGCTTTCTCGCGCTCGAGGTTGACGGCGCCGAGCAGGTGCGCATGCGCGTGGGGAGGCGCCTGCGAGGCATGGAGCACAAGCTCCTTTCGCGTGCTGACGCAGCGCGGCGCCCATAGAGCCGCGCGCTGGCCGACGCCATGCGCCTTCGCGGCGGCCTCGGGGAAGGCGTCGCGTTTGAGCGCGTCGAGACGCGCAGCGACTACGCAGGCGTCGAGAGGTTCGTGCTGGGTGTCAAGCTGCCGGCGGCGGCGCCCGCGCGGTAGACATCCAGCGAGCTCTCATGTTGTAACATACGTACAGTACTGTATGAGACACGCCGCGAACCACGAGCAAGCGCAGCATGCGCGCGCTTGCGGCTTGGGCGCGCCCCTGCTCACGCTGCGACGGCGGCCGCGGCGCGCCTGCCAGCGCCTCGACCTTGCCGTCCGCGCTCGCCCCGCCCTCCCCCTGCACGAGCTCTTCGGCGAGCGGGCTGCCTCCCTCGAGCACCCACTCGTGGAGCGCTGCACACAGTGGTCTCCCATCGCCAGTAGCCATGCCCATTTCAGCGTCGGGTCTGGGACGAAATCGGCTCCCCCTCCCCCCCCCCCCCACACACAAAAAAAAGCGGTTTGCCGGCCGCGTTCGATTTCCATCCGTTTTCCAGCAGCGCGACGCAAAGGCCGCGCGAGGCGCCGCGCGGCGCTTCTCCGCAGGGTGCTGCGCACAGGTGTCGTCGTCGCGGCGTCGCAGCCGCCAACCAACCGCCAACTGGCAGCCTTTGGTTGGAGGTTCCCCGGCACTTTTGGCAACCGTCTTTGAATTGGAATCGACGGTGTCTGAATCGGAAGCGCCGCGTAACCGACTGCGCGCGCGTCCGACCCGCAACCGGCCGCTGCGGCGCGACGGCCGCGCGGGGCGCCACAGGGCGCGGCCTCCTCGCCTCGCCTCGCCTGCGGGGTGGTGGGGGGGGTAGGGGGGAGGGTGTTGGTGGCGCGGCTGGTGTTACGAGTGGCGGGCGACATGGCGGACCCGGCGCGCCTCGGCGGCGGCTTCGGCCGCGGCAAGACGCTGCGGCCGTACGCCGACGGCGGCGAGGACAGCTCGGGGGGCTCGCGCGAGAGCGCGCGCTGGTGCTCGCCGTCGCGCTCGCCGCCGTCGCAACGGGAGCGTCCGCGGCCGCGAGCGACGCCGCCAGCGACGAGTATGCGCAGCTGCTGGCGGGAGTGGGCGACTTTGACTTGGACTTTCACGCCAGTCGGATTCAGCTGCTCTCGTCCAGTGCCTTTCCGCTGGCAGCCGCGGAGGATGGCGTCTACGTGGCTGCCGCCGTGAGCGGCGCCGGCCGGGTGGTGGCGTTCGGCCACGAGGCGATGCTCACCAAGGGTGCGAGCGGCGAGGGAGGCGCAGGCGCGCAGACGCTGATTGGCAACGCGCTGGCGTGGCTCGCGTCTGCGGATGGGGCGGCTGATGAGGTGCGGCTCGTGGTGCAGTCGTCCTACAACAATGGCCAAACGGCCGCCTTTGCTGCCGCCGCGTCGGCCGCGCTGCCACGTGACGCCAGCGTGACGACCCAGCGGGTCACCTGGATGCCCGAAGGGCTCGTTGCCGGCCGCGACGTCGCTGTGGTCAACTTCCACGACCTCGAGGATGACGACATCCATCCACTCCTTGCATTCGTCGCTGCCGGCGGCGGCGTGCTCGGCGGCGGCCATGCGTGGTGGTGGGCCTACAGCAACGACAACGACAACGCCTACGCCAACCACCCTGCTAATGCGCTGCTCGTGCCGCTGGGCCTTGGGCTCGACTCACGCACGGTCGGATCCACAGTGCTGTCTGAAGTGCCCAGTGAGCTCCCCGGGGGAGAGTACAACCTCTGGTCGGTCGGCGCAGCACTCGAGGCCTTTGGTGCGGATGTCCTCGACCAGGGCTCCGCCGAGGAGGAAATGGCCCTCACGACTATCGCCGACGCGTTGGCCTTCGTGCCCGCCGATGCCGATGCGGAACTCTGGGCCGCCGCGGACGCGGCCTTTTCTTCGAGTGAGTTGGAGGTAGGGCACTTTCCCCTCCGGTACACCGGCTTGGCCAAGCTGGCGCTCGTTGTGGCCGAGACCCGCGAGCAGCACCTCCCTGCGAGCAGCATCGAGCCGAGCGCCTGGGCGAGAGGCTCCTGCAGTCACTGTCAGATGCCGGCGGATGCAACGAAGCGGCGTACAGTGGCAAAGCTGACTGTCAACGCCAGCTACCCCGGGCGAAATGATCGCTTTTTCTACTCGTCTCCCGACGCGAGCCTGTGGATATCGACAGGGCTTTACCTCGCGCCGGGCGAGGCGGCCGAGGTGGGGCTGCCACCCGCCGCGGTACGGAGCGGCTGCGTGTCACTGCAGGTCGGCGCACACTCCGACGAATTACACCAAATTAAACGGCTAGAGCGGCCGCCAAAGATCACGCGCACGTTTGCCGTCGAGACGGACACTACCACTGTCGCGAATGCCCACGGTGGTCTGCTGTATCTCGTGGTCGAACCCGGCTGCACCGCGGGCGAGGTCGAGATGCAGGTGGAAGGCGCATATGACGCCCCTCGGTTCGTTCTTGGAGTCACCGATCCTGACGATTACATCAAGGCAGTGACCTCGCCTCTCGCCGCGCCATGGACAGAGCTTGAGTGCGAGTCGCTCATCCTCACGGTGCGCACAGTCGACGCTGCGGCCGCGGCCTCCGAGGCAACCGCAGTGATGGAGCACTGGGAGCGCGCGATGCAGCTGGGGAGGGACCTCGCGTCCGAGGGCCGTCCCTACGTCCGCAAAGAGCGCATTGTCTCGGACGTGCAAATCAGCGTGGGATGGATGCACTCTGGATATCCCATCATGGGGCATCTGGAACACAGCGCGCTGGTAGTGAGCGTCGACGAGCTGTGTGGCCAAGGTACCGGGGAGCTGGGCGGTTGGGGGCCCTATCACGAGCTTGGCCACAACTTTCAAGGGCGGGATTGGATGCTTCCAGGCACGGACGAAAGCAGCTGCAACTTGTTCAGCCTCATCATAGCCGAGCGCGAGTGCGGCATGCAACCCGGCAGGGGCCACCCGGCGCGCAGCCCCGAGAGTGTTTCGGAGCGATGGGAGGAATACAGCGCGGCCAAATATCCAGACTTCAGCGTGTGGTTCGGGCTCGACTTCTTTATGGAGCTCCAAAGTGCGCTTGGTGGGTGGGAAGCTCTGGCAGGCGTACTGGCGACGTACGCGAGCGAGAGCACACGCACGTGTGACCCGTGCACGCTCGAGAATGTGGGCGCGGGCTGGTCGCCCGCCAGCGAGCGAGCGCGCTTCGACTTGCTCATGGCGCGCTCGGCGGTGGCGCTGGGTGCGCGCGGGCTCGAGGCAGCGGAGATCTTTGGGCCGAACAAGTGGAGGCTGCCCGTGAGCGACGCGGCCCTCGAAAGCATACTCGAAGCGGAGTGGGGCGAGTCGCCCTCCGAAGCGGACGGCGGAAGCTCGCCCAAGGAAAAGAAGAAGAGCAACAAGAAGGACAAGAAGAAGAAGAAGCAGAAGAAAAACAAGAAGACGAAGCTCGAGAAGCTCTCCAAGAAGGCCATCAAGAAGCTGTGCAAGGGCGCCAAGTCAAAGAAGAAGTGCAAGAAGGGTCACGCGAAGAAGCTCTGTACCTTTAGCAAGAGAAAGGGCTGCGCGCCCAGGTAGGAGGTTGGCCGACACATCCGACGGGGTGGCAAGCAGCCGCGCGCGCACGACTCACACGCTCTCTTAAGGAATGCCGCAAATCGCACGTAGCAATCGCATCCATCTTTCCACGCGCGCGCGCGCACGAGCTTGAGAGCGTACCACAGCGGCGGAACCCGTCGAGCGTCTGCTCGGCTGCCGAGCCCGCCCGTGCAACTACGCCAGCCGCGTCGCTGCATGCTGTAGTTCCCGCAGTAAAAGATATGAGACACGCCGCGAGCCACGAGCAAGCGCGGCATGCGCGCGCTTGCGGCTTGGGCGCGCCCCTGCTCACGCTACGTCGATGGCCGCGGCGCGCCTGCCAGCGCCTCGACCTTGCCGTCCGCGCTCGCCCCGCCTTCCCCCTGCACGAGCTTTTCGACGAGCGGGCTGACTCGCTCCAGCACCCACTCGGGAAGGTAGCGCTGCACGAGTCCCTGCTTCCAGTAGTACCACAGCATGACCCCCACGTAGACGCCCGCGTCCGCGATCTCCTTGCGAGTGACCCGCACGCAGCAAGCACACACCATGCCAATTGCGAGCGTCGTCGCCGCTGAAATCCATAGGGCCGTTGTCGCGGCTGTGATGACGGCCTGGACGCCCACAGCCGCGGCAGCAGCGGCGGTCTGCGCGACTGACGCCGCGAGCGCGCTCAGCGCTCCCTGGCGGGCGTCGCACCCGTCCTGCAGCCGCCGCCTCTCGCGCTCCGCGTGCGTGACTATTCTGCGCCGGTGCGCGCGCAGCGTGACGTCGCCGTCTGCCTCCAGATCGTCGAGCGTCACATGCAGCATATCGTACAGCGAGTCGTAGCCGCGCGCCTCGAGAGCCGCGGCGTGCTCTTCGAGGCCAATCTGTGAAAGGAACGAGCGCACAGCGCCCACGCCCGCAGCGGTGCGCGCGTAAACGACGCCATTGTCGGCGGCGCATCCAACTGCGGCGCCGTCCCCAAACCCGCCCAGGGACGCCGTCAAGAGTGCCACGGCGATCCCGACCAAGCTGCCAGCGCCTGACACGCGCATAGCGCCGCCGTGCCGAGGCCACTACACGTGCGCCGGCGCCAGCGCACGTGCCGAGGCTGCCCCGCCAGGCTTGTGGCACCGGCCGCGCTCCCATCAGGTGGGCGGCCCGGGTGCGCCCCTCGGGCCAGACACGCGTCCGTGGGGACGGGGTTGGGGTGACGCGCCGGCCTCCGGAGAGCGCCGCTGTCGAAGTTACGCGGCGGCACCCGCGCGGCCGCCGCGGGGCAAAAGCCCCACGGCGCGCGCGCGCCGCTACCACATTTTTTACCAGCTGTGCGCAGCGGGCGTGTGCAGCCCCGCTCAGTCGGCACCCGCACGTGCCATCACCATCTCCCCTCTCGCCCCGCGCCCTGCGCGCGCCAGCGCCGGCCTCACCTGGGGGAACGCACTCAACGCTTTGCCGCTGGCCGCGCACGCGATTTCGCGCGCCCCCCCGCGAATTCACGCCAGTAAAAAACCCATGCCAAAACACGCTCCGAGCCCCACATCGCAATGACGAGTTAGGGTTTACAATATCCGTCCGCGCGCGTGCAAACGCAACTCTAACGCGTTTCGACGCGGATCGCGGAAGCGGCGGTCCGTCACCCTAACTCCGACAGACCCAACCCAAACCCGCGAACACAAACCCTGTTATCTAACCCTTACTGTATACCGCGAATGAACCCGAAGCGGCCGCGCGGCGCGGCGCCTCGCGGGGGTGTTGCGCCGGATCCGGATCCTGCGGAACGGATTTTCGATCCATTTCGATCCGCGGTATGAGGTACACAAACACCTCAAAACGGAAGTATTTGTGCGTACGCGATATCACTCCCTCGCTCACGATGTGCCTGATGGCTGTGCGCGCGCGCGTGTGTGTGTTGATGAGTGTGCGAGGGCGCGTGTGCGGTGTGGTCAAGGGAGGCATGGCGGTGGCAGCGGGGGCGGGTTAGGCGAGAGACCGCGCACTCGGGGGCGATGGCGGCGGTCTCGATGGCTCCCGCGCAGCGGGCGGCGTACGCGCGGCGTGGCGATGGTGCGCCAGCTGGACGCGAGCGATGCGCGCGTGCAGTGGCTGCAGCAGCGCGCGGCCGCCGCGCTCGGCGCGACCGAGGCCGAATTCGGCGAGGCGCTCCACGACGAGGGCGGCTGCGCGGCAATCAGCGCGTTCTGCGCGGCCGGCGGCGAGGCGGCGCTGCTGCTGTATAGGCAGGAGGTGGTGGAGGAGGCGCCCGCAGACGAGGGCGAGGAGGAGCAGACGGCGGCGGACGATGCCTCCCAGGCCGAGGCGCAGGAGTCGCCCGCCTCGGAGAGCCCGACCGACGGCCCTGCCGACGCCGACGCCTGGCGGGCGCCCGAAGGGTGCGAACAGGCAGACGGCGGCGCGCCAAAGGGGGGGGACGGTGCCGAAGGGGGCGAACAGGCCGACGGCGGCGCGCCAGAGGGCGGTGGCGGCGCCGACGGCGAGCATGGCACCGACCCCGAGGGAGCCAGCGCGTCCGATGCGGATGATCAGGCCGATGGAGCCGAGGACGCGGCCACAGATACGGACGGGCCCGTACTGGAGGCCGGTGAGCAGACGGAGGCCGCCGCGGCCGACGCCGACACCAACGCGGCGGGAGCCGGCGAGGACGCGCTCGCGCCGGGGCCTACGGAGGTCGTCGGCACGCCCACAGCAAAGCCGGTGACCAGGCCGCGCCCGACGATCACCCACTACGTGCTGCGCGCGACAACGTGCCAGCTCGCCCCCGACGCGTCGACCGCTGCCACGCTCTACTTCCTGCGCTCCAACACCCTGGAGGAGCTGCCGTCCACCCCTTCGAAGCTCGACGACGAGGTCGAAATGGGCGTGCTCGGCGAGGGCCCGAACCTGGCCATGCTGGAGCAGATGCTCACCAACGTGTACCTCCCGATGATGAGCGGCGGGAGCGCGGCCGACGCTGCGAATGTCGCCTCGGGCGCGCCCGGCGCGTTCGTCACCGAGGTGCACAGCGAGCTCGTGGGCAACATGCAGAAGTTCGCGAGCCAGGTGGTGCACACGCTGCAGCAGCTCAACGGCGACATCCACCTGACGATCCCCGACGTGGATGTGTCGAGCATCGAGGCGGCAGTCGAGGACTACGATCTCGTCAGCCAGCTCGAGAGCGCCATGTCAGAGTGGACGTCGGTGCTATTGAGCGCCATCCAGCGCGAGGGGGAGAAGGTGCCCCTCGGCAATGGCCCGCTCGCCGAGATCGACTTTTGGCGCGAGCGCAACGCCAGCCTGTCGTCGCTGTACGAGCAGCTCAACCTGCCCAACGTCAAGGCCATGCTCACGGTGCTCGATCACGGCTCGACTGACTCCAACCTACTCGAGGCCTTCCAGGCGCAGTACGCCGAGCTTACCAAGCTGTACGTCGAGGCAAAGGACAACGTCAAGTTCCTCACGACGCTCGAGCGCCACTTCAAGAACATCTCCAACGGCTCCATGCAGCTGGTGCTGGACACCCTGCCGCCCATGATGAACGCCCTGCGCATGGTCTGGATTATCTCGCGACACTACTCGGACGACACGCGCATGGGTAATCTCCTCGAGCGCATCGCCAACGAGATCTCGGGCAAGGTCGCCGGCGAGATGGACCTGCGGGTGATCTTCAAGCGGCCCGCCGCCGAGAGCGTGCCCCACATCAACTTCGCGAAGAAGGTGCTCGAGCAGTGGAGCGAGATCTATCTGCAGGTGCGCGAGAAGATTGAGACGAGCGGCCGCGACAATCGGTGGGAGTTCGACCGCCGCAGGCTGTTCGAGCGCACGACTTACATGGCCAACATCTGCTCGGACCTGAGGGAGGTGGTGGTGGTGTCAGACGAATTCGCGCGCTTCCTGGGCCCCGAGCTCAAGGCGGTGACTGGCGACGCTATCGGCATCGATGACGTGATTGCGCAGGTGGCCCAGATGCTCAAGCCCATCGAGAATCTGCCCTTCGATCCGTGGGACAAGCGCTACAGCAGCCAGTGGGTCGATGTCATGGCCAAATTCAAAAGCGACAGCGAGCGCATCGGACGCGCCACGCGCGCCTTCATCGACACCAGCTTCAAGAAGCTGCGCTCGGCCGAGAGCGCCCTCGAGCTGCTGCGAAGTTTCCAGTCGATCGCGCCCGCCGAGGGCGGCGCCTCTCGCTCCAACGCGTCGACCGGCCTCGAGATGGCTGAGAAGATCTCGGACATCCTCGCGCAATTCTCGCGCGAGATCGACGCCACGCGCGAGATCTTCGAGGCGAACGAGAGCGACCCATGCTGCACGCGCAACGCACCGCCCGTGGCGGGCGCGATAAACTGGAGCCGTTCGCTCTTCGGTCGCGTGCGCCAGACGATGAACCGCTTCGGCGCCTTCGACGGCGCCATGGCCGATGGCGTCGGCACCGAGGTGCACCGCAAGTACATCGCGCTCGCCAAGCAGATGCTTGGCTTCGAGAAAGCCAAGTTCCAGCAGTGGAGCGAGAATGTCGACGTCACCGCCGCGCAGCATCTCAAGAGCTCCATCATCGCCAGCGCGGCCGACGGCACCATCGTGACCAACTTCCACCCCGACCTGATGCGCCTCATACGCGAGACCCGGTACCTCGACCGCATGGGTTTCGACATCCCTGAGGTGGCCCTGAGCGTGTGTCTGCAGGAATCAAAGTACCACGCGTACTTGGAGGGCCTCCAGTCCATGCTCGCATCCTACCGTGCGGTGACGTCTAACCTCTCGGACGCGGAGCGTTCGCTGCTGTCATCGCGGCTGAGCGCGCTGCGGCGCGTGCTCGACCCGGGCTTCTCGCCGCTCAATTGGAACTCGCTGGGCGTCCTCGACTTCATCAGCACCGCCACCAAGGCCATAAACGACTTCCAGGCGCTGGTTAATCAGGTGCAGAAGAGCTCGGGCCTCATCGAGAAGGTGGTCGACTCGATCGCGCGCGCACAGATCGCGTGTGAGCCCCCGGCGCCCGACAACGGCGACGTGCTCGACCTGACCGAGCTCTACGAGTCCATGGAAAGGAGCCGCATCGAGACCGTGGAGGAGCTCGTGCGCAAGTACCGCACGATCGGCCCTTTGCTGGGCAAGATCGAGGAGGCGGTCGCGGGAACCAACACGGGGCGCTCGCCGCAGCTGTGCGACTACTACGTCCACTGGGAGCGTCGCATCTTTGACGCCCTGAACGAGATGGTCTTCAGCGGCATGGCAGCCTTCAACGCGATCATGGTTGACCGTGAGGCCGCTTCAGCCTCGGGCGCCACGCGGCCGCTATTCAAGCTGACGCTCCTCCTGAATGCGCCCGAGATCCTTGTGCAACCGCCGCTCAACGAGGCGGCCAAGCTCTTTGGGCGTCTGGTGCGCAACATTGTCGAATGCACGCGACCTTTCGTGCGCTGGATGGACGGCACATGCGTGGAGGCGCCCGCGCAGTTCCCCAAGGGCGAGGACGAGGAGCCCGTGATTTTCACATTTTTCTGGGACGTGAGCGCCAACCCGGTGGTGATCAAGACGATGCTGACGCTCAACCACGCCGTCCAGCGTACCATCGCGCGCGTGACGCGCCAGGTGGAGAGCTGGCAGCACTACGAGCACCTGTGGAAGCAGGAGAAGGCTCCCATCCTCGAGAAGTTCGCCGCGCGCCTGCCGAGCTGCGCGGCATTCGAGGACAAGCTCGCCAAGTATTCCAGGATGGCCGAGCAGGTGAGGGCCACCCCTCGTGACCGCGACCTCGACTTCATCCGTCTAGCGTGCGGCCCGCTCATCGGCTCGGTGCGCGACGAGGCCATAGGCTGGGTGCGCGCCATCGCACGTTCGATGGACGCGCTCGACCAGGAGACGCTCAGCGCGCTGGATGCGCGCATCGAGGCTCTCGCCGCGAGCATCGCCGTGGAGCCAACCACGCTCGACCAGCTCAAGGGCGTGCTGAACGCCCTCGCGGAGATCAATTCGGCCTCGATGGAGATGGAGATCTCGTACTCCGACCTCGAGGAGCGCTTCCGCACGCGTCGCCTCTACGGGATGGTCTTTGACGAGCAGGAGGAGGAGCGGTGCATGTCTCTGCGCGGCCGCTGGGGCGAGCTCGCGCGCAACGCCGACGAGGTGGATGACTCGCTGGAGGACACCAAGGAGGAGTTCTGCAAGGTGACGCAGCGGCAGGTGGCCGATTTCCAGGCGCTGACGGAGGAGGTGTGGGGGCGCTTCAAGACCACCGGCCCGGGCGTGGCGGGCATCGACCTCGACCGCGGTCTGGCCATGATGGATGAGTTCAAGGCCGAGCTGGCCACCCACAACCAGACGCGCGAGCAGCTCGTGCTCGCGGAGAAACTTTTCGACCTACCCATCACGTCCTACCCGGGGCTCGCGGAGCTCGGGCGCGAGCTCGACCGCCTGTGGGAGGTCTACACCCTCTATCGCGACCACGTCGAGTCCGTGGCCAGCTCGTCCAAGATGCTGTGGGCGGAGCTCGACATCGGGCGCGTCATTGCGCGCGCGGAGGACGACACTGCGCGACTGCGCAAGCTCAAACACCTGACGGACCTCAACGCGTATGTCGCCGTCGACGCGCGCATCCGCGAGTTCCAGGAGTCGCTGCCGCTCATCCAGGACCTCAAGAACGACGCCTTGCGCCCGCGCCACTGGGACCAGCTCATGGAGAAGACGGGCAAGCACTTCGAAATGGACCCCAACACGTTTACGCTAGGCAATTTGTTCGATATGCAGCTGCACACGATGGCCGCGGAGATCGGCGAGATCACGGGCGCGGCCATCAAGGAGCTTACCATCGAGAAGGAAATCGAGAAGATGGCGGGCGTGTGGGCCGAGCAGCACTTCGATCTGTTCAGATACAAGAAGGGCGCCGAGGACCGCGGCTGGATCCTCAAGTCCACCGAGGAGATCACGCTGCTGCTCGAGGACATGGGACTCAACCTGCAGAGCATGATGGGCAGTAGGTTCGTCAAGCCCTTCTTGGAAGAGGTGAGGGGCTGGGAGGCGGATCTCTCGCTCATCGGCGAGGTGCTGGATATCTGGATGCAGGTGCAGCGCCGCTGGATGTACCTGGAGTCCATCTTCATCTGCTCGGACGACATCCGCCAACAGCTGCCCGAGGAGGCCAAACGCTTCGACCGCATTGACAAGACGTGGAAGAAGACGATGGTGGAGACCTCGAAGAAGACGAACGTGCTCGCCTCGTGCAAGGCCGAGGGCCGCCTGCAGACGCTTGAGGGCCTGCTTGAGGACCTAGAGGCGTGCCAGAAGTCGCTTTCGAGCTACCTGAGCGCGAAACGGTGCGCGTTCCCCCGCTTCTACTTCATCTCGGACGACGAGCTGCTGTCGATTCTGGGCACGTCGGACGTGACGAGCGTCCAAGAGCACATGCTCAAGCTGTACGACAACTGCGCGGCGCTGCGCTTTGGGCGCGGCAACAAGACCGTGGCCGGCATGACGTCCTCTGAGGGCGAGTCGTACGAGATGCGCGCGGCCGTGGCGACCGAGGGGGCGGTCGAGTCGTGGATGACTGAGGTAGAGGCGGCGATGCGCTCGAGCTTGTACGAGATTTCGAAGGAGGGCGTGTGGAACTACGCTCAAATGGCTCGAACAAAGTGGATCCTCGATCACATCTCGATGGTCGTGCTCGTGGGTAGCCAAATTTGGTGGACTTGGTCGGTGGAGGATGTGTTCCGACGAGTGCGCAGTGGTGACAAGATGGCAATGAAACAGCTCAGTGCCACACTCACAGGCCAGCTGGGGGAGCTGACAGACATGGTACGCGGTGACCTTGCCAAGCTGCAGCGAAAGAAGCTCAACTCACTCATCACGCTTGACGTGCATGCGAGGGATATCATAGACACCTTCGTTCGCGACAGCGTGCTCGACGAGCGCGAATTCGCCTGGGAGTCGCAGCTGCGCTTCTACTGGGACCGAGCCCAGGACGACATTGTCATCAGACAATGCACAGGTGCCTTCAACTTCGGCTACGAATACCAGGGCATCAACGGACGGCTCGTTATCACGGCGCTCACCGACCGCTGCTACATGACACTTACCACGGCGCTGACTTACCGGCTCGGAGGCGCACCCGCGGGGCCCGCCGGCACCGGAAAGACCGAGACGGTGTGTACTTTCTCTTCCCCTCCCCTCCCCCATCCGCCCTCCTCCCTCGATCTGATGCGCGCCCGCTGCGATCACCCGCGCGATCGCGCTGACGCAATGCGCGCTTTGCTCACCGCATTGCCCCCGGGTGCCTGCAGGTCAAGGACCTGGCCAAGGCGATGGCGCTCCTCTGCGTAGTCTTCAACTGCGGCGAAGGCCTTGACTACAAGGCCATGGGCTCAATCTTCAGCGGGCTGGTGCAGTGCGGCGCGTGGGGCTGCTTCGACGAGTTCAACCGCATCGATGCCGAGGTGCTCTCTGTCGTTTCGTCCCAGATCCGCCAGATTCAGGAGGCCCTCAAGAACAACCAGAAGCGCTTCCAATTCGAAGGGCGGGAAATATCGTGCGACAGCCGAGCAGGAATCTTCATTACCATGGTCAGTTTATGCGCACCGCATGCGTCCGCATCCGAAAGCTTTGGCTCGTCTCTTTCTGGCGCGCGCTCTGGAACATTCAAGCGCCGCTCTAGGCTTTTCTAGCGTCGTGCCTGTTCTCTTGACTCGACCGCCTAGCGCCAGCCTTCAATCCTCGCGCGACTGACTCCGCGTGCCTACTCTGTACAAACTCCCAGAACCCCGGCTACGCGGGCCGCACAGAGCTCCCCGACAACCTCAAGGCGCTGTTCCGACCGGTGACCATGGTTGTGCCTGACCTTGAGCAGATCTGCGCCATCATGCTCTTCAGCGAGGGCTTCGACACCGCCACGCTGCTGGCCAAGAAAATGTGCGTGCTGTACAAGCTCGCCAAGGAGCAGCTGTCCAAGCAGCACCACTACGACTTCGGCTTGCGCGCCCTCAAGAGCGTGCTCGTCATGGCCGGCTCGCTCAAGCGCGACTCCCCCGATATGAGCGAGGCCCTCGTGCTCATGCGCGCACTGCGCGATATGAATCTGCCCAAGTTCGTCTTCGACGACGTGCCGCTCTTCCTGGGGCTCATCAACGACCTGTTCCCCGGGCTGGACTGCCCGCGCGTGCGGTATCCGCAGCTCAACGACGTGCTTGAGCGCGACCTCAAGGACCACGGCTACAAGGTGATGACCGAGGCGTCCGCACAGGTCGACAAGTGCATCATGCTGTACGAGACCATGCTCACGCGCCACACGACCATGGTGGTCGGCGAGACCGGCGGAGGCAAGTCGGTAATCATAAACACGCTCGCGCGCGCGCAGACAGCCATGGGCAGCAACACGAAGCTGCATGTCCTCAACGGCAAGTCGATTCCCGTGAGCGAGCTCTACGGCGTGCTTGACCCGGAGACGCGCGACTGGACCGACGGCCTGCTGAGCTGCACGTTCCGCGAGCTCAACCGCCCGCTGCTCAGTGACAAGGATGAGAAGCGCTACATCGTCTTCGACGGCGATGTCGACGCCGTGTGGGTTGAGAACATGAATAGCGTCATGGATGACAATAAGCTGCTCACCCTTCCAAATGGCGAGCGCATCAGGCTGCAGCCGTACGTCAAGCTGCTTTTCGAGGTCTCCGACCTGCAGTACGCGTCACCCGCGACCGTCAGCCGCTGCGGCATGGTGTACGTCGACCCGAAGAATCTGGGTTACGAGCCCTACGTGTGGCGCTGGCTCCAAGGCCGCCCCGAGGCCGAGGCCGAGGCGCTGCGGCCACTCTTCGAGCGCTTCCTCGCACCGCTGGTTGACTTCGTTGTCGAGGGCGTCGACGGCGAGACACAGGGGAAACCCCTGCGCCTGACGGTGCCGCGCACGCGCCTCAACCTGGCCACGCAGCTCTGCACCATGCTCGAGGTCCTGCTCACCGAGGACGCGCCCGCGACGGAGGGCGCCGCCCTCGAGGCGCTCTTTCTCTTCTGCGCGACGTGGTCGCTCGGCGCGGCCGTCGTGCAGAACGCCGTCGTCAAGGAGCGCGACCGCTTCGACGAGTTTCTCAAGCGCCTGGCGGGGCTCGGCACGACCGACGCGCCGCAGGTTGGCGCCGGTCAGCTGCCCACGAAGCCGCTGTACGACTACTGCTTCGACACGGCCGAGCGGAAGTGGCGCACTTGGGCCGCGTACACGCCTGAGTACACAGTGCCCGCCGGCGTCAGGTACGCCAAGATCCTAGTGCCCACCCAGGACACCGTGCGCTCAACGTGGCTGCTCGACGCGCTCATGAGCCAAGGGCGCTCGGTGCTCTTCGTCGGCGAGACGGGCACCTCGAAGACGGTCTCCGTGCAGGCCTACCTCGACCAGCTGCCCGCCGAGTCCAACAACACGCTCAACATCAACTTCTCGAGCCGTACGAGCTCGAACGACGTGCAGCGCGTCCTCGAGGATTCCATCGAGAAGCGCAACAAGAACACGTACGGCCCTCCGCTGGGCAAGAAACTCCACTGCTACGTCGACGACCTGAACATGCCGCGCGTCGACACTTACGGCACGCAGCAGCCGATCGCCTTCCTCAAGCTCGCCATCGATCGCGGCGGCTTCTACGACCGCGGCAAGGACCTCAACTGGAAGAACCTCAAGGACGTGCAGTACGTCGGCGCGATGGGCCCGCCAGGAGGCGCGCGAAACCCAGTGGACCCGCGCTTCATGAGCCTCTTTTCGGTGTTCGAGATCGCGCCGCCGTCGCGCGCATCCCTCGTGCGCATATACGACACGCTGCTCGAGTACGCGCTGGCGCCCTTCGGGGACGAGATGGCCAGCGTGCGCGCCAACCTCACGCAGCACACGCTCGACCTGTACGCGCACCTGTGCGAGAAGCTGCCACCGACGCCAAGCTGCTTCACCTACCTCTTCAACATGCGCGACGTCTCGCGCGTGTACGAGGGGCTCACGCTGGCCACTCCGGAGGTCATGAAGGGCCCCGCGTCCATCATCCGCCTGTGGCGCAACGAGGTTCGCGCCGTCTTCCAGGACCGCATGATCAAAGACAGCGACAGGGACGTGGTGACCGCCAAAGTCGAGGAGATCGTGCGCGGCGCCTTCGGCGCCGACGCGGAGGCGGTGCTCGCGGACCCCATCATCTTCGGTGACTACAAGAACATGCTGGAGCAGGAGGGCCAGCCACGATTGTACCAGGACCTCGTCGACTACGCCTCGGTGAAGCCGCTCGTGGAGGAAATCCTTGAGAGGTACAACGAGAAGTTCAAGACGATGGAGCTGGTGATGTTCAACGACGCGCTGGAGCACCTCACTCGCATCCACCGCATCCTGCGCATGGAGCGCGGCAACGCGCTGCTTGTGGGCGTCGGCGGCAGCGGCAAGCAGTCGCTGTCGTATCTGGCGTCGTACATGGCAGGCTGTGAGGTCTTCACCATCACGCTATCGCGCGGCTACAACGAGGCTGCCTTCCGCGAGGACCTCAAGTCTCTGTACACCAAGCTGGGCATGGAGAACAAGAAGGTGGCCTTCCTGATGACCGACGGCCACGTCGCCGAGGAGGGTTTCCTCGAGCTGCTCAACAACATGCTCACGTCGGGCATGGTACCCGCGCTTTATGCCGAAGACGAGAAGGACGGCATGATCAACACCGTGCGCGAGGAGGTCGTCAAGGCAGGCCTGCCCGACTCGAAGGACGCCTGCTGGCAGTACTTCGTGCAGAAGTGCCAGGCGAACCTGCACGTCCTGCTGTGCATGTCGCCAGTGGGCGACACGCTGCGCACGCGCTGCCGCAACTTCCCGGGCATGGTGAACAACACGGTGATCGACAACTTCGGGGTTTGGCCGACCGAGGCGCTAAAGGCCGTTGCGACGCGCTTCCTCGACAACGTCGACCTGCCCGACGCGCACCGCGAGTCCGTCATCGACCACATGGTCATGACGCACCAGAGCGTGCGGCAGTTCTGCAAGGATTACCTCACGCAACTGCGCCGGCACAACTACGTCACGCCTAAGAACTACCTCGACTTCGTGAGCAACTACGCGACTGAGCTCGCGAAGAATCGGCAGACCTTCGGCGACATGTCCAGCCGCCTGGACGGTGGCCTGCAGAAGCTCATCCAGGCGGGCGACGAAGTCGCCAAGATGCAGGTTGAGCTGGCGGACGCCGTGGTGGTCGTTGACAAGGCTACAAAGGAGTGCAACGAGCTGCTCGAGGTCATTTCGAAGAACACCGAGGAGGTCGAGGGCAAGCAGAAAATTGCCGGTGAACGCGAGGCCCAGCTCGAGATCGACTCAGTAGAGATCGCCAAGCAGAAGAAGGAGGCCGAGGAGGCGCTCGAGGAAGCAATCCCGGCGCTCGAGGCGGCCGCCGAGGCGCTGAACAATCTGAAGAAGGAGGAGATCACGGAGATTCGCTCGTTCGCCAAGCCGCACGTCCTGGTGCAGAAGGTGTGCGAGTGCGTGGTCATCATGCGTGGCATTAAAGAGGTGTCGTGGAAGAGCGCCAAGGCGATGATGAGCGACATGGGGTTCCTCAACTCGCTCATCCGCTACGACAAGGACGGCATCACCGACAAGCAGATGCGCGCGGTCAACTCGTACCTCAAAGATCCCAAGTTCACCCCCGACGAAGTGATGAACATCTCCACGGCCGGCGCGGGCCTGCTGCGCTGGGTGGTCGCGATGGCCAACTACAACAAAATCGCCAAGCAGGTGAATCCGAAGCGCCAGGCTGTCGCCACCGCCGAGAAGAAGCAGCGCCAGGCGCAGAAGGACCTCACCAAGATCAAGGCGGCGCTCAGCTCGCTGCAGGAGCAACTCGCCGAGCTCACGCAGCAATTTGAGACCAAGACGGTCGAGCAGCAGCAGCTCAAGGAGAAGGCCGAGCTCATGGAGCGCCGCCTGCAGGCGGCATCCAAGCTCATCACCGGCCTTGAATCCGAGCGCACGCGCTGGACGGCCGACCTCGAGACGCTTGCCACCAAAACCAGCGCGCTAGTGGGCGATTGTCTGCTCACCTCGAGCTTCCTCAGCTACGCAGGCGGTTTCACGTACGATTTCCGCCACCAGATGACCTACGTGATGTGGCAGAACGACCTGACGGAGAAGGGTGTCCCGCTGACGGTGCCCTTCCGCCTGGAGACGCTGCTCACCGACGACGTCGAGGTGTCGCAGTGGGGCGCTGAGGGCCTGCCCGCCGACGAGCTCAGCGTGCAGAACGGCATCCTCACCACACGCGCCTCGCGCTTCCCGCTGTGCATCGACCCTCAGATGCAAGCAGTGACGTGGATCAAGAGACGCGAGGGCAAGAACTTAGAGGGTCGCGTGCGGACCTTCAACGACGCGGACTTCCTCAAGCAGCTCGAGCTAGCCATCCAGTACGGGTTCGCCTTCCTTTTCGAGAACCTTGACGAGTACATCGACCCGATCATCGACCCCGTGCTCGAGAAGAACTTGACCGTGGGCGCCGGCGGGCGAAAGATGATCAAGCTGGGCGACAGCGAGGTCGAGTGGGACGACGGCTTCCAGCTGTATATGACCTCCAAGCTGAGCGCGCCGCACTACTCGCCCGAGGTCTCGGGCAAGACCATGATCATTAACTACGGAGTTACCCAAAGCGGCCTGCAGGAGCAGCTGCTGAACGTGACGGTGGGCCACGAGCGCGCGGACCTCGAGGAGCAGCGCGAGGCGCTCGTGCAAGAGATGAGCGCGAACAAGGCGACGCTCAAGGCGCTCGAAGACTCACTGCTGGCCAATCTGTCGAGCGCTACTGGCAACATCCTCGACAACTCGGAGCTCATCAGCACGCTCGATGACGCCAAGACGCAGGCGGTGGCCATCGGCGCGGCGCTCGAGAAGGCGAAGGTGACCGCCGAGGAGATCGACGAGGTGCGCCAGGGCTATGTACCCGCGGCGGCGCGTGGGGCAGTGCTCTACTTCGTGATGGCCTCGCTCAGCGCCATCAACAACATGTACGAGTACTCCCTGGCGGCGTTCTTGCAGGTGTTCAACCTGTCGCTCGACACCTCTAGGAAGGACACCGACCTCGATGCGCGCCTTCGCAACATCGTCGACGCCGTCACGCAAGACGTGTACAATTACACGTGCACGGGCCTCTTCGAGAAGCACAAGCTTATGTTCTCCTTCCAGATGACCGCCAAGATCATCGACCAGGAGGGCGCCCTCAACCGCGAGTACTTGGACTTCTTCCTCAAGGGCAACCTAAGCCTGGAGAAGAGCGCGCGCAAGCGCCCCGCCTTGTGGTTTCCGGAGCAGGGCTGGGAGGACCTCGTGCGCGCCGCGGAGATTGACGAGAAATTCGCGGAGCTGGCGGATCACGTCGAGAAGAACGCGGACGCGTGGCAGGCCTACTATGACCTGGAGGCGCCCGAGAGCGCGCCCATGCCGGGCGGCTTTCGCGAGCGTCTGGACGACTTCGAGCAGATGATCGTGATGCGCTGCCTGCGCATGGATCGTGTGACCGTGACAATCACCAACTACGTAGTCGAGCACATGGGCGAGAAGTATATTACCCCGCCTGTGCTCGACTACAAGGCCATCTACCAGCAGAGCGGGCCACTCACGCCCGTCGTCTTTGTGCTGTCACCAGGCGCAGACCCGGCGTTCGATGTGTTCAAGCTTGGTGAGTCGATGGGCTACAAGCCCGGCGGCAAGCTTAAGTACATGGCTCTCGGTCAGGGCATGGGCCCCAAGGCGCAGGAATTCCTGGAGACAGGCGCAGCGCGCGGCCTGTGGGTGATGCTGCAGAACTGCCATCTTCTGCCCAGTTGGCTGAAGACCCTCGAGAAGATCCTCGAGAAGATCACCAACCCGCACAAGGACTTCCGGCTTTTCCTGACGACCGACCCCACGGATAAGTTCCCTCTGGGTGTGCTGCAGCGCTCGCTCAAGGTCGTGACCGAGCCGCCCAACGGCCTCAAGCTCAACATGCGCGCTTCCTACTCAAAGATCACCGAGGAGACGCTCGCGGAGTGCCCGCACGAGGGCTTCAGGCCGCTGGTCTACGTGCTATCCTTTTTCCACGCGGTGGTGCAGGAGCGGCGCAAGTATGGCAAGCTCGGGTGGAACGTGCCGTACGACTTCAATGAGACGGACATGCGCATCTCCATGACGCTCATCAACACGTACCTCACCAAATCGCACAACAACGGCGATGACAGCATGCCGTGGGATACGCTACGCTACCTCATCGGCGAGGCCATGTACGGCGGGCGTGTGAGCGACGGCCTCGACCGGCGCATCCTGAACACGTACCTCGACGAGTACCTCGGCGATTTTCTGTTCGACTCATTCCAGCCCTTCCACTTCTACATGTCGAAGGAGGTGGACTACAAGATCCCGCCGCAGGGTCCAGTCGCCAACTACACGGACGCCATCTCTGAGCTCCCCATGGCGCAGACACCCGAGGTGTTCGGCCTGCATGCCAACGCGGACATATCGTACTACACCAACGCCACCCGCCAAATCTGGCGCGACCTGGTCGCGCTGCAACCGCGCGTGGGCGGCGGCGGCGACGGCGTGTCGCGTGAGGACTTCATCGGCGGCGTGGCGCGCGACATCTTGGACAAGCTGCCCGAGCCCTTCGACATGCCCGTGCTGCGCAAGAGGATCGGGGTGCCGGGCCCCACCACAGTGGTGCTGCTGCAGGAGCTCGATCGGTGGAACAAGATGGTGGAGAAGATGAGCGGCAGTCTCAAGGACCTCCAGAAGGCGCTCGTGGGCGAGATCGGCATGAGCGCCGAGCTCGACGCGTTGGGTTCCTCTATTTTCGACGGGCAGCTGCCGGAAATGTGGCGCCGGCTCACCTCGCAGACTGAAAAGAACCTCGCGGGGTGGATGCTATACTTTGAGCGACGGCACAAACAATACGTGTCGTGGGTGGCGGAAGGCGAGCCCGCGGTCATGTGGCTGGCTGGCCTGCAGATCCCTGAGACGTACATCGCCGCGCTCGTGCAGACGGCGTGTCGCGAGAAGGGCTGGCCTCTCGACAAGAGCACGCTGTACACCAAGGTGACCACCGTGACCGACCCTGCCGAGCTCAAGGACAAGAAGCTGCCCTTCGGCAGCTACGTGTCGGGGCTGTACCTCGAGGGCGCCGGATGGGACCTCAAGACCTCGCGCCTCCGCAGGCAAAATCCCAAGGAGCTCGTCACCGAGCTTCCCGTGCTGCAGATCATCCCCGTGGAGGCGACAAGGCTCAAGCTGCAGAACACATTCCGCGCCCCCGTCTACGTCACGCAGTCGCGCAGGAACGCCATGGGCGTGGGGCTCGTCTTCGAGGCCGACCTGGCGACCAGGGATCACAGCAGCCACTGGGTGCTCCAGGGCGTCGCGTTGACTCTGAACATCAGCTAGACGAAACGAGCCGCCAGCGAGGAGAAGGGGTCATCCTCAGCGCAGGTCCCGTCGAAGAGACAGGGAACGGAGAAGAGAGGCCAGCGGCGGGCGGAGCAATCCTTCATCTCACCCCCAACCACACCTAGTACTAACTAATTAAATTAATGAGCCTAACACTATGAATACAACCGCGCAGTTCCGACCGTCCCAGCTGCAGCGGACGCGCTTCCCGCGGTGCCACTTAGTCGTCGCTGAAGATGGCGCTGAGCAAGAATGCGTCTATTTCGTCGCGCGGTGGAGGCGGCGGAGGCGGAACCAACGGAGCCTCCGCCTGACCGCGCGTCAGCGCATCGCCAGCCACCGATAGACCTGACTGCTCGGGCGGCAGCAGGACGCCCGCACTCTGAAACTGGCCTCCGGCCGCTGCCCCTCCACTGCCGCCCATCCAGTCGCCTTGGCGCGAAAGTAGCTCCTTCGTCTTGTCGCCGGACCCGTGCTTCGCGGCGGCACCCTTGGGCGCAGGCACGCCAAAACGCTTGCACAGCAGCCGCGCTGGCTCCCATGGCTCGACCTGACCGTGCCCAGTGCGATGCCACCCAGCGCGCGAGCAGCATGGCAGCGCGCTCAAGAGGTCAGTTTGGCGAGGCGAATGCGCGCCAACTGCTGTGAACGACGGGGCGCACGTACATCGGGCGCGAGGTGGCATCCCGCCCGGCGCGATGACGCGCGCATACCTTTCGACCAGTCGCAGGGCCAGGCGCGGTGGCCTCCACAGCGGCACCAGCGGGTGCAAAGCGATCGCCCATATTGAAGCCTGCACCGGCAACAGAGGGTGGAGCAGGCACGCCTGCAACGGCCCCCGTCTGCCCAGCGCCGGCCACGTATGGAGGTGCGGGCCGACGCAGCTCCGCATCGTCACGCATGATGGCCTCGCGCTCTCGAAGCGTCGTTGCCGCCTCGGGGTATGCACTTGCTTGTGCACCAAGACCACTCGCAGCGGCTGCCGCTGTGGCCGCCAGTGCAGCTGTACGTGCTTCGTCCTCGCGGAGCTTTGCACCCAACTCGTGCTTCTTGAAGGCGTAGTAAGCCGCTCCCTCCCCGCCGAATAAGAACACGAAAGCACGATTCCCGGCATTGCGGTCCCGTGCAATCTCCTCGAAGTCGGGGCCGTTCTTGACAACAAAGGCGGCGAGCGTGTCTGCCGCCCGCCGGACTTCAGCGTTTCGTGGCGGCGGCGCGGGTGGCGGGGCCGGTCCGACCCCTCCCGTGGCGGCGGCCACGTTCTCAAACACATGTACGCCATCGAATTCGGCCGGCACGTCGAGTGTGGTCTCATCGAGGACGTCAGCAAGGGCGGCCACGCGCATGTGCCCCACCTGATGTGCGGCCACGAGCTCGACGCTCTCGGCCACTTTGGGCGCCTCTTTGGGTCGCGCCGCAAAGAGCGACAGTGTGCTGTCGTGCTCTGATCGCGCGTGGGCCATGCTCATGCCCAGCCGCTGCTTTTCGCGCTTTTCGCGCTGCTCGTGCATCGCCGCGTCGCGAGAGAGTGCACGCGCGCCCCCGAGGGCGCCGCGATCGCGCAGCGTCGAAGTAAACAGCCTGCTGCCGCCTCCCTCGCGCTGCGGGCCGTCGTCGTAAATGTCGTCGCCATCCCCGTCAGCGTCGTCCATGACGTACGCACCGGGACCCTCGTGGGTATACATGGCACCTGCCGTCTCTTGGCGCGCGGCAATCATGTCGCTCAGTAGCTTCGGCCGTTGCGAGTTTTCAAGCAGCGACTGCTTGGGTGTGCTCCGTGCTGGGCCGGTGTCGAGCCTCTCACCCGCACCGCCGTATCCAACGCCGCGTCTGCTCCGCCGCGGCCTCACCTGGGGTGCGTACACGTCCACCTCCTCGCCACCCGTGAGAAGCACCACCTTCGTGGCGCCAGGCTCGCCAGCAGCTGCGCCGCGAACCTTGACCGCGCGTGCGCCAATGCCGCCGCCTTCCCGCCATCCGAGCGTACGCAAGAGCTGCAGACCCTTGCGCTCGACCTCAGTGCTGCCATGGCTGGCCTTGCCGCGCTCAGTGCTACCTGCGGCAACGCTTTCGACTGCCGCTTGTGCCACCATGCCCGCAAAGCTGTCCTCGGCGCGCACAACCTTGCCCAAGCTTGCCACCGCACCTCCGCTTGCTCCGTTCCCCAAAGGGCTACTATGCGAGTCGTATTGCGGCGAACAGCGCAGTGGCTTGCCAGCGCCCTTGGCGAGCGCAGCACGCTCGGCTTCGTCCATGAAGTCGGCCGCGGCAGCTGCTACCGGCGCCGCGCGCTTTGAACGCGAGCTGATGAACGAGCGCGGCACGAAGCCCGCAGACGCATCGCTCACGGCATCCTCCAGGCCTGGACCAGCGCGCGCCGCGTGGTGCACAAGACTCCTTGCGGAGAAAGCGTCGCCGGCTGCTGGCGCCGCGCCAGCCCCTCTACGCGCGCCCGATCCACCACTAGATCCATCGCCGGCAGGCTGCGACCCATCACTGCCAGGCGCTGTGCCGTACGCACGCATTGGGTCGAGGCGAGCCGCCCGCCGCCGCCTCTCCTGTTGCATCATGCCGCCTCCGCCGTACATCGCTCCCAGCGGGGCGCACCTTCCCGCCGCACCGCCTCAGCACGGGCGCGTGCCGGCGCTCATCGCCGTGCGCACCGCCGCTCCGCCGCTCGCGGTGTGGCAGCGGCGGGCGGGTACGAGCGCGAGCATTGCCCGGCGCACACTTGAGCGGGGAGGAAATAAGGGCGAAAAAAAAAAAAGGTCTAGCTAGCGAGCCGGCCGGGCGGCACACAGCTGCGGCCGTGCACCCCCGCCCTGCGCGCGCTCGCGCTCGCGGGCCGGCCGCGCAGTCGCGCGGACGCGGCTGCGCGGCCGCACGCGGGGCTTGTTTGCTTAGTCGCTGGGTGGGTGGTGGTGGCGGCCGCCTTTGCAGCGGTGGCCCTTTCCCAGCGGCCTCTCCTCTCCAGCGCGCGCGGGCGCGGGGAATGGGGCTTGGTGGTCTGGGGGATGGGGGTGGAGTATGGGTGCGCACACGCGACGGTGCGGTGTATCAATGGCCGAAAGCCTGTGTGCGCGCGGGCGTGCTCTGTGCTGACGCGCCCGCCCCCCAGGTGCGTCGGCTCGAAGATCTGGATCCTCCTCAAGGACGACAAGGAAATCGTCGGCACGCTGCGCGGCTTCGACGCGTACGTGAACATGGTACTCGAGGAGGTCACCGAGTACGAGATCACGCCCGAGGGCAAGCGCGAGACGAAGCTTGACACGATCCTGCTCAACGGCAACTCAGTGGCGGTGATGGTCCCAGGCGGCGAGCCGCCAGCCACGCAATGAGCGCGCCGCGCGGCTGCTGCCCCTCATGCTCTGGAGTGGCAGGTCGCTGCGCTCTCTCTCCCGGTAATATTCAGGTGCACTCCCATGCCCGCGCTTCTCTCGCGCGCGACGGGTCAGGACGCACTTGGTGACTGGGCACATGCGCGCCTGCTTGACAACGCATGGCGCGAAAGGACGAAGTGGCCGACAGAACTCTTCGCGCTCGCAGGGCCGACTGCCACCATGCCGTGAAGAAATAGTACACTACAGATCATTATCACATGTGAGCATGGTACAATGGGGACATGCTCACACGATGAGGCCGCCCTCACAGCGCTCGTGGGCGAGTCTATGCACAGGGACAGGGTCGTGCTGCGCCGAGCGAGCCAAAGAGCTGCGCGTCCCTACTCGACGCCTACCGACGCCGAGCCAGGGAGGATCTGCGAGCACGCGTAGGCCGCGCGCAGCGGCGCAGAGGCCTGTCAGCTGAACGATCACAGCGCGCCGGTGGGGCCTGGCACCTAGCACACAGCGCAGCCACGGGCGCAACCACAGCATGCCAGTCGAGCCTGGCAGCGCGTAGAACAATTGAGGTCCTGCAGGCCGGCCAGATAGGGGTGACCGTCAAGTCAACAACACGGGCGCACCTTCTCGATCTTGCTGTATTCCCAGTCCTTGTTGCACAGCGGGCATGCCGAGCGTGTCTTCAGCCAGCGCTGCGATGGCAGAGAATGGTTCGTGTGGCGGCACGAAAGTGTTAGGGCACATTCAAAGGCAACGGGACAAGCATGAGCGGTCTGCAAGCAAGCAGGTGCGGGCTTGGGCGGCACGGCACTTACTTGAATGCAGTCCAGGTGGAAAACATGACTAGTGAACGCACACCATCGAGCGAGGGAGGATGTGCGTGCGTGCGCAACACGGACGGAGTGGAGCGGCGATCTGTCAGCTATGCAGCCACAGCGAGGCAGCGAGCAGCGAACAAGCGGTGGCCGAGTCAGCGCAAACACAGTCGAGGTCGGCCACGCACCCGCACGTTCCCCACGCGATACTGAGTCCAGGATGGTCGGGATCCCCGGTCGGGTTGGCCTGGTACTCGATGCTCGGCTCGTACAGGTTGTTGCGGCAGATCTGCAGTGGCGAGCTGTCAGCTGCCTAGCAAAGCGCGTCGGGGGCGCTGCGCAGCACACGCGCGCGCGCGCCCGTTGCGTCGCACCATCTCACCGGGCGCGGCCACAGCAGCGCCACGCATGCGCGCGCCTTCAGCCGCACACGCCGTGCAGCGCGCGCACGCCGCACACGTACCGCGCAGGTGTCGGTGCAGATGGCCCAGCTCCACGTCGCGATCGCCGTCCACTTCTTGATCTCGAAACGCTTCTTCTCGGGCGCCCCGCTCGGCCCAGCGCCGTCGCCCGCGGGCATCGGCGTCGCAACCTCCGCCATGGCCCCCCCCCCCTCACCACCCCGGCCCACCACCTTCACCCCGCCCGCGTCTGCCCCTCCTCTGCCAGGCTCCGCCCCTCTTGCCTGCCCCTCGCCCCGGCCACAGACGCCGCGCGCTCGCGGTGTGGGCGCCCCGCCGGACCAGACCCAGCGCGCACGAACGCGCGCGCGCGCGCAAAAATGTTTTGGGGTAGAAACACTTTTAGGGTTTAATAAAAGCAAGAAGACGTCAGATCGGTATCAATTTGGGCTGCGCCGCGCGCCGCCCCCGGCGGCCGCACCGCTTCGTTCGAGGCGCCGAGCCCCAAACCCGGGGCCATTTTATTTTCGTTCGGTTCGGGCGTTTTCGCGGCGCGCGCGCGGCCGGGGGGGCGAGCGAAATCCATGCGATTTGACGTGGCGCGATTTTTTTGATGGATTTTGGGAGTTTTTTTTTTTTTGGCGCGAGGTGGGAGGTCGGCGTCCCCCGACTGGGCCGGCGGCGGTGCGAGCGCGCGCTTCCGCGCGGCCAGACTGCGCGCCGCGCCGGCTGAGCCGGCTGCCGTTGCAGCCTCGACCGCGCAAGCACCAGTGGCTGCGCCTGCAGCCCCACATGCCCCACAGCCCGCCGCTGACAACAAAGCCGTACCCTCTGACTCCAGTGGTCATGTAAGCTTACTGTACGATGCGCTTACTCGCCCCCCACCCCGCGTGGCGACTCCGCCACCTCCTCCTCCTCGAGCGCGTTGGTATACGCCCACGCAAGACTCGCGCCCACAGCCGCCTGGATCCCGAGCGCGATGGGCACACCGCCTCCGCCGTAGAGCGCCGCGCAGAGCACAGAGCCGCCAAGCTCGTAGGCTCCATAGAGGGCGAGCGCGCCGTCGGCTGGGCATGGCCGCGGACGGCGAAGCGCGTCGCTGCCACTCCAGAGCGCTGCAGCGACGCACACGGGGCCTGTCACGCACCAGCCATACTGGTTGTCATTCAATCGAGCGCGTGCGCGTGCGCGCGCGACATAGCGGGCACGCGGGAGCGCAGAGCACGCTCACGTCAGCGCTTGGGCGAGAGCGGGCAACGCGCAGCACAGCACTGCAAAGGCAGCCTCGCACGTACCGCCCCCGCCCTACCGAGCGCAGAGAGCTCATCCAGCGAAGGGGCCCCGTTTACACGCAGTGCGAGCTGTGGTCCGAGCAGGTCCGCCACGTGCGCTGCGCCCGCCACCCCGTATGCGCCGCACACGATGAGCCGCACGTCGCGAAGGACGTCGCACCACCGCGAGCGGAAGCCCGGGGGCGGCTGTTGCGCGCCGCCGCTGTCGCCGCCAGCCCCCTCCCGCGCGGCCGTTCGCGCGCGCGTGCGCCGTCCTACGCGGGATATACGACCACACGCGCGCGCTGTGCGCGGCTGTGCGGCCATGGCTGTCATCTCACCCCCTATCAGTGTCCCAATGCGCAGCAGCTCGGTGCCCGTTCGAGTGCGCGTTGTGGCGCCAAAAGTTGGATAAGATTGATAAGATTTAAGTGATGCTGCGCGTGCGCTCGCGCGGGCCGCCAGTGCGACGGCCGATGGCGCTGCGCGCGGCAGCCGGGCGCTGCCTTTGCGCCAGGCGCGCACGGCCAGCCGAGCGCGCGCGCGAAGAGCGCGCACCTCCGATCCAGTGCTGCCGCCGCGCGCCCGCGCGTGCGATGCGTGCTGTTGTCCAGCGGTGCACACAGGTGAGAGACGACGGGCACACGCCACGTGCATGCCATGCGTGTGTGCACACGCGCACGCGCACACGCACACAGGGGCAGGAATTCGCACGCGCGGGGGCGCGGACGTGGCCGGTGACGGAAGTTGCAGCGTCCACAGCCACTCCACCTGCTCCTCGGTGTCCCCACAGCTGACACATCACGCGCACCTACTCCCAACACGCACCACCACCAAAAATAGGCGTCCGTGTCCGTAGAAGGTGAGACTGTTGGGGCCGTCAGCGGGCCCTCTCTCGCCGTACTCGTCGGCGTAGGGCGCGAGGATACCGAGGAGCAGGTGGAGTGGCTAGCACGCAAGCTGCTCAACATGCGACTATGGGCAGGCGATGACGAGAAACCGTGGGCGCGTTCCGTGCGCGACATGGGCGGAAGTGTGCTCGTCGTGTCCCAGTTCACTCTGCATGGGAAGCTAAAGGGGAACAAGCCAGACTGGGGGCGAGGTGCGTGCGCACGAACATCCTTGCTTGCGTGCGCGCACGTACTGATACGTGTGACATGGCACACGCAGGCGTTGACGCACACGCGCGCTCGCGAGCACGCGTATGCGTGCGCGACTGTCGCTTGTACGGGCGCGCCCTCGATCGCACATGCATGCATCCTCCCGTGCGTCCAGCTGCTGGCCCTGAGCCTGCGCGCGCACTATACGAGTCGCTGCTCGCGCGGCTACGCTCGGACCTGGGTGAAGAGCGCGTGGCTGCAGGCGTTTTTGGGGCCATGATGGCGTGCAGCTTCGAGAACGACGGCCCCGTGACCATGGTGCTAGACAGTGACGCCAAGTGAGCGCCCGCGCGCGCTCCCCAACAAAATCTATCAATCGAGCTGGCTTTAGGCTCCAGTGTACGCACAGACACGTGGATTGGAAGAAGCGCACACGCGCGTGTTTGAGCACGCGGGTGCACCAGCGCGCCTGCGTGCGCACCCATGCGCTTACGTTCCCAATCGAGTGTCTAGTGTAACGGCGGGATATTATACAGAGTTGCTCAATAGACTGGCAGCAGCCGCATGATCTTTTTGGTGATGGTCGGAAGGTCGACGCCTGCCACCTGCGCTCGAGCGCGCGCGTGTGCACGGGCGCGTGCAGAGAGGCGTCAGTCAGTGGCGCCCATGCTTCCATGCTTGAAAGTGTCCGTGCGTGCGCATCGCAGGCGCGCCAGCGCAGGTATTGACGCGCACACGTGTGTGCGCGAGCGCCACTCCCGCATGAAGCCATCCGCTCGCTCGTGCCCCTGCGCGCGTATGTCGCACCTCTCCCACGACCCTGCCGTCCTTAATGAAGAGGAATGCCGGCGTGCACTTGCCCTTGAACTTAGCGCACGCGTCGCAGGTGTCGGCGCAGGCAGCGTAGAATTTAACCTTTGACTCTGAGTGGTCGAAGCAGATCTTCTTGAGAGCGTTCACCACGCCCTTGGACGGGCCGCACCACTCTGAGAAGACCTCGATCACCTGAGTTACGTAGCCACGCGGCGAAGGGATAGGTGAGTGAGCGTGCATGCGCACCAGTGCGTGTGCGTATACGAGTGCATGCGTGTGCGCGCGTTCCCACGCACGCGCGCGTCCGCATGCACTCGTATACATCCGGAGGGACGGAGCGCGATGCCGTGCGGGCAGGCGGCCCACAGGCGCTAGCACGACACGAGGGGGAGGGGTGGAAGGGGAAGATGGCGCGCGAGCGAGGCGCGGGCGCGCGAGCCTCGTACCTGTAGGTACCCCGGGCAGCCGGGCGCGAGCTCGGAGCCGACCTCGCGCTGCCACGCATCCTCGGTGTCGATGCGCGTCTGGAACGACGACATCGCGGTCGCGGCGCGGCGCGCGGCGCGGCACGCGGCGCACGGCGAGTGGCCGCCTCTGGCCTGGCAGAGCCTCCGTTCTCCCTCTCTCGTAGGTGCCTGCAGCGCCCGCAGAGCGCGCACGCACGCGCGAGGCCCCCAGCATGCGGTTGGCCCAACGAGTTGCCGGGGAACGGGAACCCGCGGCAGGACATTTCAGTCGCGCGCCCTCCGCAGAGTCCTATCGAAGACCATGCATCCCACGCACACTGGGAGCGGGCCTGTTCCGTAGTACTAAAATGCAGGTCAGAATCAAAGCGATAGGAAGTTCTACAAAAAAAATCGGCGGATTTTCCCCTGTGAGCTGCTGGGAAAGAGGGGCGGGCCGCGGGCGGGACGGCGGTGCAGGGGGAGCGGGCAGTGCACCGCGCCGGCGCCACAGCGCGCCTGGTGCGAGCGCGGGAGAGCCCGCCCTCCCCGCCTCTCCTTCGACCGGTCTCTCTCCGAGGGCGGAGGGCGGCCGCACGCGCGAGTCGCGTGCCGCGCGGCGCACGCGCCGCGCTCCGCTGCGCGTGCGTGCGGGCCTGCGCGGGGATTTAGGGTTGGGCTGCGGACTGGTGGCGCCATGCGCGCGGCGCGCGCCGCCATGGGCGTGTACAACAAGCATCCGAACGTGTGGACGCCGTTCGGCGGCTGGTACTCGGACCCCAAGCAATGGAAGCGCAACACAGTGATGGCGGGCATCGGCATGGCCAGCATCCTCGTGCCTGCGTTCATGTACAGCGCGTCGATTGAGGTACGGGCGGCCACCACTGCTGCGAACGGCGTGGGCGCGGCGCCAGCGCAATGTCAAGCAGATGCGCGCGAGTGCCACGTGCTGTGGACTGCGCCTCGGGTGCGCTCGTCCCCTAGGCCCCGTGTACAGTGCCACACAGCATGTCGCTGCCCGCGCCGCGATCTGCGCCTGAGCTCTTTCGGCGCCTTGCAACGACCACGGTGGAGCGCTTCCCTCGACGCTGCGCCGGGCTGAGGAATCAAGCTGACGCACTCGCGCCATTCTTCCCCCCGCACACGTGCGCCGCGAACACGCGCAGCAACGGCCCATTGAGCCCAAGTTTCCCATCCCTTCACAGAAGTGGTGCAAGAACTTCGGAGAAAATGCCTACAAGTGAAGTAGGCACCGGCGTCGCTGCCCTGTAAAACACATTTTTGGAATACTGCAGCACGCATGCTCACGACGACGTGCGCACAGACAGAGAGCTGATTACCCCCTGTCTCATCGCGCGGGGTCGCCGCGCGCGCGCGTGCTCCCGAGCGGATTGTACACGATTTACACGATGAGAGTACAATTGCGAGCAGTGGCGCACCTACCCGAAGAAGGACGAGCCACTGGACCCGAAGAATGAGCTGCCAGCCTGGACCCCGCTTGCCAGCTCCGCGTCGCTAAGGACGTAGCGCTGTGAGCGGCGCTTTCCAAACAGTAGACAGCACACACCGAGCAGCGAGAAGAACGCCCCTATCCCGCCGAGCGCGTACCAATACTCTTGCATGGTCGATACCTTTTCGATACTGATGGTGGGCGGCTCCTCAGCCTCCGGCATCTGCACAAGGAATGCCATCACCTCAAGCGCCTCTCCCGCGTCGAGTGACGCCGGGGCGCGCACTGACGTGCACATGACCTCTCCGATGTACGAGGTGGTCCCTGAGGCCGTGTCGACTGCGGCCGTCATCTCAGGCTGCGCGCAAGTGACTTCGCCGAAGACGCCGTAGAGCATGTCATCTTCTGTGTGCATCAGGTCGTAGTAGAAGCCCGCGGCCCCGTCGTCGACACCAGAGTCGTCCGGCCCGAAGCTTAGTAGGGCGGCGCATGTGACACACTCAGTTGCTGAGAGCTGGCGCGTGTGCTTCACCGGAAGAGTCACCGAGTATCCTGTCCCGCCGTCGCCCTGCGAATGAGCCGCGACAGCGACTGGCGTCGACAGCGACATCGAAGTTGCCATAGTAACCGCGACACCCGCGAGGCAGCGTCCTTGAGAGCAGAGCACGGGCGATCGCAGCACGCTCGGGGAGTGCTCGGTGAAAGCTGCGACAACAAGAGCGTCTTCGCCTGCAGCAACGGACACTGCAGAGGCCGGCGGCAGATGCCACTTGCTCCCGAGAGGCAGCTCGGCAGCCTCACCCGCTACGGGCCACGTCGCCTGCGACAGTCGCTTGACGGCCAGCGATAGCACCTCGCCGTCGGACACGTGCGACAGTGGGCCACCAACGGCGCCATCGCCGTCCACCATGATTTGCAGCAGCGCCGAGGCCACACCACGAGCATTTCGCATCGCATCTTGGATGGTGATGATTGCGAGCGCCTCCGCCGAAGGAGGAGGCGGCGGCGGCGCTTGCAGCAGCCGGCGCGCGGCGAGCGGAGGTGGCATAGTGCTCGCTGAGGCGGCAGTCGGCGGGGGCACATTCGAAGATCCCGACGTTGATGGAGATGGCACGACGTACAACTCTGCCGCTCGCGCCGAGGCTGCTGTGGAGTCGTGGCTGCGAACGCCACCAACGTGTGGCGACGTGGCGATCGCCTCGACTACGTGGCCGAGGCCGGCAACGAGCTCGCGCATATCGGCGACACTCACACGTGTGCCAGCGTCGATCGCATCCGAGAGAGCATCGCCAATGAGCTCAACGCCCTCGAAGGCGGCCTCGGCATTCACATCAGGTGCGTATGCAAATGCGACGCTTGCCATGCGTGTCGTCCAGCGGAGCGCCCGACCAGCAGCCAACGCATCCCCGCCACTACGAGAGCCGCCGTTGCTGAGGGCATCGCGCGCAGCCGCAATCGCTCTCTTGCGGACAGCCGCGCGCCGATCGGCGCTCCCGTCCAACGCCGAGTTCAAAGTCGCGCATGCCAATCCGCCGGCTCGCGCAAGCTCCACCGCATCGAATGTCGACTCGGCGGCTGCGAGCACGGCCTCGGCAGCACCAATGACATCCGAGGGTGATGTCACGAAGGCAAGATCAACCTCAGAAGTTGCGCCAACGCCGTGTGCGTCATCGACATCGACATACGCAATGGCCAAGCCGTCCGCGCCGGTGGCGGCCACGGGCGCGAGAGCGCTCTGGACGCTGCCACCTATGGTCCCCCACGGGCCCGTCAGTGGGATGCGCCTACGACCGATGTCCAGGACGCCGAACTCGTACGTCAGCCCCTCAGGACTACCAGCGCCATCGATCCAGCCAGACGCGTACAAGGCGACTTCTGTCGTAAGCGCCGCGCTGGTATGTGCTCGGTCGAGCACACCTCCAGTCGACAGGGCCCCTTTAATGTTGCCACCATGGGGCAGTCCGCTCGCCAGAATGGTCACCCGAGCAAGTCCGCGCTCGTGTTCCGGCGCGTCCGCCACTGCCTGAAGTGTGTACAAAGCTCCAGGACTAAGAAAGCCGGCAAGCACTTGGAGTTGCGAGTCGCCAGCGCCTCCTATGAATGCGTGCGAGTGCCCACTCATCAATGCTCGCCCGAAGCCGCCGCCCGGAGCCGACCACGAGAATGGACCGACGTCAGCGCTTCCCTCGACAGAAGCCGCCGCGGTCACAACCTGGCGCTGTGCGGAGTCGAAGATCAGCTCGTCGCCAGCACGCGAGAGCGACTCTGCCACACTGATGTTCACCTCGACAGCCAGGCCTTCGACAACTTCAAGCGTCTGAAACGCGACGGCGGTCTTTTCACCGACGGTAACGTCGGCGCGAATGCGGAAGCGCCGGCCATTGGTAAACTCAGGCGGCACCGACACTGTCTGAGGTGGCAGCTCCAAAACTGCCGTAGTCGAAGTAGCCAATGCCTCCGCGACACTTGGATCGCAATCAGTGTCGTACGTAGTGGTGTGATCACCAGGCTCTGACACAGTCCTACAGCTCCACACAACCGAAGACACCGGCACGTTCGGCGAGTCTGGGTCAGCGCACTTCGAAGCATCAAGCACAATCACCCCGGAGCTGCCCACGCGGCGATACGTGCCACCTGTGAGAAATGCCTCAGCTGGCGAAGACTCCGCCGCCACTTCAACAGTCGCCTCATATGACCGCGTGCCGAGGTATGTCGTGGTCACACCAAAGACGTAAGTCGAACCAACATTGAGGCAACGTGCTGGCAGGACCAGATCGCGCGCGTCCATAGGCACCTTGTCACGCTCAATGCACGGTACGTCTCCATCAATCACACGCCAGGCATACTCGAGCGCGCCGTCGCCGTGTGTGGCCACCGGATCGGCCACGTCGACACTCTGGCGACAGATCACCGCCGGAAACGCGACTGTGGAAGCGAGGCGAAGAGGCTGAGCCGCCATGTGACGTCGCAACGCCGGACCTTGCACAGTGACCGCGGCCAAGGGCGCATTCCCGAAGGCTACCACGTGCGGTGCGGACGCCGCAGTCTCGCCGATGCAATTCTCGACCGTCACAGTTATCGAGTACTCGAAGTCTACGACTGCCTCGAAGCGGGTCACGTTGCCATCGAGGTACAGCACAGGGCCCTCGCTGAGGCCGATGCGTGAGACAAATGTGCCGATCGGAGGCATCTGCGTCCCAGTAGATGGATCAACAATACGCACCACTTCCCACCTGTACTTGGTTTCACCGAGCGCCCATCCTGGATCGCTCGCAGACGCGTCGAGTGACATGGGCGAACACGCCCCAAACAGAGACGCACCCGCGATGCGCGCCTCGAGGGCAGGGCCGACGCGTGGCAAAGCGAGCTCGACTGCGCCGTCAAAGTATAGCAAGTCCGAAGAGAAGAGCTCCTCGACGAAGACAAGAGAAAATCTCGAGTCGCCATCACGCACGCGCTCGCACACGCTGTTGCTGGAGCCGTCGCTATACCCCGGGGTGCCAAGCTGCACGGCGAGTTCGTGTTCTGATCGCCGATAGCATGCCGCCCCCGTGCCCAAGAGGTCCGTCACTGTCGCCGGGGCAAACACGTCCTCGCACACGAAATTCTCGGACGCAAACACGTCAGGAGAGTCGCTGAAGGATACGACGATTTCCGCGCGTTGCGCGTCCAGATGCGCCTCTGCGTCTACCACGCGAGGCTGGATCGTAACCCGGAAAGACGCTGGCGAGGCGTCGGTTTGGCCACGAGCACTCGACCGCGCCTGAACTACCATATCTCCCAGCCCGCTCACCGGGACCTCGAAGACTGACTGGCCGGTCGGAAGAGCTACCCAAGGGGCCGAATCGATGCGATACTCGAAAGTCGCCTCGTGGTCGATCGTGGAAGTCCCCTTGAGCACGGCCCCAGCCTCGAATTTGAGCATCCAGGTGGTTGGCAGGCCGATCCGCTTGGGAGGTTTGTATACGAAGTACGTATCGGGTGGCAGCGGGTCGCCACAAGAGGAGCGCGGGTCACCCGGATAACCCCACGGGCAATCGCCACACTCGATGACGCTCGCGCTGACATCCCCGGCGAGGTAGTCCATGGGATACGTGAAGTACGCGGGAAGCGTGAAAGCTGCGCCCCCGACTGCGCAAGTATCTGTCAGCCACTCGGCCGTGAGTGGACAATTGCCGTGCCACGCGGCACCTTCGTAGCTCGCGCAGTGCCTGAAGTATGGTTCGAGAGTGTCCCAGGTTGCCATCCAGCACGTGCAGTCAGACACGTTTTCAGCCGACCCACACTCCTCTTCTTGGCTGAGCGCCAGACGGGCGTCCGTGTGGTTGCACCCGGGGGCCGCGAGAATGGCAGCTACGTGCGCGCTCCGCAAGGCGCTACACCGCGCATCTAGCGTGGTCTCCACGATGTCACATGTGACCTCAACGGCACACCCTCCATTGGTGTCTTCGCAGGAGCCAAACATGGCCTCTGCTGTCAACGGGGGCGGCGACGGTGGCATCGGCGGGGGCAGTGGGGGGTGCGGCGGAGGGACAAGGATCGGCTCCGGGGGCGGGGTCATCCACGGGTGAGGGGCCGGTGGCGGCCCCGATGCGTGCACCGGCGGTGGCCCGTGCGCACCATACGCGCCCTGCTCGTCGCCTCCATAAGAGCCGTACGATGCCGGCGGCAGCATGGAGGGAGGCGGCAAAAACTCGCTGAACTCATCCTCGAATGGCGGCGGGACGTAGAAGGCCAGACCAGGGAGCGGGGGCGCGGACCCGTCGCCACCATCGCCGCAGCGCTGCGCGCTACCACCGTCGCCGTAGCCGTAGGCGTTGCCGAGCGCATCGCAGCCGTACCCCCCGGGGGGCGGCGGGAGCTCAGCTCGCGCGGGCGTTGCAGCGAGCGCCGCCGCCGCCGTCGCACAGACAAGCGCCACAGCTCGCGCGGCTACGGGGGTCCCCGCGGCGGGTCCACTCACCATTCTGCAACGGATCTCAGGACACGACAGCCACGCTGCGCCCCCCGGCGCGCTCCTCCGGGCGCCACGCCGCGGGATGCCGCGCTGCGCCTGCGCTCTCGCCGCCGGCGCCGCGGCCTGACGCCCCGCGGCGGCGTTCGAACGCG
>RQSC01000027.1:38262-85959 GCA_013416795.1 Prasinococcaceae sp. CCMP 1430
TCGTGAGCGGGGCGCGCGAAGCCGGGCCGCGCGGGGCGGCAACAGCGGCGGCGGATCCGGCCGCAGCAGGCGCGCGCTCGGTCGGTCGCCCGGGCAGCGGGGGCGTTTCTGAGTGAGGGGTTGCTGAGGTCGGAAACTGGGGGCGCGCCCCATGCGGGGCCACGCTGCGCCAGGCATCGCCGCAGGGGTGTAGAGCCAATCAGCGCCGGTGCAGGAAGCTCCCGCGCTGGCACACGCGCTGCAGGCGGCGCGGCGCACGTAGGCGTCGCAGCAGCGCGGGCAGCGGCTTAGCCGGGCGGTAGGCGCGCGGCTGCACGCACGCACAGCGCTCAGCGCGGCACGTGTGTACGCCGTGTACGGTCGCGATAGCGCACTGGCCGAGCATTGGACCCCTGGGGTCGCACGCGCGGCTGCAGCTATGGGGGCAGGGCGCGAGGGCGACCCAGACGCGCCCGCAGAGGTCGTAGACGGAGAGGGCGAGGCCGCGGAGGAGCCGGAGGGTACGGAGGAGGCCCCGGTTGCCGAGGAGACTATGACAGTGGCGTCGGCGGCTGCCGCCGCATTTGAGGCGGGGGACGATGCCCAGGCCGTTGCGGCCGCCACCGCACATATTGCTGCTGCGCTCGAGGTTGAGGAGTGGGCGAAGGACGAGCGCGGTGCGGTGGCAGTGGATCACATCTTGTATGCGGTCGGCTTCGCGCGCGACCTCGCGCTCGAGTGCGCTCACGCGGTCTTCCTTGCGGAGCTCGCTGCGGAGCTGCTGAAGCACGTACGCGCAGGCGGTGGCGAGGGCGAGGCGGTCGCGCACTTCAAGTCACGCGTCGCGGCCAACGCCGCCGCGCGACCCGCGCGCGCTGACACACTGCCCGCAGGAGCTCTTCGCGCTGTGGCCGACTTTTTCGTGCGCGGTTTTTTCGCGCACTACCGGCTGCATGCCTTCCTGTACTCGCGCGAACGCGAGCTCGACGAGAAGACTGTCGTGCGCCACGTCGAGCGCGCCATGATTCCGCCAGCACCGCCGCTGGCATCTGCGCGCACCGACGCTGAGTGGGAGGAGCACCTCGAGGCCGAGCGCGCGCGCGCTGAGGCAGCAGCCGCGGCGGCTGAGGCCGAGGCGCGAGCGGCTGCGGAGCGCGAGAGGTTGGCAGGGCGCACCGAGGAGGAGGTTGTCATGGAGAAGTTTGACCTCAAGAAAAAGGTACAATGGCATGAATGCAGGCGCGCTCACCGTGCGCGCTCGCCGTGGCACAGCCTTCCCCCTCCCTATTGCTTCCTGCGCGTGTGGTCCTGACGACCGCTGCTCCGTTTCTCATCCGCGCGTCGAGCCGCTGACGAGTGCGCGTGCGCGCTCGTCCCTCGTGCGCGCCCACGCAGCCCGAGACATTGGAGGAGGCGGTGGAGTACGAGGTGACGAGGCGTTTGGCCGCTGCCAAGGAAGCGATGGACGCTGACTACGAGGCGCGCAAGAACGAGCTCGCCCTCAAAATCGCCGCGCTCGAGGAGAAGCTCGGCGCCGAGGAAGCCGCGGCATAGCGAGCGTGTGGAGCGCGCGCGCACAGCGCTCACCCGTAACATATCAGAAACTTGTAGGCATAGTCAGATCCCCCACGCCTCGCAATGCGTCCACCTTCGCACACGAGCCAACGCATGAACACAGCGATAGAGAAAGCAGTGTGATACAGATTGTACAATGGAGCAGATTTGTGGTGAGATCGCGCATGCGTCTCTGGTGCATCGCCGCCACTCAGCCCTCATCCTCAGTGGGTACGGGCTTTCCCATCGCCACGAGGTCGCTCACCGCGCGCGCACGCCTTTGTTCGAACGTGCGACGCTCCCTCGCGTCGCTAGCTTCGAGTGTGTCGAGCGGCGCGGCGCGTAGCCAGCGCCCCGCGGCGGTCCATAGGGTGCGCATCGCCCCCGCGTAGCGCTCGCCGTCGCACGCGCCAGCGTCGATGGCCGCGTGCGTGACGGCGTTGGCGGCAATCGCGAGGTTCCGAACGTACTCAGGCGGGAGGCTGGGATGAGCTGCGTCCAGGGCCATGTAGGCATCGAGCGCCGCGAGCGCTGCCTCGGGCTGCCTCGCGGGGTCATTCGCAAGAGCGTACATCAGATGGCTGTAGCCGAGTTTCTGCCATATAGTGAAGCGGTCTTCCGCGCACACGCGCTCCCAACGCGTGGTGTCCCACCGCCGCAAGCCGGCGGCCGCATCCTCAAGCGATGGCATGTACTGCGGAGCTTCCAGGGCCCACCGTCCGTATTCGGCGCGTGCCATGAATCCCTGCTGCGCGGGGATGGCCATCTCGACCATACCCCACAATACGAGCGAGTAGGCATCGTTGGTCGACGGATCCTGCTCATTCCAGCCACCTGCAATGAATATGGGGTCGTCTAGCACGGACTGGCCTTCGCGACCACCTCTGGAGAGCTGCGCCGCATAGTTAGCGTCGATGAGCTCCTTCATTGAGAATCCCTTCGGCTCGTATGGATGGTAGTATTCGTTAGGCCACATCCACCTGTCGAGGTTGCCCTTCTGCGTGCGCAGAAACCACGGGTACGTAAGCATTGCCTGGTCTACCATCTGCACATCGGCGCGATAACCCTCGCACACTTGCAGGTAGCGCATGCCGTTAGTGATGAGATCTCCTTTCACTATCACCCGCGCACCGGACGGCAGCGGCGTCAGCACGTCTCGGGCGTACTCCACTATGGCGTCGTTGGAAGACTCATCCATCGACGGCCACAGCGACACGCAGCGGTACGCGGCCGACGACAAAGCCAGGCCCATCGCGACTAGTGCGGGAAATCGCCGCTGCGGCTCCGAGTCTTCCCGCTTGGCATACGACGTCGCCCAGCCGAGGGCGGCGCGTGCCCCCACTCCGGCGGACAGCGCGAGTACGACGTGCGACTGCATCCAGAAGCGCTGCAGCACCCCAAAGTGCAGCGGTTGCTGGATCGGCAAGTTGGCCAGGCAATGGAAGCCCACAGTATACAACACGAAGCACCCGAGCGCCACGCGTAGCGCCGTCACGCCGCTGCGGCCTACACCACCGCCGTCGCCACCGGCCGGCACCGCCCCCGAGCACGCCGCGGCGACGCCGCACAGAAGCAGCAGTACTCCCGGCGGACTGAGCGCATGCACCGCGCCAGCCGTGTAGTGCGAGAGTCCCGCCACCACATCGACCTCTTCAGCGCCCGCGCCCGAGTACAAGCGCAAGGACCCGTACTCTGCGCGCGTGAGGTGCCGCCACAGGCCCTCGGCAGTAGTGAGCTCTCCCCAGTTGCCCGGAAGCCTGCGCGCGGACGCCCATGGCAGGTAGGCGTACGGCAGGAGGCCGAGCACTCCCAGCCCCGCGGCGCCAGCGAGGTCGTCCACGTGCCCCACCCACACGCGCCTGTACCTGCAGAGCACCACCCAGGCGACGACCGGCGCTGCGTAGAAGAGGGCAGTGTGCTGGTTGCTCAGCGCGAGCCCAACGAGGAGTGCGCCAGCCTGCCCCCGCCGTCGCGCGGCATGGTGATGGCCGATTGCGACAGCGCCCTCGAAGCGCACGAGCACGTACAGCGCAGCCGCCAGAAGAGCGTTGTTCAGTGCGAAAACCTCCGACAGGATGGCGTATTGCCATACGAGCGGCGCAAGGCCAAACGCGGCGGCAGCAGCGATGCCAGCGAGCGCGCTGCCACCGGCAGCAGCGTCGGCAGCGAGGCACAGAGCACCATTCGCTGCAGCGGCGCACGCGGCCGAGGCGAGGTTGGCACCGAAGGCGGGCGATCCTGCGCCCAGCCATCGCACGGCGCTCACGCCCATCCCTGCAATCATCGTGAAGAGGGGGTATCCCGGAGGGTGCACTGCGCCGAGTTGGCACGCGGCGAACGCCAGCTCGGTTGCGTCGCCGCCGCCGATGGTGCGGAACGCTGTTCGAAAGTACACGGCGCCGCTGACGACAGCTACGGTCGCCGCCAGCAGCACTGACCCCGCGGCGTCATCACCGGAGTCGCCATCGACGGCAGACCCACGGCGAAGCCCACCACCACCGCCTGTCCCATGCACTCGCGTCTGCCGCTGCTGCCTCTGCCTGCTGGCGCCGCTCACCGCTCGTCGCCTCGCCATCGCGACCCCTTCTCACCGGCGGCTGGCGCACCGCGACGGCCACCGCGCGCCTACAACCCCTCCTAGTACCCACCCCCACCCCCAGCTCCAACTGCCACCGCCGCCACCTTGCCGCGCTGTCCCTGCCCGCTGTCCTGCGCACTCTGTGTGGCGGCGCGCGCGAGCGGAGGCCAATGTGCGCGCGGCGAGCGCGGGGCTCGCAGGGCACCGAGCGCGGGCCGCGCAAGAGCGGCGATGGCGTCGGCAGCGCGGCTCTGCTGTGGTCGCAGCGCGGTGGTCGCGGGATCGGCGCTGGCGCGCCGGCGAGGCGCGCGCTGGGGGCGCAGGGCAGCGCCCCGCGCGAGTAGTGTGGGGCAGGAAGGACGGGTCCAGCGGCGCACGCAGGGCGCCTCAACGCGCGGCGGCGACGGGATGGACAGACGCGGCACTCTCGCGTCCGCTGCTGCCGCGGCTGTAGCGTTCATGCTCCTCCCAGGGGAGGCCGCGCGCGCGGTGTCAAGTGCTGGCGACGGCGGCACACTGGTCTCGAGCGCCAGCGGGCATCTCGCATTGGTCGTCCCAGATGCGTTTCTGGTGGCTGCGAACCGCCCGGTGGCGGACGTGGTGAAGGCGCAGACTCTGGTCATCGCCACTGACCTTGGGAGGCGAGCCGTCATCTCAGTGCGCCAGGAGCCGCTACCTGTCGCGCTGCGCGAGCTGCTCGAACGCACGACGTCGCCAACGCCCGAGCAGGCGGCACGTGCGCTCACCGCGCCGCTCGCGGACGCCGTTGCGATGGGCGAGGCAAAGGCAGCCGTAGGGGGTGTCATCAACGGCGAGACGGGGACAGTTGGCTTCGAGCTCGGGGATGTAGATGCGGACGTCAGGGGAGGAGGCGATGGGCTGGATGCGGCACCCGTGCGGCCGTTCTTCTCCTACGAGTACACGGCGGAGGTGTGCCGTGGCAAGATAGGGGCGGAGGTGCGAAGCGCGTCCGCACGCGACGCGGTGCATGCAAGCGCCGCTGGGGCTGGCGAGGCCGCGCACACGCATGCCGCTGAATCCACGCGCTCTCCGCGCTGACGGCGCGCGCGCGCGCGCACAGGGCCTCGGCGGCAAGCTCTCCTGCGATGCTCCGAACGGTGGGGGGCCTCTCGCAACCGTGAGGAGGCGCAATCGCTGTGTGAGCGCTCTCCGACGGGGCATGGTGCTCACCCTGCGCGTGTCAGCCGAAGACGCCATGTGGGACGACGCACTCCAGCACGAGGCACAGCTCGCGCTCGACAGCTTCATGCTCACCGACTGAGGAACGAGAGCGCGCCGAACATGCCGTCGCTCGCACTTCGCATGCATACCGCGCGCTCTGCGCTCTGTACCGACATCGGATGGCCCCTGAACATACTACTGTACTTACTGGCGCCTCTACGCACGCGTGGTGCGAGTGCGCTGCGGCTCTCTGCCTTGCTAGCGTCAGTAGATACCGGGCAGCAGCATCTTCGTGCGCTGCACGTAACTCGCATACTGCAAGTCATCGCCATACTTGTCCGCTTGTTTCGCATCAAGTTTGGGCGTGACGCGCAGCATGAGGCCCACGATACCAGCAAGACCCAACGCGGCGGGAAGCACGCGCGCGACCACGCCAACAGCGCCTCCACCCAGCGAGACCATCGCAGGCAGACCTGCGAGGAAGACGCCAACCCACGCCAAAATTTCGCCCGTGTAGTTCGGATGCCTGACCACGGAGTAGACGCCACTCGAGCAGTAGCCTGCGTCCGCGCTCGCCATCTTGTGGCGCGCCTTCGTTGTGTCGGCAACGGCCTCCAGGACAAGGCCGAACCACTGGACCGCCACGCCGACCAGCGCAACTGTGGATGCGTCGGTGACGCTGGCGCCCCTGAGGGCCCACAGCGCCGGGGAGCACATGAGCGCATAGAGAGTGCCACACGCCACAATTGGCACGGCCTGGTTGCTTGCCTTCGCCTCCGGCGAGTTGGCAACGCGCTTGTTCCATTCAGGCCACGCGCGCTGGCGCCATGCTGGGTGGGGTTGCATGCACGTTTGTCAGCAGCGGTCGCCACGCTGACGCCCTCGCGCCTCCGAGCGCTCGCTCCGCGCTCGCTCGGCTGGGCGCTCGATCGCCGCAGCGCTCGCGGCGCGGCGCTCCTCACCAAGGTATCCCGCCAGGCGTAGGCCGTACGCGACGAGTCCCGCGGCCGTAAGCACTGCCGTGCCGGAGACGCTCGCGCCCGAGCCCGCAACCGACAGCAGCAGCACCGCGCCGGCGGTCGCGGCGCTCAGGCCATAGCCAACGCTGAAAGTCCATGCCTTGAGGCCGGCGAGCGCAGGCAGGAGCGGCACCACGTTGGACGCCCACAGCGCGCCGAAGGCCGCCACGGGGGGCGCCATGGTCGCGAGGGGGAGCATGGGGAGCGCCGCGGCGGACGCCCGCACGCGCCGCGCGCCCGGCCCCCGAGGCGCGCCGGCGACGCCCGCACCACCGACCACGTCACATCCACGCATCCGTGACTTCATCATCTCTACTAACGGGAGATCTCCATCACCTCAATTTTTGAACGCTCGCCACCGCGCGACCAACAAAAGAACCGTCGTGGCAAGCTGTGGCCGAACAAGGAAAAAACACGCGCCGGGGACGACAACACACTCCCTGACATGGGCGCTTTCGTTTTCGCGTGTGGTTGGTTGTTGGGACTGACGACACATCCAACCAACAGGAGGACCTCGCGTCAAACCTCTCCAAGTAGAAACGCGCAACGGTCCGCGGAACATTCAAAAACATTCGGCAGAATCGGCGAATGCATCGGGACCGAGACATCTGAAATCTATCGGCCCGCCGGGCAGTGCCCCATCCATGCATAAGACGCACCAGCATCAATCAATCGATGGGTGCATTGCGTGCATGTGTGTGACATGACTGCCTGTTGGTGTTAGTTTGTTGGTTTTACCTCGGTCGCGGCTCCGCCTCGGCGCGGCGGCGCGCGCCGCGCTCGTGCAGGTGCGCGCCGAGGGGGAGGTTGGGCAAAGGCGGGCACCCGCACGGGCGCCCGCGCAACGCGCGCCGCGGCCCAACGCGTTCGTTGCAGTGCGCGTGCGCTCCGAGCATGCGCACAACACTCTTCGTGACGTCCACGCAGTCCTACCGCCGGAACTGGCAGCCGCGTGCGTGCCAGCCTCGGGTGCGCACATCACGCTTGCTGTGATGCATGCAGATGGTCAGGAGGGCGTGGAGGCAGCCCTCAGCGCCGTCAGACGCGTGGCTGGGCGCGTGCGCGCCCAGCGTAACGGACGCGCCGGCGTGCAGGCACGCCTGCGGGGGCTCGGCCACTTTCGGGCTCGAGTGCTCTTCCTCCGGCTCGAGCGCGGGGATAGCGCAGAGCAGCGGCTCCGGGAGCTACACGAGGCACTTCACGAGGAGCTCACCGGCGTGGATAAAATCGGGCTGGCACACACGCGCTTCGCACCGCACGTGGTGCGTGGCATGCGTGTGCGTACGTGTGCGTGTGCGTGTGCTTGTGTGTGCATTCGCGCGCGCGGGGGACGACATATTGTCTCAGCATAACACTGACCGCCCGCGCTCCCCGCGCGCGTCATATCTCACAGACTATTGCGAAGCACAGCAGGATGAGCGGCAGGCGAGCGCGCCGGGCGCCGCCGCTCACGCCGCCGGAGAGCCATGCCAACGTGGACGCTGGCGAGGTGTCCTTCGTGGAGCTCGAGCTCTGCTCCATGACCATGCGAAAACAGGCCGATGGATATTACCACGTCTTCGGTAGCGGCGAGCTCGGTGGCGTGGACGAGACGTAGGCAGCGCGCGAGCAGATCCGTGTGGGCGAGCGGGCCACATTGAGATGGTGAATGTCCACAGTTGTATACAACATGAGCGCACGCGGTCGGCGCGCGCCCCTTGGCGGTGCGCGCGAGGCGGGGATGCGCGTGAAGACGTCGCGACCGGCTGATCGCCTGCAGATGCCCGCCAGGCGCCTCCTGCGCGTGCGAGTAAGCTTGTGGGCGTATGTACGAGTGCGCTCTTATGACTGCCGGCGCGTGCACGGGTGGTGCCTCCTCCGTAACCGCCGGTGATGGCGATGGCATGGCCCAAGCCCGCCTCCGCGCATCCAGCGGGGACTGCCAACTGGTTCAACGCCACACCCCGCGCACCTGGACAGTGTGCTCTCCCGTTGGTATGTAAATCCCATTTTTGAGAAAGCGCTTCCACCCGTGAGCGCGCGCGTGGACGGCGTTCGTTCCGTTCCCCGAACCGGAACGGAACGGAACGGGCGGTCCGGAGTCCAGACTGCAGAGCGGTCGCGGGCCTGCGCGCGCCTCGCATCGGCCACAGCGCGGCAGGGCACCGCGGTGAGCCGCGGACGAGCCCTCGACCGGCTGGCGCCGGGCCTCACCAAGCCGTCGCCCTCCCCTCCCCTCCCCCCTCTCGCCGCCTCCCAAACCCCCAGTGGCCATGGGGTGCGGCGCGTCCACCCCCGCGCCGGTGGCAGCCCCGCCCACGCCTACGCCTGCGCCTACGCCGGCTGAGAGCACACCCGCGGAGCTCGTGCCGCTGTCCGCCTCACCTGTGAGGCCCGACGCGCCCGTGCCGGTCGAGCCTCATGCAAACGAAGAGGCAGAGCTGGCGCCTGTAGTCACCGAGGTCGCTGTCGAGGCCGAGCCTGAGCTCGAGGCGGTGGATGCGCCCGATACCGAACCGACCATGGTCGCGGTTGAACCGGACGCCAGCGAGGCCACGGCCAGCGACTCAGTCTCTCCACGTACCGCTGCGGAGATTGCAATCATATCTGAAGACTTGGTGGATGACATGACAAAGGGGGCACTCGCAGGCCTGGCGACGCCCCAAAAGGAGGCCCCCTCCACCGATGATGCCGCGGAAGTCGAGCACGAGAACGGCAACAGCGTGATCGCCGAGGAAATCGAAGCCGATGCGAGCGCTTGGGCGGCTCTCAATGCTGCCGGCACTGCGCCGACCGCTGGCAGCTCGTGGACGGTAGGATTCATCGCCGATCAAGATCAGGCCTCGGCTACGGTGGCTTCCGACGGAGCCGTAGCCTACGAAAGCTCGTTCTCGACTGCCGCGCTCACATACGACGCCGGCGCAAATGCGTACACGCTTGGGGAACTCGCGCACAATCAGGTGGCCACCTCGCGCGGCGACCAGGCTGGGCGGGGTGGCGAGTTCTCCGCACTCGAGGTATTTGGAGGAAAGCTCCTCACGTTTGACGACCGCACTGGCGCCGTTGATGAGATCGTGCGCGGCGAAGATGGCTACTCATTGCAACCATTGCTCGATGAGCGTGGCGAGCCCGTGGTGTGCAGCCTGGGTGACGGGTCGAAGCCGGGCAAGGGACTCAAGTGCGAATGGGCTACGATGCGTGACGGCGCGCTCATCGTGGGGAGTACTGGCAAAGAGCGCACCGACGAGGACGGCAACGTGGTGCACGAAGGCGAGATGTGGGTCAAAGCCATCCACCCGCAGACGCTAGCGGTGACCAGTGTGGACGCGCGCCCGCTCTACACAACGATGCGCACCCGCGCGCGCTGCCCGCACGGCGCGGGCTACGCCATCCATGAAGCCGTGCGCTGGAACGAGACGCATGGCCGCTGGTTCTTCATGCCGCGCAAGCTCTCGCGCGAGGCCTACGATGAGGCCACGGAAGGACGCAAGTGCGTGAGCCTCATGATGGCGGCCGACGGCGACGGTGAGGACGCAAAAGTCATCGTCGCCGAGCCGAGCGCGTTGCCCGCCCTGGCGATGAGGGGGGTGTCGGATTTCTTCTTTTTGCCGGGCGACAAGCACATATTCGTCATTCGCACTGAGGAGACAGAGGAGAACGTGCTGCGCTCATACGCGAGTGTGATAGACCTTGAAGGCAATCCGCTCATGCCGGAGACTTTGATTGGCGATGGCAAGAAGTTTGAGGGTGCCTGCCTCATCGATGAGTGGCTCGACTCGGAGGGGGCGGAGGTCTATGCACCCACCTGCGCGCAGATGTGAGGGCGCGCGCGTGAGTGAGCAGGGCGCATGCTACAGCATGTGTAAAAATGGTGTCACTCAGACACGGGGCGTTCAGCTGCATGCACGCCGAGTGTTTCATATGCAGAGCGCACAATAATGGTGAAAGAATGCCGCGCAGCGCTGCCGCTGCGCAATAGTACTGTACAGGTGTGGGCGGGTGCGCGCTACGGCCCGTTGGTCGGCAGCGGCGGGCACGCGCGCTGCACCGCTGCCAGCGAGCTCTCCACATCCCCCGCGAGGGCACCGACATGGCCGTCGGGGCGCACCAACGCTGCCATCGCGCGTGTGCTGCGGAGCATGCCAAGCAGCTGCCCGTCACGATCGATGAGATCGCAAGCACGCACGTGCACGGGTGCGCCCTCCCCCGCGTACCCGCCAATGCCGTCGGCCTCGTCACACATCTCAGAGAGCGACAGCGAGTGCACCACATCGCCAATGCCGCCGTCTGAAAACGTACAATCATCAGGACGGATGCTCGAGTGCGCCCCCGATGGCGCACCTTGCTGACTACCGGCGGCGCTGCCTTTCTCACCGTCGGCTGGAGACACGACTACAACCGCTCCAAGAGCAGGTGCACCCGCAGGTAGTGCACGCACAGTCTCCGCAAGCGTGCGGGCGCCGCCAGCGGACCCGTCTATGATCAGAGTGTATCCGGCTGGTGCCGCCACTGAAACAATCTCGAGGCTCGACACACGACGCGCGCCCACGCTGGTGCCGCCGGGGCGCCGCGCGAGCTCGAGCCAGCAATGCGGCAGGCGCGCGCCCTCGGCGAGGCGGGCAACAAACGGCCCACATGCGGGCGTTCCGCCTGCGTCGTACGAGTAGCCGAGGTCGTGCTCGGGAAAGTGCAGTCGGAGCGTGCTGCCGCGCTCAAAGACGCGCCGCATAGCACCCAGGCGCGCGCCACCGATGGCGCTGGCGGCCGCAGGCAGAGGGGACGAGAATGGCAGTGACGACAGCAACGACAGCGATCCAGATCGTTGCACGTCGGTGTGGTCTTGTGCTGAGTACTGCGGTAGCGGCTCCCCCGCCATTTGTCGCTCCTGCGCGACCGCCTGCGCCGCGAGAGCCTCCTTCGCCGCGGGCTCGAGGGCGGCTGTCTGTGCGCGCCCGAGTGCGACCGCCGCATCGACCGCCGCTCGTTGAGCCGCGTGCGTTGGAAGAATGCTGGCTGCCCCGCCTACCGCGTCCGCCGCCCAACGCGGCAGCCCGATCGCCGCTGCGACCTGCAGTGTCTCCTCGTAATTAGCTACCGCGAGCTCCGCCGCGCGCGAGCCGGCTGGCCGCCGCTCTGCCTCGTAGCTAGCGAGAAGTGCGCGCACGCTATCGCGGCTGTCGCCCGCGCGCTCGCGTGTGAGCGCCGCGCGCAGCTTCCACGCGAGGTTGTGCGCGTCCTGCACGCCTGCGTTCATGCCGAAGCCACCCGCTGGTGGGAATACATGTGCGGCGTCGCCCGCGAGCAGCACACGCCCGCGCGAGCTCAAGTAGCGGTCGGCGACGCCCGCGGCCATGGTCCATGGGCGGGACTCGAGCACTTCTAGATCGGAGAGATCGGCGTGCGCGCCGCACGCCGCGCGCACGGCCGCTACCACCTCCTCGCGCGAGATTTCTGCCGGGCTCTGCGCGGGCCCGAAGAGCGGCAGCTGGAGCACGTAGTCGCCCGAGCGCATGTCGTGCGCGACCATGACAGCCACGACGTCCGGGTTGTATACGAAGTACAGCATCGCCTTCCGGTCGCGTAGCGCCACGCTCAGGCGCCTTGAGCGAAAGTGCACGTTGAGCAGCGACGCGAGCGGGCCAGCGCCCTCGAGGCGCGCTCCCACGGCGGCGCGCAACCCGCTGCTGCTGCCGTCGGCGCCGACCACGTAACGCGCGCGAATGGTGCTCTCTTCACACCGGCCGCCGCCGAGGCTGTCACTGTCTACGTCTCTATGCAACACGGTGAGCTCGACGCAGTTCTCGTGTTCGCGTGCGCCGAGCACTTCGGTGCCGTACTCAACGGGAGATAGGCGCGCGAGCACGGGCACGAGGCGATGCAGCGGCACGTGCACGCTGCGCCAGGCTGACATCTCTGTCTCGTCGCCTGCTGTGTCCATGAGCGGCGTAGTGTACGCCGCGCCAGGCACCTGGAGCGGCGTGCCAGGCGCGTGCGGAACGCTCGGGAAGTGGTCACTCACCGCCAGCTGCGTGCCGCTCGCGCTCATGCAGTAGCGGAATGCGCGCCAGTCGTCGAGAGGCGGGCAGAGCGCGCGCACGTCGTGCGCAGCACCGACCTCGGAGAGCACCTCCATCGTGCGTGCGGAGACAAAGTGCGCCTGTGGGTGCGCGGGCGGCCCGGCTCGCCTCTCGAGCGCCGCCACTCGCACGCCGCTTCGCCGCAGCAACGCAGCGATCACCAGCCCGGTGGGCCCGCCGCCGACCACCGCGACGTCGAGCTCGCGCGCCGCCGCCACCGCCGCCGCCGTCGCGCCGAGCGGGAGGCCGGCCCGCCCGTCGCCGCCGGCGCACGCAGCAGCGAGGTACTCGCGCGAATCGCGCACGAGAAGCGGCCCCTCGACCTCCCCCCCGTCGCCGTCCCAGCGCGACAGGGCGCGCCGAGCGCGCTCGGCTGCCGCGCTGTTGAGGATCGCATCAAATCACACGTGGACGCGCGAGCCAGTACACGCGTGCGTCTGCGCCATCAAATTGCATCTGAACCTCTGAAGGCTCGCCCCACCCGACGTGGTAGGCGTGGTTGATATACAGTAAACCCTATACCCTAACTAGTTGACTAGTCGATCGAAACCTCAACGTCATCGACCGTCGATGGCCAATGCAATTGTTGCGCCAGCTTGGCGGCAGTGCAGGCGCGGGGGCGCGCGCACGCAGGCGGGGGAGCCGCTGCCGACGCGCGCCACACACCGCGCGGCGGCCGTCGCCCGCGCCCGCGCCCAAGCGCCGCGTAGCTGCGGGCGGCGCGGCTGCGCGGCGAGCGGGGCGCGCGCGCTCCGTGCTATCGCCAACATCCGCTTTCCTCGCAACAGGCCGCCCATCGGCGCTCACCATGGGTGCAACAGCGGCTGGAGTGGTCATCAAGGGCAACACCTTCATCGTTACCGGCGGCGCGAGCGGTCTCGGCTTGGCCGCGGCGACGCGCCTCGCCGCAGAGGGTGGCAAGGTGGCGCTCTGGGATTCGAACGCCGATGCAGGCGACGAGGCAGTCAAGGAGATCGGCGCCGACCGCGCCGCGTTCTTCGAGGCCGATGTCACTTCCGAGGAGAGCATCAAGAAGGCACTCGTGGCGACAGCCGAGCGCTTCACCTCTATCCGCGGGGTGGTCAACTGCGCGGGTGTGGCCGCTGCGGCGCTCACTGTCGGCCGCAAGGACAAGGCGCCACATGACATGGAGATGTACAACAGAGTTATCAGCATCAACCTTAGCGGCACCTTCAATGTTTGTAGGCTGGTGCGTGGCGCGCGCATCCGTGGCTCCTTGTGTTGCTGTTTCATCGCCCTCACGTGTGTCTGACGACGGTCGCGACAACGATACGCACGCACATGCGCGATGACGCCGCGTCCATCAAGGTTGCCGCGCACATGGCCACTCTTGAGCCGCTGTCCGAAGAGGGCCAGCGTGGCGTCATCATCAACGTGGCGAGCCTCGCAGGATTCGAGGGCCAGCAGGGGCAAGTTGCGTACGCCGCGTCCAAGGGCGGTGTCATCGGCATGGCCAAGCCCATGGCTCGCGATCTTGGCATTTTTGGCATTCGCGTGGTCGTCATCGCCCCAGGTGCGCAACTCGAGCCTGGCATCCTCCTGCGCCCGCCGAGCTGTCCATCTGCTGCGCTGACGGGCGCGAGCGTGCGCGCTCCCTGCAGGCACCATCGAGACTCCGATGGCCCAGTTCATGCGTCCGAAAGTGCGCGCTTCGCTGCTCCATCAGCAGGCGTGGCCAAACAACGCGCTGGGCCCGCCGGAGGCCTTCGCACACATGGTTTGCTCCGCCGTTGAGAATGGCTTTTGGAATGGCAGCACCGTACGCCTCGACGGGGGTGCCATGCTGGCGAAACTGTGATCGCGACCCCCCCTCCCCAAAGCAACAGTCAAATACAAAAATTGCAAGAGTATGTATACACACAGCAGCAGCCGGCAATGAGCGCGCGGCTCCCGCACTTTTGAACGGCCCTGCGAAAGAAATCTCAGAGCTCGGACGCCCCATCCGCGTCGTCCTCCTCGTCCTCCTCGTCAGCATCGGCCACCTTCTCCAACAGCGAGTCGATGAGCGTTTTGGCCGCCTCGAGGTCCTCACCATCCATCATGTCGGCCCGGGTTACCGCTTGGGTGATGAGTTTGACCATGTCGGGATCGAACAGGTTGACGTCCATTTCTTCCATCATCGACAGGAATGCGTCGAGCGTGTCGGGCAGCGATGCCACAACATCCTCGTGCAGTTCGTCGCCGAAGACCTCCGCCATGAGCTCCTTCGCCCCCTGGTACGCGGCCTCCAGCATGGCGCTTGCCTCGCCCTCGCCTCCGAGGGTCGTCTCGCCCTCCAACGCGTCGTCAGGCACAGACGCCTCAAGTGCGTGCCCCTCATCGGTACCTGGGTCTGTCGCGACCTCGTCGCTGACATCAGGCAGGGTACGCGGGTAGCAATTCACGTAGTGCACTTCCTGTGTGCTCTTCGGCCGCAAGGCCGCGTGCTTGCACAGGATGGGCGAGCGCAGAACCGCCTCGTACTCACAGCTCGAGGTCTCGCTGACGCTCTCGAGCGAGGACGCCTTGTCGCTGGACTCGAGCTCGTCGCCACACTTGAAATATACACGCGTGCGACGCGGGCGGTCCGTGAGGTCACACAACGTGCCCGAGGTGTAGTTAGCGACGAGCGCCTGGTCGATCCGAGACATGCCGGGCTCGTTGGCCGGCGTCAGAGGTTTCAAAGGGGGCGCAGTTGGAGGTGTGTAACGCCCCAGGTAGTACTCCGCGGTGACCTTGCCCTCCTCGAGGTGAAATTGGCGCAGATGATGGCCCACGCAGAGCTGGTACGTCCACCACCCGTCCTCAAGTGTGAAGCACTGGCTCTCCAGTTGGCGCAGCAAACGAGCGCCCGTACCACCAACCTCCGCCCAAGGCGACTGCTTTGCGTGACCCAGCGGCGAGACAGCCGCATCGCTCTTGCTTCCCGCCGCAGACGAGGCTGTCTTGCCACTCCCCGCGTCTGTATCACTGGTGACGCTCGATGTTGTGCCGGTCGTGCTGGCCGCCGAGGTTGCGTCCGTCACACCGCCTTCCCACAGCGCCCGCGCCGCCGCGCGATGGCCAGCGCAAAGCAGCGGCGTGCTGATGACGATCTTGTAGGTGCAAGTGGACACCTCCTCGATTGTGTCGATGAATGCCTGGCGCGAGTGCGAGAGCTTAGGGTCGCAGCGATAGTGCACGCTCGCGCTCCGGCCCTGCTTGATCTCATCGCAGTACTGACCGCCAACGTATGTCTCCTCGGAGAAAGTGATCACCGAGTCGTGTACCGGATTTTTGTTGGCCAGAAATGTCTGTAGATCGCCCTTTTTGTACGTCTTCACCTTGCTGTAGTCAGCCGGGACAAGCGCGGGATCGCTCGATGCCACCGCGTCAACCAAGTCGGACTTCTCGACCAAACTGCGGACGTTGATGCCGCGCTTCAGGAGCACGCGCTTGAGCTCGCCGACAGAGCTCCTCTGGTGCAGCTGCCTGCGCGCGAATGCAACCTCGGTCGGGCCGTCTTTTCGCGCATTGGTATCGTCGCCAGACGCATCCTCGCTTGTCGTCTCCCCGCGCCTGGACTGTACCTCGCCTGCGACACGCGTGGCGAAGGTCCCGAGGGAGTACAGCGGCTCACGCTTCAGGAACGTGCCATCGTCACCGTGCACCTGGTGGAAATGGCGCACCTCTACGCCAGGGCATACTTCGTATGTCCAATAGCCATCGTTCCGCGAGAAGCATGTCCCGGTGCGCAGCAGCTTGAGCAGCGCGTCGCTCCCATGGTTGTTCACGCTCGCTAGGTCGTCGTCGTCGTCGCCTTCCTCCTCATCATCCGCCTCCTCGACACCATCCAAGGAGCCCGCACTGTTCGCTTGTAAGCCCGCGTCACTGCTGCCCTCATCAACTTTTTCGGTGGGCTCGGCTTTGCTACCACCTGTGCTGCCATCGTCGGTGCCACCGTCGCCCCCCGGCTGAGTGCCAGCGCCAGCGCCTGGGCCTTGCTGGGAGGCATCAGCATTGGCCTGTTTCGATCCGTCAGAGTCGGTGCTGTCACCCGTGCCCGACGCTGTGGAGCCCATTACTGTGTCGTCACTGTTGTGAAGGGCTTCTCCCCCATCCTCACCCTCGTCCCCGTCCGCTGCGTCGATTATCTCCGATCCTGCCTCACCTCCGTGACCCGCGTCGGAATCCGCGCCGTCATAGTCGGGCAGGAGGCAGTCGTACTTCTCACCGTCGGGCCTTGTCATGACGATGTGCTCACGCGCGGTGGATGCGAGCAGGGCCTGCAGTCGTGCGAGTGAAGGAGAGAGGGGTCAGCGCGCGGATAGAGCAGTCCAACCGCTCGAAGGCGCGACCAGTGCCCACGTGCGCGCGTGTAGGGGCGCTGCCCTCACAGACAGAAAAACACAAGTCACTAGTCTAAGGTGCAGTAGCCGCACGACAAAGGCGACGCACCTCGGGGAGCGTGATCCCATGCACGACGACGACGGCACCGGCTGCACCTGGTGGCCTTGGCACCGCCGCGAGCTCTGTTCCGATCGCGCCATCGAGAGCGGCGCGCACGCACGAGAACGACGACACTGCAAACGACGTCGCCGCCGCCGCGGCCACCGCCCTCGCCGCCCTCGGCAGCGCGAGAGCGCGACCTCGCCGCCCCATGGCGCTCTGGCGCGAGACTACTGCGAGCGTCGCCGGTCACGGTGCCGGCGCACGCCGTGTCTGCGCCCCTCCAACGCCGGCAGGCTGAGCAACACCCCCACCCAGCAGTTGCGAGCCGGTGAAGAGTCTGCCCCGCCCCGGAGCGCTCGTGCGTCCTCTGGACGCGCGGGCGGAGGTGGGCGAGTGCGCGTCACGGCAGCAGATGCGGCGGACACCTGCGTGCCCCTGTGTGCCGCCCCCCGCACACGCGCGCGCCAACACACGGCGCTCCCCCTTGTTGCCGTACCCCCTCGTCCCCGGCCGCCCGCCGCCGCAAAAGCGCGCGCTGCCTGCGGCGCGCGCTGTGGCGCAGCAGCGCGCAGTGACAATGCGCGAGCCGACCAAAATCGCCAAAATCAGTGCAACACATTCCGTGTCAAATCGAATGCACAAATTTACAGGGCCGCCGCGTACGACGTCGCCAAGTCTGGGACTGCCCAGTCGCAGGCGTCCTCCACGCCGAGGTTGTTGGTGCCCCGCGCGATGCGGAACCAGCCGCGCTCGCCCCAGTACGTGCCCCAGCTGTTCCGGCCTATCCAGTACTTCCTACCGTCGGGCGTCTCGCCGTACCCGGCTATCGAGATCTCATGGTCCTGCTCCGTACAGCCCGTCGTGTCGTTAAAGAGGCCGCCCGAATATGCCTCGAAAGCGGGTGTCACACAGAGGCCGCAGCCGATGGGCCCGCGCGCCGAGATCTCTGCCATCATGGCCTTCTCGCCGCGCACCTGACCGTGCTCGCTTATTTTGTACAGCGTTTTCGGCGTCGTGGCGAAGCAGCCCTTGCCAGGCAGGCAGTTGCCACATTTGCTCTCGTCCGTGCACTCGTGGTCCTTCGCTGTATACGGGGAGCATGTGTCGTCGGGCTGACCGTTCTTGTAAACCCACGAGTAGGCCGCAGTCGGGTCCCCGCCGCTGCAACCATCGCTCTGGTTGGCCGACACACAGTCAACAAGCACCTGTGCGGCGAGTGCGATCTCCGGGAAAGCATTAATGCCGGCGCCGGCAGCCTTGCCCTGCGCTAGCATGAAACGGTCCGCGAGGGCAGACGACGTCCCCTGGGTCCAGCAACTACCGCAGTATTGAGGGATGTGCTGGTTGACGTCTCGAGAAGCGTACGACACACCGTCGACATCACGGATGTCCCAGGCCTTTTGGGTGGACGCCTCGTCGTACTGTGGCACGGGACTGTTCACGACGCTGGCAGCCACCCCATCGTTGCGCACCAGGCAGGGGTTGTCGTAGTCATGATACTGACCCATGCCGGTGAACATGCGCTTTGGGGCGACAGCCTTGCGCGGCGCGGACTTGGCTTCCATGGCGATGCTCTCGGGCGCAGGGGCGGCCGTCACGGTCTCCGCAACGGCAGGCGTGGCCCAACTGCAGTCGTTCTCGATGCCCAAGTTCTCTGAGTGCATCTTGATGCGGAAGAATCCAGACTCGCCCCAGTAGGTTCCCCAAGAGTTCCGCCCGATCCAGTACTCGGTACCATCGTCGGCGGTTCCCCAGCCAACAATCGCCAGCTCATGGTTGGCAACAGGAAAGATGGAGAACTCGCTGTAGATTCCGCCGGTATATGCTTCAAACTTGTCGGTGACATGAATGCCGCAGGACACGGGCCCGTCGCTGTACAGCGCTGCCTTGATCTTGTCCGCTTGGGTGAGCACGTTGCCTCTGACGTCGTGGTCGGAGCCTCCATGGACGTGGCCCCACTCGGACACAGTAAACTTGGTGTAGTTGGTCACGGGAATGCACTGGCCCGGCAGAAAGGGCTGCGGGCTCTCTCCGGGCGAGCAGTTCTCACACACGCCATACGGCTTGCACTCGCCATCGACGGCTTCATAGTTCTGGCATGTCTCGTCGGGCACGCCGTGGTCAGCTATGTACCGGTACGCGCCGCCTGGATTGCCACCCTCACAGCTCCCGCCACCGCGGCAATTGATGAGCACCTGGGGTGCAAGCATGACGTCCACGCCGCTGAAGGTGCCCGCCTTGATGGCGGCTATCTTGAGGCGGTCGGAGAGCGAACTGGTCGTGCCAAATGCCCAGCAAGAGCCGCAATACACAGGCAAATGCCTTGGACAGTAGCGGGCGCCATCGTCAGCGCGTGAGCGCGCTGCGCTCGCGCCACGCTCCGCCGGTCTCGCCCGCTCGCGTTCTGCGCGGGTGCGTGTGCGGCGCTCGCCAGACTTACTGGTTTCTGATCACGGTGAGCATGTTCACACCATCGACGTCGCCCCAGAAGAAGCCCGCGGGCAGGTCGCTGGTGTCCATGCGCTCGTGCGCACGCGTCCCGAGCACGCGCTCGCCGCCCTCGAACGTCGTCGCGCCGCGCTTGCACGCGCCCAAAAAGCCGCCCGCACCCACGGCCGCGCCCGGCGCGACGATGGCCGCGGTGCGCGGCGGCGGCGGCGGCCGCCGCACTCCGCGGCGCCATCCCCGCGCAGGAGGGGGGGGGGGCTGGGCTTGGTTGGGTTGGGTGGGGGAGGGGGCGTCGCGCGCGCGCGATGTGGCGCCGCGCAGCGCGCTCCGACCCCACCTGTCCACACGCCCTGGCCCTTTCTTTTCCGTGCCGTGCCCGCCAATGCGTTTTGACCTTGACGCGCCCCTGTTCGACTTCATCTTTGGTGCGAAGGTTGTGCCTGTGATTTCACAGGGTGCCGGGAGCCGTCCGAAGAGCGAGGGGGCGGCGAGAGTGCCACACCGGTGCGTCGGGCGGGCCGCGCGGGAGCGCTCCGCAGGGGGGTGGGGGGGGCATGGTGCCGGGCCCGCGCGAGACAGACGCGCTGCTGGCCGCCAGCGGCGATGGGGGCGCGAGGAGCGGCCAGGAGCGCCGGGGCACCGTCTCGTCAAGCGTGCTCAACCTTGTCATGTCTGCCATCGGTGCAGGCATCCTCTCGATGCCTTACTCGCTCGTTGGCACCGGCGTCCTCCCAGGCATTGGCTTCCTCGTGCTGACGGTGCGTGCTGGCGCGCGCGCATGGCACGTGCGCGTGCTGATGTCCTGGCAGACCCACACACGCTCGCATTCGCACTGACACAGCCCCACTGCCGCTGGCCCTCGCCGCTTTGTGAAGGCGCTGTGCACGTTATGGAGCCTTGATCTGCTCGAGGCAACGTACCGCCACCTGAGCGCTCGCGGTGCCGTCACTGGCGAGTGGAACCTAGCGTCATTCGAGGGGCTCGGCGGCGCCGTAGGCGGCCCTATCATGGCGACATTCGTGCGCCTGTGCCTTGTCGTGTCGCTCTACTTCGCGCAGGTCGTCTTCATCGTGTTGCTCGGGGATCTGGTTGCGCCGGTGGTTGCGTACGCGGCGCCAGGCGCCTTTCTCGCGCGGCGCTGGGTGTGCATGGCATTTGGGTGCCTCCTGGTGTATCCAATGGCGTTGCTGGACAACCTCACCTCACTGCAACACGCGTCGCTTGGCGGCTTGTTGTGTCTGGGCTACCTCGTGGTAGCGCTGCTCGCCGTGGCAGGGCAGCGCATCGCGGCGGGCGCACGCTCGGACTTCCAGTGGGTGGCGTGGCCGCCCACGCGCGCGGCGCTCTACGTGCCCTCGCTGCAGGGGCTGGCGTTCTGCTGCCAGTTCAATATGCCGCCGCTGATGGGAGAGATGCGCCACCCATCGAAGGCTGCGGTGCGCGCCGTCAAGTGGATGTCTGTCGCCATTGCCCTGTCTCTCTACATGGCGGTGGCCTTTGTGGGCTATGTCACCTTTGGCAGCGACACCAACGGCGACATTCTGAGGCAGAACTTCGACATCAGAGACCGCGCAATCACCGTCGGGCGCATCGGGCTGGCTTTCACGCTCGTCCTCAAGTACCCGCTCATCTTGCAGCCCATGCGTTCCACGCTGAACGGGCTGCTCGGCATCGACGGCACCGTGGGTGACGGCGAGGAGGGTGCGTACGCCCGGCTGGACGGCGATGCGGAGGCGCCTCAGAGCGGCGATACGGAGCAGCTGCATGGGAGCGGGGAGCAGGGCAGTGGCAGAACGAAGAAGGAGAAGGTGGTGAGCCTATTTGTCGCGTTGGAGACTGCATTCATCATGGGGACGGCACTCTTCGTGTCTGCGGTCATCCCTAACGTACAGCAGGTCTTCTCGCTGGCGGGCGCGCTTTCGGGCGGTGTGGTGTGCTTCAACCTACCGGCCTACTACGCGCTCGCGGCGCCCCTGCCAGGTGCATGGGACCGCACCAAGGCATGGGTAATCAATGTCTTCGGTGTTGTCGTGACCATTGTCTCGCTCGTGGTCTCTGTGATGGACCTGGCGTAGCCGACTCAACAACTCGCGCTCGTCCGCCCCCGCACGCGCGTGGCCGCGCCACAAATAATAAGTAATCATGATTCAAAGCTGGCCCATGCAAGCCACCCACACACGCGAGAGCGCCCAGAAGTGCACACAATGGCAAAGAATGTTACTGCCGACGGCTCGCGAGTCCAGCCCTCTCGTCTGCTTGCGTGCCGTGGGCTGTACGCCCCTCAAAAGTTGAGTTTTTTTTGTGTGTGTGTGCGCGCGCGCGCGCGCGCGTGTTTGACGTCTGGTGTTTGACGTCCGGTGGCGCGCGCGCGCGCGTGTTTGACGTCTGGTGTGTGGGCGCGCATGTGTTTAGATGTGCGGTGCGAGGTCGATCACGGCTCGAGTTGCACGAGGGTCCATCCCTTCGTTGTCTCGCCGTTGCGTTCACCGTCGAACTTGAGCTCGAGCTGGTGGAACTTCCTCACTGCTACGCGGTGCGCGATGCTGAGCACAGTGACCCCCGCCTCTAAGCAGCGCTCGTACAGGTGGCGCTCACCGTCGGCACTCACGGCGCTGGTGCACTCGTCAAGAACCGCATACATCGGCCTGTGGTAGAGAAGGCGCGCCATGGCGAGGCGCTGGCGCTCGCCCCCACTGAGTAAATCGTCCCAGTTTTCCCTAGAGTCGAGCCCCTCGCCAAATCGCTTGGCGAGGTACCCCAGCTCCACCGCCTCGAGACACTCGATGACCAGCTGGTCGGCGGCTTGCTTGTCCAACTTGAAGGTCTCGTCCGCCCGGGGACCGCCCATCCCCGCGAGGTTCATGAAAGATCCAGCGCGCGAGCTGGGGTGCGAGCGCCCCCGAGCTTCGTGGAGCAGCGCGGCGGTCGACGAGTAGGGATAGAGCACCTGGTCGCGAAGGTTTCCGCTCACCAGGTACGGCTTCTGGCTGAGGTAAAAGATCGACTTCCCCGTCGGGCAGCTCACCGTGCCGGCCTGCGCCGGCCACAGCCCGGCGAGTACGCGGAACAGCGACGACTTGCCACTACCATTGGGCCCGGTCAGCAGCACGCTCTTTCCTTGTTCCACGTTGAAGCAGAGCTCACGCACCAGCGTGGTGCCGTCGGGGGAAGCGATGGTGACGCGATCGAAGCTGATCGTGTCGCCGCTCGTGCGCAGCGGTGGCGGCGGTGGCGGCGCGGTGTCGGTCTCGGCCGACGCCGGGGTTTCCCCGGCCCGCAGCTTGAGCGCCATGCGCTTCGCGGCGCCAGCGGCGAAGATCGATGATGGGCCCTCTTTCGCTAGGTGGTTCACCTGTTCAAGCAGCTCCGATACGCGGCTCGTGTGTCCCGCGACGGTGGTGACGCGCTTATACACCATCACCAGGTTGGACATTGCCTCCACATTGTTGCGCAGGAGACGCACCGTGCGGATGTACTTGTTGGTGAGCGTGAGCGAGTCCTCGCCGGTCCGTTTCAGGATCGACGCGTCGCCGGTCACGAAGAATCTGAGGAAGTTTCTGAAACCACCCGAGTAGACGGAGGTGAAGGTGCAAAGGGACATGGTGGATGCCGAGTACTTGAGGAGATAGTTGTCGGCGATCGAGTGCCAGAACTTTTGCCCCGCGGTGGTGTCCACATGGCGCGCGAGTTTCTTGAAGGCGCCCGTCAGGATGGCGTTTTCGGCCTCGCCGCCGGGCGGGTCGTTGTATGCTATCTCCTCGGCATGGTTGATCACGCGCGCGTGCGCCGATCGGTAGCTGCCTGACAGCGCACTCTCGATGCTCACGATGAGGGAGAGCGGCGGCGAGATGGCGCGCAGCACCATCGAGCTGATGATGAAGTGCCCGTACAGTGCGGCCTGACCCTTGACGCCGATGAGCTTGGTCAGCACCCCGGTAAATATGGCGATGTCCACCACGGGCTTGAGGGTGTAGCCGTACAGCTCGGCGATGGAGGTGCAGAACTTGTCGACGTCATCGGTGATGCGCTGGTCGGCTGAGCGCATGCCCCCGAGCACGCTCGCGGTGTAGTACGCGCGGTTGTGCAGGTACTTGGCCTGCAGGTGTTTTGTGAGCCTCTCGCGGAAGCTCAGGGCGATCTGCGTCTGGCAGTACTTCATGCCCGCGTTGAGGAATGACGCAGGCACGCAAAACGTCATGAAGCCGATGATCGACTTCCGGAACTCTTTGAATTTTTGCCCGACGATGTCCTCGGCCACCTTGCCCTCGACGTGCGTGAGATGGTTCGTGACGCTCGTGCGGTAGAGCAGCAGCGCGGTCTGCAGGTACACGAGCAGCGCACTCCGCGACAGCGGGTGCGGCATGCAAATCTTCAGGATGCGCACCAGGCGGCCGAGGAAAACGCGGTCGACGTCGACCTTGTGTCTCTTCGGTACCCCCGAGGTCTTGGAGCGCTCGAGCGCTACGTCGGCGGCCATCGAGCGGCGCGCGCTGCCCGCACGCGCGTACGCGGCGTACGCGGCCACCGCGACCAGCGAGCCGCCCCCGACCACCAGCGCTGTCTTGCGCCGCTGCGGACCCCCGAGCATCGTTGCCATCGCGGGCGCCATCGCACGTGCGCGTGCGCGTGCGCGTGCGACGCCGCCGTGCACGGCGCGCGGCCCTCGGGCGCCTCGCTGGCGCCCGCCGCGCGAGAAAAAAAAAAAATCCCCACACAGACGAAAATCTGATGCAGAAAATCAGACAAACCAAACCTGTGCTAGGGCTTTGAGGCGGCGAGCGCAAAAGAGAGCGTAAACCGCACTTTTCATCCAGGAAATGCGAACGCGCGCGCGCGGCCGTGCTTGGGCGGGGGCGGGACGAACCCATGGAAAGAAAGGAGAGTTCAATCGAGGTTTGGCAAATACAGTATGGCTACACCAAGGTTGTGTTTACTGTTTAAACTTTAAAGAGCTCCGGATCTGGCATGTGAGCTCTCCCGTGCGTTGGAGATCCTTGGCGAGCGATTTCCAACCGCCGCCGCCGAATCGACGCGCGCGAGGCGCGCCCGCGCCGGGGCGAAACACCCATCAAAACGCATCACGTTGTAAACCCCCGCAAAGAACCCAAATACTTTCACAGCAAACGCGCACACCACGATACCAGTGCGCGTAAGCACGTTCACGTACGTTCTCTGTGCTGTCCAGTTCGGGGCGGGGGGGGCAGCAGCAGCAACGTGCCGTGTGATGGGGCGTGCTCGAGCCGCGCCGCGGGTGCGTTTTGATGGGGTTCGGTTCCGGTTCCCCCGCGCGCCGCGGGCGAGCGCGCGCGGCGCGCGCGCGCTGCGGCGGGGGGCGGGGGTAGGTAGGTACGGGTAGTACTGTACAGTACTTGGGGGGCACCTCCAGCCAGCACCGGCCCGGCCGCTCCGCCGCGGGACGGGCGGCGCAGCGCCCGCGCGAATCGACCGCGCGCGCGCGAGCGCGCGGCGCGGCGCGTGAGGGCGGGAGAGGGCGGGCGCCAACCAAACCGTCGCGAGAGGTCTGCGCGCCGCAGCGAGGACCACAGAGCGTGGGCCGCGCGCCCCGGCGGGGGAGGCCCTCCCCCCCACCAACCCCAGCCCTCCCTCCGCCCTCCCCAGCGGACCTCCCTGCCGCCCCACCTCGGGGGGTGGCAGCGAGTCGCGCGGTGCGGGCTGAGCGGCCCAGCCTTGGTGCTTGCGCTGCGCGTGGCACACCTTTGCGGCGAGAGGCTGGTCGGGCGGGCGCAGAGGGGCAGTGAGGCCTAGGCCGTCTGCAGGCGAGCGGGCGGGCGGGCGGGCGGGCGCGCAAGCGGGCGGGCGGGCGGGTGGCTTTTACCAGCGACGGAGATGTGGGCTGCCGGAGAGGGCGGCACCGGCGCCCCGGGGGACGTGCAGGTCGGCGCAACGGGCGGGCGGCCGGCTGCGACGCGGGGTGGCTCTTTCGGCGTGGGCGCAGGTGCGGGTGCTGGAATGGGCGACAGCAGCACCGGGGGCGCGCATGACGCGATGTTGGACTACGCGGGCGCGCCGGGTGGCGTGGCCGAAGATAGCAGCGGCAGCGCGGCCTTCATGAGTCGGCCCTCGATTCTGCGCACCCCTCCAGCCCCCCCCGGCGTCGAAGCCGGCTTTATCACAGGCAAGGGAGCGGGAGCCTCGTGGAATGACTGGGGCGAGTACGGGGACTCGGCGCCCTCGAGCGCGCAGGGAGGGGGGGGGGCTCCCTCGTCGTCCCGGAAGTACACGCAGAGCCATCGAGAACAACAAGAGCGAGACCACCCACGTCATGAGAGGACCGTCAGTGGGGCCAGAGAAGGCGCAGGAGCACCCTGGTCGAGGAAACTTGGTGGTGGCAGCAGCGACAGAAGCAACGCGGGCAACGAGCCCGTGTCGCTCACCGGATCGTCGCCGCAGCCCCCACAAATACCGCCGCAGCGCCGACAAATGTCGCCGCAGCGCCGACAAGTGCGTGCCCTGTCGCATCAGATCGAGCAGCAGCGGCAGATGCTGAAACAACAAGAGCTCGAGCTGGGGCAAGAGCAGACGCACGCGCAACGAACAAGCGAACTGCCTGCCGCGAGGTCCGTTCTCGAAGCGGCGGCGTGGCACTCCGCGCCTGCTCGAACACTCGAGGCTGCCGATCCTCTCGGCGCGAGGCGGCGCGCGGGGATGGAGGCGGCGTCGGCCGACTTTGTGGGCGCCGGACGGGAGGGGGACAAGAGCTTCGGCTTCGTCCCGGCATCCGTCGTGCGCGACCTTGACGCGAAAGACTGGAAGGTGCGCGCGGCCGCGGTGGAGACACTCGAGCGAGAGCTGGAGCGGCTATCTCCTCGCAGCGTGGACGCGCTGTCGCCTCACCTCGGTCCGCTCTCCGCGTTCATCCTCTCCCTGCTCCGAGACACAAACTTCAAGGTCTCCCTCACGGCCGCGCGTATCACTGCTGCGCTCGTTCGCAAGGCCGGGCCGGCCATCGTCGCCCATGTGCCCTCGCTGGTCAAAGAGCTCTGCCGGAAGCTGGGGGATGCAAAGGTAGTCGTGCGGCAGGAGAGCCTCAAAGTCTTTGCGCGGCTGATCAGCACCGTGGATGCACCCGACGCGGTGCTCTCGGAGCTGCACACGGAAGCCTTCTACAGCGGTAATCCCTATGGCAGCAGCTGGCGCGCGCGAGAGGAAGTGTGCAATGTGTCCACGCAGGCTTTACTCGCGGCTCCGGAGAGGCTACAGATGCACCAGGTAGTGAACTCGCTAGCCGAGGCGCTCGCTGATGGCAAAGATCGCGTGCGAGCGGCGGCCACTGAAGCTCTGGCAGTTGCGCATTCGCATGCGGGCGAGGCGGTCTTGCTTCCCCTACTGAGCGCGGCGATGGGCAGAGCAAATGTCAGCCCAGGCTGCGAACGGAGCGTTATGGAGCGGCTGGCGTCCAGGGCTCCATTGCCCAAGTTGAATGCCGACGGACTGGTGGAGGTCAAAAATGTCAACGTGGCCGTGCCCGCTGCCGCTGACCTCGATATGGGTCTCGCCCACAACGACGGCGCCTCGGACGGCTTTGCGAATGGCGCGGTGGCAGGTAGGCGCGCACAGGCGGGCGGGCGAGCCAAGCTCAAGCTTGACCTGGGCAACGTCGATGGGCCCGCTGAGCGCAGGCGCTCGCCAGCGCGGGTGGTTGTTGAGCCGCGCACTCGTCATCGCAGTCCCACGAGTAGCCCGCCCGACGAGCAGCAGCGACCTGTGAATTACGGCGAGAACAGGACACCCCTCATGGGCCCCGATGTGTCCAGGAATCAGCCTCCTGGAGCTCGCATGGGGCGCCGCGAAGGCGCGGCAAGGTCAACGGTGCGCAGAGGCCTCGATTTGGACCTCGGCGACGATGTCGCTGCCACGCCGCCATTCGAGCTCAGAAATCCGCAGCTCTCACGAGGCGAGAGCGGCGCGGACGTCGGGCGCCGGCCGGATGGGAGCGATCTGTGGCTCCCATCTAGCAGCGCTTCCTTTACAAGCGGCACGATGCACACACCGTCGGGATCCATGAGCGCGCGCGTGCCGGGAGCAACTCCGGGGTCGGTGAGGGGACGGCTCGATATCCTCAAGCGCCGGCAGGAGACCCGGCGTGTGCATTCGGCGAATCCACCCTCGACGATCAAACGAGCATCGTCGGACCTGAGTGTCTTCGCGCGCGCCGCGAGCGCGATTGACCACTGGGATGACGGTGTCAATACCCCGCTGTCAGCCCCGGGTGGAAGCGTGCTCCGGGAGCAGAATTTTTCGCCGCATGCTGCTGAGATGAGTGAGTTCCCTGCCGAGGGCTACGTGCCCCCGCGGCGGCCGGTGCAGCTCTCAAAAGCCACACTGGCGCGTCGCGAGGCGCGCGAGCGCAAGGCGCTCGCTGAAGCGGAGGGCGGGACTGAACCCATGCGCTCTGGCAGGTCTTCGGGCAATGGCACGCCGCGCGGCGAGGGTGCGCGGACATTGAAGAGTCCCTCGCACAGTGTTCTCGAGACATCCGAGCTCACCCGCGCAGAGTCTCCAGAAGCAGATATGCGACGGACGGTCACGACCCTAACGGACGCCATCTTGACTCGCGCTACTGAGCTCGACTGGGAGCAGCAGTTCCGCGCGATCACGATGGCGCGCCGCCTTGTTGTGCACCACGCTCAGGTAGTGGTCCCGCACGTGCATGCACTCACGCTGGCTCTGATCCCGACGACCGAGAGTCTGCGCTCTCATGTATCCAAGAATGCGCTTGTCTGCTTCAGGGAGATGTTCACAAACCTAGGGCGATCAATGGACCCAGAGCTCGAGAAGGCCGTGTTACAGCTCGCCAAGCGCGCGGGTGAGGGCTCGACGTTCCTTAGTGCGGAGGCCGACCGCGCCATGCGGGCCATGATGGGATCAGTTGGTGACACGCGCGGCATCCTCGCTCTCGTCGGCGCCCTGAGCAACAAGAGCAAGGCGGCGATCATGCGCGCGGCAGCGCACCTCGACGAATACACCGTGCGCGTCGGCCAACGCTTCTTCTCCTCCAGCTCATATCGAGACTGCCTTGACAGGCTCTTCATGGCAGCCGTAGGGCTGCTCGAGCAGGGGTCGATCGAGACCCGAACGCACGCCAAGCGCATTCTGTACCACATCGGTCAGTTCGCCATGGCAGAAGGGCCCAGTGAGCTCGAGAGAATCACGCGCAAGTGCGCTAACGACTCCAAGCGCAAGGCGGTCATGTCAATCGTCCAAAACCCCAAAGGAGCGCCGGCACCCGTACACTCGCAGTCACGCGGCAGCCGCATCAAGGCGGGCTCCGCGGGCAGCTCTCGATTGAGAGCCAACAGCTTGGCGGGTTCGCCCAATTATCCCGATAGTGGTGGCAGTGGCAGCGCTGGGGGTAGTGGGCGCCAGCACAGTGGAGGAAAGGTTGCAGGCGTGCAGGGCAGTGGCCCGGCACTCGGTGGTGCGCAGGCGCAGGAAATGGAGGAGGCAGTGCAGGCGCTGCTCAACAAGGTGGGTGCGAAGGACTGGCGCGAGCGCTCCGAGGGCATCAAGGAGCTCGAGCGCGCCATCGGCATGAAGTGGCACCGGGGTATGGCCGCGCATTCGGTCGCCGTATTCGACGCTATGGTTCAGCGGCTCAGAGATGGCAACTCGAAGGTGAACGTCCTCGCGCTCCAGTCGCTTAGCCGCATGCTCCCCCTCGTCGGCGAGTCGGTGGTGCCCGTGCTCAACACTTTGGTGCCCGCCTTGGGAACAAATCTCGGCGCAACCAACTCAAATATCTCGTCCGCGGCCGTCGACTGCATGCGCACGCTCACGCACTCGCTGTCGGACCCTTCGCGACTGGTGCAGCATGTCGCGCACTTCGCCAAGTTCACTGCGCGCGGGAAGCCGGCCATGATGCTGTCCATCACGTCGACGCTAGGTGACCTACTGGATGGGTGCTGGGAGTCGCGACCCCAGCTCGTGCATCGCCACGTCGTCCCGTGCGTGGTAGCTCTCGCGGGCGGCGCGCAGAACGCCGATTGCAGGGCTGCCGTTTCCGACCTGAAGACTCGGCTGGTGGCCCTCGACCCTGAGTTCGCGAGCGCCCTCGGCAGGAGGTGACAGCGGGCCCCGCGCCCGCGCCTGCTGGCTATTGAATTTGTTTGTTTAAGCCATGGCACACGCCGCCGTTCCCAGCCCCTCCATCCCCTCCGCACCAGCCCCGCCCGCCGCCGCCGGCATCCGAGCACCGCGCCTCCGCCAACTGTCCGCCGCCGCCGCGCTACCGCCGCGAGCGGCGTTGGCGCGTTCCCCCGCTCTCGCTGCGCTGCGCTTCGCGGGACGGGGAGGGGGGGAGGGAGCGCGGCGTGGGGAAAAAAAAAAACTTCCCTCGGTGCATTCATTCTGACCTCCGTCACATCAGACACGTTGGCGTCGGAAATGCATGCGCGGTGATGTGCGCGCACTGCCGGGAAAGGCGCGCGCGGTGCGGCCGCGCGGCGGCAAGGTAGGCGTGGGTGAGGTGTGCGGGCGCGGGCTGCGCTGAGGGGGCGGGCGCAGTGATAGGGCTCGGCAGGCCTGGCGCCGGCGCGTGCTCGGACGGCGCCGCGCCGCAGACGCCGCCGGAGTGCGTGAGCGCCGGGGTGGCGCACGTGGCGACAGAGGCGGACGATGTGACAGCGGCTGCGCCGCTGACGACGAGCGCTGCCGCGGCAGCAGAAGCGGCGGCGGCAATGGCGGAGGCTACAACAGTTGTTTCTGAGCCGATGGCGCGGACTGCCAACGAGCGTGAAGGGGGCGGCGGCTCTTCCGATCCGGGCGCCGCCGGGGCGTCTGTTGAACGTGCCAGTCGCATCGCCAGCGGCACGCCTCCCGAAGGAAAGCCTGCGACGAAGCGCCGCCGAAAGTCGACGGGGATACGCGAGCTGCAGTCGATCTTGAAGGATTCGGTTGCAATGCCACCGCCGATGTCCTCGCGTTCGCGGCGTCCAAGCGGGTCCTCGGATGGCCTGCTGCGATCGCCCCAATCGCCGGCATCAAAGTGTGGTGAGGCTGCGCGCGCGACGCCATCTGTGTCACCAGAGAAACAAGCCACCCTTCGCCAGTCCGGCAAGGACGTGTCCCCGACTAAACAGGGCACGTCACAGAGAGCGGCGCGCGTGCCGCGGCAACCTGCGCCACCACAGCGCACACGTCGCGCCGAGATGGCGGAGGAGGCGAAGAAACTGAGGGCCGAGCGCGAGGAACAGCGGCGGCTGGACGCCGAGGCGTATGCACAGGAGCGCCGCAGGCAGCGCGAATTGCGCTTCGAGGCGGCGTGCGCCAAGGAACGTGAATGGATACACGGCATGCGCGAGTGCCCGACCTTCTATCCCACAGAGGAGGAATTCAAAGACCCCATGGCCTACATATGCAAGATCCGCGAGGAGGGACAGAAGTACGGTATCGCAAAGGTGGTGCCTCCGTACGTGTCGACTATCGCGGGCGCGGACGTGCTGCGGCGCAAGGGTTTCACTTTCACAACAAAGGTGATGCCTCTCAAGATGTCACGCGGCGCGGGCAAGGACCGCGTGCTCTTCAAACACTCGGAGCGCGAGTACTCCGTGGATGAGTACGAGGAGCTCGCCAACCAATTCATGGTCCAGCGCTACGGCTCGGCGGGTGCCCTCCCAGCCAGACAGGTTGAGTACGAATACTGGAAGGTTCGTGGGCGCGCGCGCGCGACAGCGACAGCGCGCGCGACGTCCGCGCGAGAGAGCGCACTCTGGACCTTTCAGATACTGACCGGCAACACCTCACAGGAAATGCTCAAGGATGGCGCAGGCGGGCTGCTCATCGAGTATGGGTCGGACATCGAGGGAACAGCATTTGCCGACGCCACAAGCGGGGAGCAGCTCGCAGCAAGCTCCTGGAACCTGGCGACACTGCCGACGCTCCCTGGATCGCTCCTGAGCGCCATCTACGGCACCATTCCGGGCGTGACTGTGCCCATGATGTACATGGGGATGCTATTCTCGACGTTCGCGTGGCACGTCGAGGACCACAACCTATACTCGGTCAACTACCACCACATCGGCGCGCCGAAGGTCTGGTATGGCGTGCCTGCGTCTGCCGCGGACGACTTCGAGCACGTCGTGCGCACGAAGGTATACACGGACCTCAATCGCTCTAGGCAGGACGGCTGTCTTGGCGAGATGTCGGGGGATGAGCTCAATGAGATCCACGGGAAGACGACCATGTTCTCGCCGCGCCTACTTGTCGAGGCCGGCGTGCCATGCTACCGTGCCGTGCAGCAGCCCGGCGAGTACATGTTCACCTTCCCGCGCGGATACCACGGCGGTTTCTCAACGGGCTTTAATTGCGGCGAGGCTGTTAATTTTGCCATGGCCGACTGGCTGGGACTGGGCATGGACTCAGTGAGACGCTACCGCAAGATGCAGCGCCTGCCGCTGTTCCCGCACGAGGAGGTGGTGGTGCACGAGGCGATCCAAGTGGACCAGGTGTGGCAGGCGGAGGATCGCGCGCGAGCTCAGGGCGAGGCAGACGCGCATGCGAAAGACACAAATGATGGCGGCAGTGCGGATGCGACTCCGTGTGGCGACCAGCACCAGCCCATGGACGCAAATGCGGGTGAACAGCCCGTGGCCGAGGTGCCTCCTAAGGTGGCGTATTCGCACGACGAGGCCGTGCACGTTGCCGCATCTTTTGTGGCCATACTCCGCAATTCAAACGCACTCCGCGCCTCCGCAGTTGCTAGCGGTGCGCAGCACTCGCCACTGCCCGAGCTTGCAGTGTCCGCACCATGTTCTCGTTGCAAGCACCTGTGCTACCTGGGGATCGTCGTTGCAGAGAAGATCGACGACCCCATCTGCCTTTGGTGCGACCGCGCCGCCCAAAATGAAGACATCGGGACACGATGCGTCCTTTTCAGGCCGGAGACGGTGCGTGTACGCGATGTGCGGCCCGCGGGTACCCCAGCACTACCGCCCTGATTGTGCTGGCCCCTCACCACATCGACGAGCACTGACACGTGGCGCGCCGCTCCCCCATCGCCTTTGCGTCTCGCGCCTCGGCCGCGACGCCTACCAGGCCCGCTTCGAAGCCATCGCCAAACGCCTCGAGAAGCGTCCCGACGTTGCCACCAGCCTCAAGTCACTCGCGCACACGTGGCGCGTGTCTGAAGCGGGCGCGCTGGGGGATATCAACGCGCCTGCGAATGGCGATAGCAGCGGCTCCGACGCGCCTTTCGAGTGGGCAACGATACCTAACACGCCGCAGTGAGGCGAAGCGAGCCCGCGCGTCGGCCGAACTATGTGCCGGAGATAAGTACCACACACGACATTGCATGTATTAGAGATGACCACCATCACGACATGAGTCTGACCTTGCGAGTGCCGATACGCAGGCATGAAGTACTGTGAATGGGGGGGACAAGGCGGGTACTGTACCTCTAGCTACGCGAGAATTGACTATTGGACAAAAGCATGCAGGGCTGGCAGAGTGGGCACCGCGGACGGCGCGCTCCTCAGCGCATGTGCCCCGTATACCCCGCCGGCTTAGTGCGATGGTTCTCGACGAGCAGATCCCTCGCGATGGGCCGCCCCACGCCCTGGCCCAGGAATGCCTTGCCGGCTATATCAGCGGGGCGTTTGGGAACTGCGGGCGCCGGAGGCAGAGACCAAGGCAAGCGCACACGAACGCAGGCAGCGATGGATCAGCTCCCGCGCACGGCAGAGCGCGCGCGCGCGCGTGCCAAAACATACACGCAACAGTCGACTCGCGTCATTGTCATCGCCCGTGCGCCGTGCGCACTCGCACGCCCTCACCGTGGCCCATGTATCCCGGCACATGGCTGGCCTCCTCGGAGACGGACGTGCCCGCCTGCAGGTCTTTCGTCTCGAACCGCATGTCTACGGGCCTCGACCCGAAGAAGCCCGAGCCTGTGGGGCCGGCGGAGTACGCCTCTACCTGCGACTCCCTGGCCGCGGCCCCGTTGTGCTCGAATGCCGGCACCACCGCCTTGCGCAGCCTGCGTCGCTCGCTGCGCTCCGCCTCGCCCGCGCACTGCGACTGGTAGCTCGTGGCCCAGCGATCATCCTCGACAAACGTCCCCACGAGGTTCGCGTGTGAGGCATTCGGGTAGGGTGCACCGCCAGGCGCGGCGCCGCCCGCCGCGCGGCGAGACATAGCGCGCCCTTCCTCGATGACGACGGCGCCTGGGCCGAGGCACTCGCGCGTAGGCTGTGCGACGTGCCGCTTCTGCTTCTGCGGGAAGTCGCAGAAGACGCCATCATCGACGGCGAACGGCGGCGCGTTGGCCATCGCAGGACACCTACCCTCCTCACTCGCTCTTCCCCTGCCTACCCCGCCTCCCGTTCGTTCCTCGCCGTTGGCGACAGCACCCTCGCCCTCCCTAGTCGCGTCCTTGGCGCGCGCGAAACTGGGTCCGCTCCCCAGTCTCGGCCGCCCGCGCGCCCGTCCGGCGCGCGCGCGTCGCTCCTCCCCTTCCCCCAGCCACGGTTAGGAAAACGCCGCGCGCGCGCGCGCGCGGCCAACAGCTCTTTTCAAACTTTGAATTGTGTTTTCATCGTTCATGCCAGCAAGGTGATGCCACGCGGGGCAGCAGCCCGGCCGGCCCCAGATTCCATCCAGCGGGGTGTGGCGACGGCACGCTCGTCGCAGGTGTGGTTTTTCCCAGCTGACCGAGCGGAGCATCCAGCCACGCGGCCAGGGCGCAGCGCTCTCGGCCGAGCGGCCGCCCACGAGCTGGCTGGCGCCGCCGCGCCCGCGCGCGGCGCATGCGTTTTGATGGCGTTGGCCCGCCCGTCCGCGCCGGCGGCGGGGGTGGGGGGGGGGGGGGGGGGGCGGGGGTGGGGGGAGGTTTTCGTGGGACCTGATCGTTCGCGCGTGAGTAGAAGCAGCCCGCGAATCGAGCGGCTGGGGCTCAGGGGCGAGGGTGGCGGCGCGTGGCCCCGCGGGCGAGCTGGTGGGCGGCGACGATGGGCTGCTGCGTGTCAGCGCCAGCGGTCGAAGAAGCGCCGCCAGGTAAGGGGGCGGCGGGCGCGGCGGGCGCGGTGAGCGGCAAGGACGGTGGCAAGGGCGGGTCGCGAGAAGATGGCGCGAGGTCCTCGGAGGCTGCGAGCAATGGCGGAGGCACCGGGGCCAGCCAGGAATGGGGCGCGGGCGCAGCCGAAGGTGCGGCGCGGCCCGGGGGGCAGAACGGAGGTGGCGAGAGCACACGCGGCTCGGAGTCAGGCGCGGGGGCAGGCGCGGTGAACGAGGGTGATGGCCGCATCGTGGGCGCAAGGGCTGCATGTGGCACGCCGGCGGCTTTGGTGCCCCCCGGGGCCCCGGCAGGTGAAGACGTCGGTGCGCATGTCTCATCCACTTCGCCGATGCAGCTTTTCTTCGATTCGATGACAGACGCGTTTGAGATCGATTCGCAGATCCTAGACGACGTCGAACGCGACTGGGCGCAGCGAGAGTCGGAGCAAGCCGCCGCTCGCGACGGCAGTTTGGCGACCAACTCCGATCGTGATAGCATGTCCGGGGCCCGTTCCGACCACCAGCGAAAGCAGCAGCAGCAGCAGCAGCGGCAGCTGCAGCGCAAGAACTCGGGACGTCTGCGCGGCGGCCAAGCACAGATTTGGGAAAAGATTGAGATTTGCCAGACGCTGAATGCCGCGACCAAAGACGACGGAAGTGGCGTGTCGTCATGGGGGCAGTCCCGCGAGCCGAGGTTTCGGCTTCGCGGCAAGAGGTACATGACCGACCGTGCGAAGTACGTTGCGCCGAACGTCAGTCTGTACAAGTGCATCGGCGCCGACATCTACCGTGGCTCTCGGCGACTTCTCCACGTCGCGCGCGGCCTCAAGCTGCCGCCTGCGCCGGAGAGACCGAAGCACCCGCTCCTCAAGGACCTGCCGCCCTTTCTCATCCTCTGCTGGATGTTTCCGGATGGACAGGCGACGCTGGTGAGTGCCGCAGCTGGCAGCGCGCGCCGCTCGCGCGTGAAGTGCGCGCTCATAGCTGCTGTCTGCTGACACGGCTCTATGTGCGTGGGCCGCATATTTTCCTACACCAAGTTCGGCAAGCAGAGTCCGTCAACGCCTAGTGGCATGATCATCCAGTATATGCAGCTTGACGAGGAGGTCGCGATGCAGTACGTACAGTCAGGCATGGTTGGGCTCCTCAATGCGCTGGCGAAGGACCCGCCACCGGGCTCGAGCATGCCTAATATGCGCACGGATATGCGCGACAGGCTCAAAGCCGTGCCGAGACTCTTTAACCCAAGCGGCGTCAAAAAGATGTTTAGTCTGCCCGAGTGGAGGCTCATTTCGAGCTACAATGGGAAGGTGCGTACCGGCGCGCAAGGCATCGGCAAGATCCAAACGTTCGGGGTTGGCAAGCAGCAGAGTGTGTGCTCTGGAGGGCAGTCCCGCGCTGCGTGACCATGCCAGCGAAAGGTCTCAGGCGTTCTGACCACCCCTTCCCCTCCCCAATCCCACCCCGCGTGCGCCTCTAACCACCCCGCCTGACCCACTGCACCCACCCGTTACACACCTCCGCGTCCCCCGTCTGCCCCATCACGCTCTTCTTCACCGTGCGCGGCTCCCCGCACAGCCTGTGCTTACGCGGCCGCAGCACAAATTCTTTCGCGGCGAAAACTACCTTGAGATCAACATTGACTTGTACGAGTTCGCGTACCTCGCGCGCAAGGCCTTGGAGATGTTTCGAACGCGCGTGTCCAAGGTGACGGTGGACATCGCCTTTACCCTCGAGGGTCGCAACGAGAAGGAGCTTCCCGAGATCCTCCTCGGGAGCACGCGCCTGTCGAAGGTCGACTACTTTCAGGCGCCTTACTTCCCGGAACACCTGCTCGACGATGACGCCGACAAGGTGCGCAGCAAGGCGAAGCGTGGGCGGGCCAGAACATAGCCTCATGAAGACCGACCTCTGTCCCCTGTGCACGCAATAATTGAGGCACGCACAACCCCAAGGCTTGGATGGGGCGCCGACGCGCTGGCATGTCTGCCTGTGTTGGTAACAACGCCTAATCTCAGATTCTCCCAATGGACGACAGCCACCCAGCGCGCGTGCCGCGCTCGGGTGGCCGCTCCAGCGCCTTGGGCGACGCAAGCTGCCACGCTACTGCCAATGTTTCGCACCGCTTTGCTATCTTTGATACAGGAAGCTTACAACCGCATTCATAGCGATGACCAGGGCACGGCGCTCACCGCATCGCGGAACGGTAGGTTCGCAGCTCGTCAAGAAGCTGCTGGAGCCTGTCGTCGTCGAGCTGTTCCCGACCACCTACGTTTTCGAGCGACTGCACCAGCGAGCGCGCCTCCTCCGGCGTGTCAGGGCATAGGTTCATGAGCGCTCCGATCTCGAACTCTTGACATTCCGCGCTGGCGAGCGTCGCGCGGAGCTGATCCATGGCCTCGACACTGTCGAACACGTAGAAGCGGTTGACGTAGTCGATCGTCTTCTGCGTCGCCGCCGAGAGCTGCACGTTGCCGCCTTGCGACGCCTTGCGTGTAAGGACGACCTTGTCGAGAATGAGCTTCAGCTCTGAGTTGGACAGCGCCTGCGCGCTGTTCTCAAAAATCTCCCCCAGCTTGAGCACAGACGAGTCCTCATCAGCCGTTTCGTCCGCTGGCTTCGACGAGCCAACGTTCACCGCTTGCGGGGCGCCCGCGCCGAGCAGCTGCGATACAACGTGCGCAACGACAAGCCGTCGCGCCGCGAAGAGTATGTCCTGGGTGGGCTCCCAGGTGCGCCCCGTGACCGAGGCTTTGTCGCCGTCCAGCACCACCCCGTCCACACCACCCCCACCAACCCTAGCGAGAGGCGTCGCTCGCGCTTTTTTGACTTCCGCGTCATTTCCGCGTGATTTTCCGCTGCAAAGCGTCGGAAATCCCCCCGAAACACAACGGAGTCGCCCTGCTTTTTGCCCTGCGGCGCGCGCGCGCAGATTCCCGCTGATTCCGTTTCCGGGGCCCGCGGCGTTCTGATGGATGCGCGGCACCGCCGATATATATTTTCTTTTTACCCACGGGAGACTTTGCTCCGCGCGCGGAGGCGAGGTCGAAACGCACCCGGGGCGCGCGCGCGCGCGCTGTGTGGCGCCGGAAGCGCGAAAAGCGCGCGAGAGCCTCGGCGCGCCAGACAGACGCGCCCGCCGCGCGGCAGGCGAGCAGGCGCGGAGACCGACGGGCTGCTCCCACCACAACCACCACCACCCCACGACCCCCCGGCGGGCACCGCGCCGCGGCCGCCGCCGCGCCCGCCACGCTGCTTCGCCTCCAAGTGAACCCTCCCCTTAACCTCANCCGAGGCGCCGGACGGCGCGCGCGGCGGGCTCGGCGGCCGAGGGGTCGCGGGGTCCCGGCGGCGACGGTCGGCGCGGAGCGGAGCCCCGCAGGACTCTTCGTATGGGCCTCGACTCGGGCAGTGACAGCGACATGTTTGACGTGCGCCACCACAGCACAGGCAACTCACGCACGGACCTGCAGTCGTACTTGCGGCTGCCGCACCGCATCGTGCTCGTGCGGCACGGGGAGTCTCTGGGAAACGTCGACCCCGAGGCGTACACGCGGATCCCTGACCCGCAGATCCCGCTGACGCGCCGCGGCCACAAGCAGGCACGCCTGGCGGGTGAGAACGTCGTCCAGATCATGGAAGATGGGCGCGAGCCGCACGAGGGAGAGCAGCGCGCGTACTTCATCATGTCCCCGTACCGCCGCTCCAAGGAGACCTACCTCTCGATGCGCAAGGCCTTCAAGCAATCGCAGGTCACCGGCGTGCAGGAAGAGGTGCAGCTGCGCGAGCAAGGTGAGTCCATCCCCCCCCGTCACCGCCGCCACGGCAGACGCGGGCGCCGCATTCTCAAGCTGGGGCTCTAGCTAGACACGCCGCTGACGCCCGCTGTTACCGCGCTTCCGCCCGCTCGTGCGCGTGCCACTCCGCGCCTGTGTGCAGATTTCGGCAATTTCCAGGACGCGGCGAGCAAGCGTCGTGAAAAGGACGAGCGGCTGGAGTTTGGACGCTTCTACTACCGCTTTCCCAACGGGGAGTCGGGTGCAGACGTGTACGACAGGCTAACGATCTTCGAGGACCACATCGTCCGCGACATGAACGCGGGACGGTATGCCAACGTCACGCTGGTGCTGATCACGCACGGCCTCGCTCTGCGCATCTTCCTGATGCGGTGGCTCCACTGGTCCGTGGAGGAATTCGAGCAGGCGTATAATCCGCCCAACTCCCAGCCCATCGTGCTCGAGCGGAGGCCGTTCAAGGAGCTGCAGGAGGAGGGGTGGCACCTCGGCAAGGTGCACACGAAGGAGGTCTACCGCATGACGGAGTACTCGCGCTTCCTGGTCCCTGGTGTCACCCCCGAGATGTGCGCCACCACACGCCTCTCGTGCATCACGTCCGACTATGGCGGCGCCTATATCGAGGAGCCAACAGCCGAATGCGAGCTGGGCGCCGACTCGTGGGAGCCGCCCGAGACATTGACGAATGGCGACGGGCGCAACGGACAGGCGTCCTCCTTTGTTGACTCTCGGCAGGGTGGCACTGACGGACAGTAGTCCCCTTGCCCACCGCACCCGGAACCCCAAACGTGTCGGCACGGCAGCCAGCGCCGCGACTGAGTCCACGCGCTGCACACGGCCTGCTCCGCCTTTGCATCCGCGAGCGCGGAGATCAACGGAAACATCGTTGCCTGGACGGTAGGTAGGTGCCGCTGCGTTACGCTGTGGGATGTAAGAAGACATTCATCGTGCAGCTGGTAGGTTTGGTTTGGCCTTGCGCGCGCGCGCGCGTGCGCACGACGCGGCTGGCCAACAGTACGCCACTCTTACTAGCCGACGCATCACTGCGTCGGCGAAGCGGGTCCCGCACACGGCGCGCTCTCCTCTTCGAACTCTGCGACGCGCTCGAGGCACCACACCGTGTCTGTCATCAGCTCTTCAAGAGCATCGAGCGTCTTGTCCATCTTGTTGCTGCCCGCGGGCAGCGTGCCGATCGCCTTCACGCTTAGCTCCCACAGCGAATCCAACAGGCGGCCCGGGCGCACGAGACGCCTGTCCTTGGCCTCAAGGTCGCGCACCGCCCGCTCAGCCGCCTTTATTCCCTCGTTCTCACTTTCGCGCATGACGCCCAACTGGTCGAGCACATCCGACGACACGTACGGGGACCCGTCGGCGTTGAGGCGCTCCTCCCGAGCGCTCTCCTCCTCAACGTCCTCGAGGTTGCCCTTGGCGATGGCCTCGGCCGAGCGATCGGCCGCGCTGCGCTTTTTCTTTGCCTCCCGCAAGCGATCGAACGCCGCCGAGACCGTCGCTGGCGGCGCAGCATTGCCGCCAAGCTCTTTGTCGGCCTCGTCGTCGCGGTATACCCCCTCCCCCGCCCATCCCTCGTGGATGATCTTCATCAGCAGTGCCCTGCGCCTGTCGCGCGCCATGAAGCCCGCGACGCCCACGAGCTCCTTTATGACCGTCGCCTCGTGTGCGTAGAGGTGCCCGCCGTCGATCTGGCTGGGGAGCACGTCGCGTGTTGCCGCCTCGCGCGCGCACTGGCGCGCGAGGCACGTGCGGGCGAGCAGTCGCAGGCGGTCGGCCGTGAGAGCGCCGTTCTTGGGCGCCTCCATGTCGGCGAGAAGCTGGCCGGCGGTGAGTGCGACCTCGTGCATGGGCTCACCGCAGCCGCGCACGGCGTCGCGCAGCGCCAAAGCGGAGCGCGCGCGCGAGGCGGCGTCGAGGGCTCGCACGGTGCTCGGTAGCTCAGCCTCGAAGAGCTCCAAGGTAAGCTCGCGCATCACCGCGAGCATCGCCAGGAGGTCAGCCGACTCAGGGTCGCGCTCGGGGGGGCGAGCCTTGTGCAGCGCGACCATGGTGGCATCTATGGTCGGCAGGAATGACGTCGTCAGCTTCGGCATGATCCTGTGCAGCGCGGCGCGCATGCCTTCTCGAAGGTCGGCCGCCACCGTCTGCGCGGACGGCGCGGACGCCGAGTTGAGGTACTCCACGCCGCGCGTCGCCAGCAGGTGCTGCTCGGCCTCGTGCAGCACGCGCGAGATGTGCGCGTTGCACTCCTCGATTTCTTCCTCGGCCTCCGCCTTGGCGTCGCGCCGCAGCCGGCGCGTGCGCTGCTTGGCGCGCTCGGCGGCGGGGTCCCGCTCGGGCGGCGCGTCGCGGAAGACGGCCTGCTCGCGCGGCGCCGTGAGACCGAGCGACGACTGGGGGCCGTGATCGCAAAGCTCGAGGAGCCCCACCCCTCCCCCTCGCCTGCACCGCGCGCGGTGTGTGGCACCAGCCGCCGCCCGCGTGGCGCGGCAGCCGGGCCGCTCCCCCGCATCTCAACTGCACTGAACCACGCCAGTCGTAGGAAGAAACCCTCGCAAAAGACCCCAGAAAAACATCCGGAGCTCGACCCCTTTCCACTTTAAATGCGGCACGAGTTCACGACTATGGGGTGAAATGATGGGTATCCAGACCATCGTCGTGTGGCGACGTCCGACGATCGATCTGGCTGGCTGTGCAATCTGCAGCCGGCCAGCAGCTGTGCCATCGCGGTCCGACTGCCTGCACTCCGAGACGCCCTGACCGACCGTCAGATCCATGGTGACGAACCTCGCGCCGAGCGCGGCCCGCCACCGGCCGGCGCGGCCCGCCGCGCACCCTCACGAACTCCTACTGACCGACTGAGTGACACACGCCGGCGCGCGCGAGGGACGTGCGTGGTGGGGGGGTGGCGGCGGGGGCCGCGGAGGGGGACGGCGAGGACCTCCTCCTCGCCCAGCGAGCTCGCGAGCAGCAGCCACCATCCGATTTTGATTTTTGTGTTTTTATTTTTGTTTCATTTTTGTCTCGCGGCCGGGCTCGCTCTCACTTCCGCTCGCCCGTTGGGGAAAAATAAAGATGATCAAAATCAAAATCAAAATCAAAATCAAAATCAAATCCGCACGGGCGGCGGCTCGCTCAGTCGGGGAACGCGCCCACATCAAATCGCAGGCGGCCTGCGCGCCGGCCGGCCGATCGAACCGCCATTTTTTTTTCCCAACTTTTTGCGCGCGCGCGCGCGCGGCGCCGCGCGTCAGTGTGGAATCCATCTCCCCGTGGAACCCATCTCTGTACGTTTTGAATTAAAGTATGGCGTGAGATATGGAATCCATGAATGGAACCCACGGATTTACTTTTACTCTTATCGCACGCACGCGCGGGCGCGGCGTCGCGCGCGGCGTGTTGCGCGCGGGCGCGGCAAATCGCGGTGTGTGCAGGGAGGGATGCGCGGCGCGCTTGTAGTGTACCCTGCCTGCCGCGCGGCGCGCGAGCAGCGGCGGGGGGCGAGCGCCCCCCGGGTCCGCGCGGGAGGGCGTTGGCGGTGCGGGAGAGGGGCAAGGCCGTCCGCCCCGCTCCCCTTCCCCGCCCCCCTTGCGCTCCACGCTCCGCGCAGACAGCCAGGGCGGCGAGCGCCTTGAGCGTCCGGGGGCGCCGCTGAGGGTTCAAGCAAGTCCGTAGAGGGAATTGCCAGCAGCGCGCGAGCGCCGCGAAGATGAGTGGTGAGGCAGAGGGCGGCAGCGCTGCGCAGGATGCGCCGCCCTCGACGCTTGAGGTCGAGAGCGGGCAGCAGGGGATGGCCGGTAAGGGCAGCGGCGAGGAGGTCGCCGACACGTTCCAGGAGAAGTCGTTATTCATGGGAAAGAACCACTGGCTCCGTGCAGTCGCCATCAGGGTCGTCTGCCACCGGATGTTTGAGGGGGTGACCACTGGCATTATCCTGCTGAACTGCATCCTGCTCACGCTCTATCGCCCGAAGGAGGACTTTGACTCGAAGTGGAACTCCACGCTCGATGACATCGACAAGTTCTTCCTTGCGGCGTTCACGGTTGAGCTGCTCCTGAACGTCATCGCCATGGGTGCGTGGCGCTACGTGACAGATGCCTGGAACTTCCTGGATTTCGTCGTCGTGGCGAGCGGGTACGCCGAGCTCGGGCTCGGGCCTGGCAGCAGCGTGAGCGCGTTGCGCACGTTCCGCGTGCTGCGCCCGCTGCGCACGATAAACTCGCTGCCGGGCCTGAAGCTGCTGGTGAACACCATCCTGGGCGCATTGCCGCTCATGGGCAACGTGCTGGTGCTGTGGGTGTATCTGTTCCTTGTGTTTGGCATCCTCGGCACGCAGATGTTCGGTGGCGAGCTCGACAAGCACTGCGTTCCCCTGACTGAGGCTGGCATGGCAGCGGTTGCGGCGCTCCCGTCGAACTACACCTACCACGAGCAGCAACAGTATGTGGAGGAATTGTTCTATGCGGGTGCGGTGCCACGGGTCCTCGATTACAGCAACGCCACCGAGTATGACTACTGCACCGTGGGCGCCGATCTCGGGTGGAACGGTCACTACTGCCAGGACACCGAGGCGTGCATCCATCTCGAGGACCCTGACTTCGGCAAGACCTCGTTCAACAATTTGCTGTGGAGCATGCTGACGGTCTTTGTCGTGGTGACGCTTGAGACCTGGACCACGATCATGTACGCGACGATGCGCACGACGTCGGGCTGGGCGCTCATCTTTTTCTACCTGGTCGTTTTCCTAGGCTCTTTTTTCATGGTGAACCTCGCGCTGGCGGTCATCGCTGACATATACGAGGAGAACGTGGAGGAGTATAAGGAGGCCACGCTGCAGGAGCACCTGAAGCTCGTCGCGTTGCACGAGGCGGAGGAGAAGAAGCGAAAGCTGCGCGTCCTCCGTCGCAATCGGAGCGCAAGGTTCGATCTCCAAAAGCAGCTCAATTCGGAAGAGGCCAAGCGTAGCCCCTTCCAGCAGATGTTGGTGTCTCTTCGCGCCAAGTGCGCGGCAATCTATGACACGGCGTCCTTTACGCACGCTACCACGGCGCTCATTCTCGGCAACACGCTGGTACTGTCGATGGAGTACCACAACATGCCCCAGAACTACGCCAAGGGCCTCGAGGTGACCAACGAGGTGCTCACGTGGCTCTTTGTAGCCGAGATGCTTCTCAAGCTGGTGGCGCTGGGGCTGAAGGGGTACTGGAAGGACTCTTTCAACAAGTTCGACACCGTGGTCAACATCGTGTCGGTGATCGAGCTGTATGCGACCTCTAACGGCTCGCTCTCCGCGCTGCGCGCCTTCCGCATCCTCCGTGTGATGAAGATCGCCGGCACCTCGCAGAGTCTCAAGCTCTTCATTGAGACGCTCAGCAAGACGATCGTCGAGTTGGGCAACTTTGCGCTCATCGTGGCCTTGATCTCCTTCATCTTCGCGCTTCTGGGCATGCAGACATTCGGCGATCTCTTTCACTTCGAGGTGTGCGAGTCGGCCGCCAACCCAGAGACGGGCGTCGAGGTGGTCGTGTGCGAGATTGACTCGCCACGGTCCAACTTTGACACGCTGCTTTGGGCTTTCGTGACCGTGCTGCAGATCTTCACTGGGGAGGACTGGAACTCGGTCATGTACTCAGGCATGCGAGCGAAGGGCGACGCCGCCTCGCTCTACTTCGTGTTTCTGGTCATCATCGGCAACTACATTGTGATGAATCTCTTCATCGCCATTCTGCTGAGCTCGTTCTCGTCGCACCGCGAAGAGCGCTACGATGCTGTGGGCGTCATGCCCACTATTGAGGGCGGGCAGAGCGTGGCCTTCTCAGACTACTCGGAGACATCGGGCAATGGCGTGAGTGTGGAGGCCAACGAGACTGCCGACGTGGCTGCCCAAGCCCCGGCTGATAGCTCCGAGGGTGAGGACGGGGATGAGAAGGTCGCGAAGGCGGAAGTGGAAAATGACGCGGCTTTCGAGGACGCTGTGAGCGTCCTGAAGGCCCAGAATGAAGAGAAGGACGAAGAGAAGGACGATGCTGCGGCGACGATGGAAAAGCCCAACGAACTCAGGCCGCTGGAAGACTTCACTCTGAATTCTTTCTTCGTGTTCTCGCCCGAGAGCTCGGTGCGCCGTGCGTGCTATAAACTCATCGCACACCCACTCTTCGACAACATCATTCTGACGTGCATCATGGCCTCCTCCATCATCATGGCTACCGAGAACCCTGGGCTGGAGGACAACCAGACCTTCCAGGACGTGGTGAAGGTCATGGACATCATCTTCACTACCATCTTTGCGGCGGAGATGGTGCTCAAGGTGACTGCGCTCGGCTTTTACGGGGAACCCGGGGCGTATGTCACGAGCGGGTGGAACGTGCTGGATGCCTTGATCGTCATGGTGTCCGTGCTTTCGCTGGCGCTGTCGAAGCTCGATCTTGAGTGGGTTCGCGCGGTGCGCGTCCTTCGCGTATTGCGCCCCCTGCGCATGATCAGCCGCATCCCCGAGCTGCGAGTGGTCGTGAACGCGCTGTTGGCCTCATTCCCCGGCCTGGGCAACGTCCTCCTGGTCATGGCGCTCAACTGGGTGATCTTTGGCATCCTCGGCATGAGCCTTTTCATGGGCAAGTTCTACCGATGCAACGACGACGCCGCCGCGGGGGTCGAAGAGTGCGTGGGCACGTACGTGGACAAGTTTGGCTTCGAGCAGGAGCGCGAGTGGGCCAATCAAGAGCCCAACTTCGACAACATCTTCTTTGCCATGGGGGCCCTCTTCGAGATGTCGACGTCGGAGGGCTGGCTGGACCTTATGTACAATGGGGTGGACTCCACCGAAGTCGGCAAGCAGCCCAAGCAGAACAACGCGGAGTGGGCGGTGATCTACTTTGCCGCGTTCATGCTGTCGTCATTCTTCTTCCTGCTCAACCTTTTCATCGGTATCATCATGGACAACTTCGCGCAGCTGCGCGAGGCGAATTCGATGACCTCGCTCTTCATGTCAGAGCGCCAGCGCATGTGGGTCGAGGTCAACGAGAAGCTCGCCAAGGCCAAGCTCGTGCGCCGCGTGGACCGTCCGAGCAATTGGCGGCGCTCGATCTACGATTTGGTGCAGTCGCCAGTCTTCGAGAACGCCGTGCTGCTTGCGATCTTGCTCAACGTGGTCTTCATGGCCACCTCGCACTCGTACGAGCCAGAGTACTGGGCCGAGGTGGTCGAGGTTGCCAATCGCATCTTCACGTGGTTCTTCTTTATTGAGATGGTGCTCAAGCTGATCGGCCTCCTGCCGCAGAACTACGTGAGAGACGGCTGGAACAACTTCGACGGTGTGGTGGTCGTGGTGTCGCTGGTGGGCGAGTTCACGGAAGTGGGCGCCGGCGCCAACGTGCTGCGCATCTTCCGTCTCGCGCGCGCACTGCGGCTGGTGAAGCGCTTCAAGAGCCTGATGATCCTCTTCCAGACGTTGCTGCAGGCTCTGCCTATCCTCATGAACGTTGGTGGCCTGCTCTTCCTGCTGCTGTTCGTCTTTGCGGTGCTGGGTGTGCAGCTCTTTGGCAAGGTCAACTCGGACCAGGAGTTCCTAAACGCGGACGCCAACTTCAGCAACTTCGGACAGGCGATATCGCTGCTGTTCCGCATGGCTACTGGCGAGGCGTGGAACGGCGTCATGCGCGATGTCATGACGCAGCCCGATGACGGGGTGTGCTCAAAGGAGGCGGGAGATTGCGGCGTGCTCGCGGCGCCCGTGTACTTCTTCGCGTTCGTGATCTCGGGGTCGTTCGTGCTCCTTAATCTGTTCCTGGCCGTGGTGCTCGAGAACTACGACAATGTCAAGGAGTCGAAGAGGCACGACGACCAAGAACAGGACGGCACTGCGGTGACCAACGACGACATCGACGACTTCAACAAGAGGTGGGCCTTGTTCGACAAGGACGCCACCGGATGGATCTTGGTGGCTGACCTCGACAGGCTCCTGCTCAACCTGCCGCCCCCGCTCGGCATCCTCGGGATGGACAACAGTGATCGTACCAAGCTGTCCGGCGGCCAGCTGCTGAGCCTGCAGAGCAACCTCAAGATCAACGTGTACGTCTATCCGGCCACCGGCGAGATGTACTGCTCCTACTCGGACGTCCTGCAGAAGCTCACCATGTACTCCTTCGGTCTCACCGTGGACGACCTGCCTGCGCAGGTGCTCGAAATGCTCAAAAAGGAGCAGGATGCCACGCGCAAAAAGACCACGCGCAAGCTCGTGCAGAAGAAGGAGGCCGACTCGAAGCGCGACCTCGACGTGATCCGCCAGCGCGCCCGCGGCCTCGAGCGCATGATGACCACCAAGAGCAACAACAGCGACGCGTCGATGACGGGCGCGAGCAGTGCGTCCTCGTTCGCGTTGACGCGCTCGGCTTCTTCGATCAGTCTGAAGGCAGCAGCCGCCGCGGGTCACAACTTCACGGAGGAAGAGATGAAGGCCATCGCGCTCGCGCAGACCTTCAGCAGCAGCTCGCGCTCGCACACGGGCAACAAGGGGGAGGTCTCCCCCGAGATCAAGAGGATCATGAACGAGGTGCAGTCGACGCTCGCCGCCGACCCACTGGAGAAGGTGTCGCCGCACGAGCTGGTGCTGTGCAGGTACACGACGCAGCACGTCACTGCGACCTCGCTCATAAAGGCGTACGTTGGCGGCTGGATCAAGCGGCGGATGAACACCGAGCACCTCCAGATGCTTGAGAACAGCCAGATGCTCGAGGGCCTTGGCAAGGGCCTGGACCAGCTCGGCTTCGTGCTCAACCGGATCGAGGTCTGAGTGGGGTCGCGACGTGTATGTACTGTATCCGAGCGTTGTACGCGGTGCCCCGCGCGGCGCTCGCCCGGCAATTAATTTCGGTCCCCATGCTCGACCCTTCTCCCCCGCGGCCGCCGCCGATCGCGCGCGCCGCCAGGCGCGCGCGCGCGTGGCGTCCCGCGGAGCTTGGCGTGCCTAACCAAGGCTGCGCGCCGCGAAGCGGGAGGGGCGACCGCCTCAGGGCGGTCCCCCCTCCCGCACAGCGCCCGTCACCGCACCGCGGAGGCGCGTGGCGCAGTGTTCGAATAGCCGCGGGCGGTCTTTTTTTTTGTGCCGGCTTCAAGATTCCATACAGTAAATAAAAAAAAGGGGAAAAAAGAGTCAAAAAGAAGAGTCACACTTTCCCGTGGGGAGTGTGCGGCCAGGCCCGGGGCGATCGGCATCGAATCGCCCGCGCCCGACCACGTGCGCCCCCCCACGTGCTCGGGTGTCACAAAGTCACAAAGCCTAAAGAGTAAAGACACACAGATTCACATTGATGAAGACTCCGTCGCGGCGAACCTCGCTGCGATCAGCCAGTCGGTCGGTGGGTCGGTGAATTGGAGGTGGGTCTCCGATCAATCCACGCTCGTGGGGCTCTGCGCGGCGCACCGACGCGGGCGACGCGCGCCCGCGGACCCTGCGTTCGTTCCGGTGCGGGCGCGCGCGCGCGCGGGCGCGTGATTCGTGTTTGCATATACCGACGTGTGTGGCCCGCGCTGCCGCCGAAATATCTCGCGTTCGCCGGATCGGGGTCCGTCCGGATCATTTGCGCGGCTCCGCACCGGGACGGTTGCGCTGACTGCATGCAGCACTTTTTTTTTGGGGG
>RQSC01000027.1:86099-137632 GCA_013416795.1 Prasinococcaceae sp. CCMP 1430
GCGCGAAAGCGGCCGGCGAGGCGCGTGACCGCCGCCGCGGGCGCGCACCCTCGCCCGGGTCAGGGGCCGCGGCGCGCAGTGCAGTGCCGCAGCGTGGACGGTTATCGCTGTTTCTCATGTTACAGGTGTGCATGTGCGAGTGTTTGGGCCCGAAGGAGGAGGGAGACAGGGGTGTGGCGATGGGACGGGCGGGAGGGGAGACCCTGCGACCATGCGTGCGAGCATGCTCGGCGCTCTCTCCCAGGGTGGCAGGGCCACCCTCGCCCCCGCCGTCGCGCGCCCGCTGTCGACAGCCCAGCTCCGCGGATGTTTCCTGTGTATGTGTTGCTCGCGCGCCCGATCGACGAGCAGACGGGAGCGCAGCGCGCGGTTTCTACGGGGCGTTTTGCTTGCGGCGTGCAAGCTCGACTCACTGCGCGGCTTCGAGCAGCATGAGGAGGCCGTCCATGGGCTTGCCAGGCTCGGCCATTGAAGCAACGGGCGCGTAGATGCGAGGCTTCTGGGTGCCATCCGAGTCAGAGAGCGACACGGAGCCTTGCCGGCGGAACGCCCTGAAGCTACCGCCGGAGCTGCCCCCGCTCTTGCTGTCACTCTCTGTGGGCGTGACGGGCGCCGTCACCAACGGACTGTCGGAGCCGCCGTTCGCCGAGCGGCCAAGCGCGGCGTGCGCGAACGCCGCGGCGTTGGTGACCTGCGCCGCCTGCTCCTCCCAGCTTCTCGCGTAGCTGATCATGCCGGGAAAGCCCGCGTAGCCCGCCGGGCCCTGGCCCTGGAGCGCCTTCGACGCCTGCTCGTACGCCGCGATGGCGCTGTGCTGGCTCTCATACTGGCCGAGCGGCACCAGCCGACCGTTCGCCTTTATCTGCGCCTTCCAGTATCCTCCCGAGAAAACGACCCCACGGAAGCGCGCCGGGCCGCCGCTGCCGGTCTGCCGCGAGCGCAAGCGCTCCTCCGAGCGGCGCAACCGCGCGACGAGCGCGTCCATCGGCTCGGCGTCGAGCGAGGCGAGCAGGTCTTTGCCGTATGAGTCGAGCTCGAGGTTTGTCACCGCGCGGCGGCCGTAGGTCTTATACGCCGCGAGGTCATATGCGGCTGCCGCTTGCAGTGGCGTGTCATGGTAGCCGAGGTAGATCAGCGTGCCGCGCACCTGTGAAGGGCGCGGGCGTGGGTGCGCCGCGGACGCGTGTGCGGCGACGCACCGACGTCAGCGCATGGCGCGCGCGAGGGGGGGAAGGGAACGCACAGCACGCACGTGCACGCGGCCAGGCTCTAATCGGATCGGATCGGCGCGGGCGGTGGGCCTAGGCCTCCCGCAGCGGGAAGCGGGGCGCACACAGAGCGGCGCCCCCGCAGACAGACATAGGGTTCGCCTCCGCGGCGCGCGTGCGCTTGGCGCCGCGCACCTTGATGCGGGCCTGCCACTTGCCGTGATGCGCGCACACCCCGCGAAAGCTGGGCGCGCCCGCCTTGGCGGCCTTGCCGCGGCGCGCCGCGAGGAGTCTGGGCTGCGTCGTGCGCGTCATTGTTGGCGCCAGCGCCACACGTTGCGCCCTGCGGACGTTCGGCGGCGCGGGTGCGCTCCGCGGCCGGAAAAAAGTTTGTAGGCGGCGTTCCGCGCTCGCGACGCACGGCGAGCACCCAGTCCGGCGGTCCTGTCTCCCCTTCGGCCTTCCGCGTCCCCGTCCCTCTCGGCAAGGCCCCCTTCTGCGGGAGCCGAGCGCGATCCCTACTCCGGACACCGCCGGCTTGCCGTCCCCGCCTCCCCGCGCTCTCCGCCGCGCGAGGGAGCGGGCGGTGTGGCACGCGTGAAGGGTGCCGAGGCAAGGCTCCCCAGGGACCCAGCCGCGGCCGCAGCCCCCCCCCCCCCCAGTCCCTCACGCTGAGCCTGCCCGCGTACAGTACACTGTACGAGCGTACACTGCAGGACCCTCACTCAACTTTACCGTAAAACTACAACCGAAACCTCCGATGGATTTAAGGGGATGCGCAAAGCTGCCCAAAAAAAAGCACGCGCGAATCCGACGAGGGTCTAAATAAAAAACCTTAAATGCGGGGTTCCGGTCGGGCGCTGCGAGCTGCGAGGCGCCGCGGCGCGCCTGCGCGGCGTGCCACACCGCGCCTCCCCCAGCCTCCCCCAGCGCCCTGGGGCGACCATGCCCTCCGAGGCCGAGGCCGAGGCGGCCGCTGCCGTGGAGCTGCTCCAGGCCGGCGGGGGAATCGGTGCGCGCGTGAGCTGGCGCGGCGCGCGCCACATCAGCGCGCGCGCGCGAAAGCGGCCGCCGGCCCGCGAAAGCGCCTGCGCGCCGACCTCGAACGTGCAAACAGACCTTCGGCGAGACCGCGTGCGATTTGATTCTAGCCATCGCGGCCGCGTGCGGACAGACCTTCGGCGAGATCGCGTGCGGTTTGACGGCAGCCCGCGCGGCCGCCTGCAGAGAGACGTTCGGCGAGGCGGCGCTCGGCGCCTGCGTACGTTTCTCGGGGCATGCGGATGCGAAGGGAGAGACGTTCCGCGGGGGGCCCACGTGCGCGCGCGTGCGTTTTGACGGCGATGCGAAGGGACGGCTCCCGCGCGTTCGGAGTGATGACGGAGAGATTCTTTTCTTTTTTTTGGGTCCGGGGTTTCCCGTTGGCGCGACGACGCCTCAAAGTTTTTAAATCGCGTCATTTCTGTGTATTTACGCTAAGAAAATAATGCGTTATATCAAATATGATTTGTAATGAGAAAAAAAAACAAAAACCGTACGATACGTTGTAGTGAAAACCACTTCATCCCCTGGCACGGGAGCTAGGGCTTTCTCGTTGCTGCTGAATGAACCCCTTCGCGGCGGCGGCGACGACCATCGGCCGAATCCGGAATCCGGCGAAGTCCGCGTTCCCCGAGCGCGCGCGCGCGCGCCCGCGGCCCGCCGTCGCGTGCCGTTGTGATGAGCACCTGCCTGCGCGGCCCGCGTTTGTTTGTGCGCGCGCGGGGGAGCGGGGGGGCGGCGGCGGCACGCATGCGCATGCGCGAAACCCCCACCTCTCACCGACCGGGCGGGGCTTGTTGTTGTTGTTGTTGCGCCTCGATCGATGAACCTGACGAGTTGTGTGTGAAGTCTCCGGCTGTGGCTGGTTGGACGGACGCCCGCTCGCCAACCGTCCAAGCCCCAGCCAGCCGGTGGCGATGATCGGAGACGAGGTTGGTTGTCAGGTTTTCACCCACGCGAGGCTGTGTCCTCCAGGGCGCTCGATCGATGGATACACCATCGTTGGTTCGGCAGCGCCACACAGCGCGTGCGGGGAGGCGATCGCAGGGCTGGAGGCGATCGTGGGGCGGCGCGGGCGCGGGGCCGCGGCTGGCGCGGCGGCGGCCGTGCGCTCTAGTCGCGATCGGGGGCGGCCGCACCGCGCGCGAGACTGGGCGGGCGGGCCGCGTGCCGCTGCGGAGTGCTGCGCCGCCGGCGAGGACGCGCTCGCGCGTGCGCTCGCGGCCGGGCAGGGACGAATTCCGGTCCGCACACCCCGCCCGCGCACACGCCATCGCGCAGCTGTAGCTACGCGCGCGCACGAGCGCGTACGCGCAAGCGAACACACTTGCCAGCAGCGCGCGCGTGCACGCATCGGCCGCCATGATCCGCTCGTCGAGCTACACTACCATGGGTACGACCCACAAGCGGTCCGCGAGCGCCGAAACCGGCTTTGGCGCCGGCGCGGGCGCCGGCGCGGGCAACGGCGGTGCGAGCATGGGTGGACCAGGCGGGAGCGCCAGCGGCGGCGTGCCAACGACGACAGCGAGCGCCTCTATGACGTCAATGGGCCGCCACTCCCGCACCAGTAGCTACGCCAACTACGACAGCTTCGAGGTGGCGCCCGTGCGCGCGCCGGGGCTCAAGCACTCTGGGATGTGCGTGGTACACTTGCACGCACACGTGCGCACACGCGCACATTTGCGCGCATGCGAACGCGCGCACGCGTGCACGCGCGCGTCCACACGCACCTGCGCTCGTGCGCGTGCGCGCGCGCCCACGCTGACGCACATACGCCCGCGCGCCCGCAGTGCCATGAGCTCGCGCTCGGCGCACGCGGGGCGCCTGCGTTTCGCAAAGGGCGACCGTGGATGGCATGTCGCGCTCAGTCGCAACAGATGGGGGCTGGTCTTCCTGGCGGTGCAAGCGGTGCTTCTCATGCTGCTGGCAGCGCGTTATTTTGGAGGGGAGGGCGCCGGGGGGGGAGGCGTCCCCAGCGGCGCCTCATCGCCATCGCGAGGCACGGAGATCTCGGCGGCGGCGCGTGCGGCGCGGTCGCAACAGCACGCCGAGGCGCTTCAGGCACAGAGCGAGCGCGTCGCCGAGCGCCGGCGCGCGCGCGCCGAGGCGGCCGCGGCGGAGGAGGCGGGTGCACAGGCGCGGGTGGAGGCCAACGCTGCGAGTGCGCAGGTGGAAGAAGAGGCGAAGAGGAGCTCGCAGACGCAGGAGGCGGGCAAGGCGCAGAGGGTGGAGGCCTCCCCGACAGTGGGCCCCGAGATAGTGGATGCCAAGCGCACGGCCACCAAGGCCGCTGCGGCTGCCGCGACGCTCTCGGGCGCTGCCAGGCACTCCGACCCGGGGCGGGCGTACGCGTACCCACACATGGCCGAGGCGCCCGTGTTCGGCGAAACCCGCAAGTTCCTGGTGTACCAGCCCCAGTTTGGCATGGGCAACCAGCTCTTGGCACTCAAGAGCGCCGTCGCCATGGCCACCGTGCTCGACCGCTGGTTGGTTGTGCCGCATTACCACTCGAACAACGCGCACGGCAAGTACGTACCTTTTGAGGACATTTTCGACTGGGACAAGTTCCAAGAAATGGTCCCGCGGTCGCTGCCCATGGATGAGTTCCTGGCGCTCGGCGTCCGCCCGACGCGGCTATTTGACATGTTGCTGCCCCTCAAGACTGTGCACCAGCACTTCGATTACTTCACCGACCTGCGCGTGTTCGGCGACGCTCGGCAGCTGAACGAGTCCATCAGCCGCGTCGATGCCAACGGCGTAGAGCACCACATCAAGCTCAGCGACGAGGATGTGAGACGCAAGTACGGCGTGATGGAGGACCAGGTGCTGGCGTTCAGCACGACCTACAAGATGTTCTCGCACTTCTCGGACGGCAGACTGACGCGTAGTGTGGCGAACTCCTGGTCGCAGTCGATCATTCCGGCGCCGCGTGTGCGCGCAGCCGCCGAGGCCGCCGTGGCCGTCCTGCGAGGCCCGAGCGGCGACGGCAAATTCTCCTGCGCCCACGTGCGCCGCACTGACTTCAACGAGCTGTGCAACGTCGCCGATTCGGGCTGGCTTGCCAGCCTCAGCAGCCGAGGTTACATCTGCTGGCCCACCATGGAGGAAATCGTGGATCAGCTGCAGGTGCTAGGCGCCGAGCGCGTCTTCGTGGCTTCAGACGCGCCGCAGGAGGTACGCGCACACGCGGGCTTCGTGGGGGCCTTCGACGCGGCGTACGGCGACGACTTTGCACACCTCCTCAGCGGGGGTGTTGCCGACGCCGCCATGCCGCTCATGGAGGTCGAGGTATGCTCGCACGCCGACACGCTGGTGGTCAACCGATACTCGACCTTCAGCCTTTTCATGGCGCACTCGCGGCACATCAGGAAGCCGTCCACGTCGTCGGAGTTCTGGATGCGCACGGACGTCATGAAGAAAGTGCAGGCCGCGCAGGAGAATATTCAACGCAAGAAGCAGGAGGACAATGAGGCCAAGGCGGACGCGCAGGCGGAGATGCGCAGGCGGCTATGAGCGCGCGCGCGCGCGCGCGCGCAGTTGGGCGCGCGCGGCTGGCGCTCGTGGGGTCGCGTATGGTGCGGCGCGCGCTATAATTTCGTGCTTCGTGCCCCAACGTGTATGAAAGCCCGCCCGGTCGGACTGCGATCACTGCGCGCTGCCCCGCGCGCTGGCATTTCTCAGTCACTACTGTTTGTCCGGACTTGATCGCTCTGCGCCGCCACAGCCAGCTGGCACGCCCCAGTGGCCGCCACTAGGCAGGCACGCCGTCCTGATCCGGCTGCCCATCCGCACCCGTGGCGCCGGGGCGCTGCACGGCAACAGCATCCTCGAACTCGTTGCCCGTTGACAGGACGCCCCCCGCCGCATCGCTAGAGTCCTCTTCAATCTCCGGGACGCCGGGATCCGTCGCCCTCGCGTGCGAGCCATCTAGCACGTTCGCGGGTTGCGGTTGGACAGCTGCCGGGCTGCCGCGTGGCGATGCTGGCGCGCGCATGAGTTGGGCTCCGTCGTACCAGCTACCGAGAGAGGGTGCTGCTGCGTTGTCCCCTTTGTACTCAAAGCCACTCTGCTCGATGAATCGGAAGATGCGAGAGGAGTTCGGCGTGAGGCCACTCGAAGTCGGCGGGCCCAGGATGGCGTCGAAGACGCTCAGATATTTTGACTTGAATACATCTCGCTCTGTGGCGCGCGCGGTCGAGCGCGCGCACGCACGTGCGAAGCGGCCAAGACGACGGATCGCGAGCATGTCAGCAAGGAGTGCACACACAATCTCGCAACGCGCAGCCGCTCATCCACGCCACCGCGCGACCGCGGCGTCACCGCGCACGCGTCCCCAGGGAAGGCGAGGCCTTGGTGGAGGGCGTGCTCACCTTGCTCGTAGCAGTGGAAAAGGGTGCCCGTTGCAATTGAGAACATGACAGTGTCCATGCGCGTCAGCGCAGCGAACATGCTGCTCAGGCGTTTGGATGGGGGGGGGCGGGGCCTTTCCTTGAATCGCGCGTTTTGAAGGCATCTGCCCGAGCTGAGTTCGCTGATCTGCGTTGTCAGCGCCTCGGCCGCCTTGGCCGCGCAAAACAGTGCCAGCTCGAGCCGCCGGCTCTTTGCCTCGAACAGCCCTGCGAGCCCGCCCGTCGAAGTGCCAAGAAGCAGGGTGAACAAATTGGCCGGGAGGCCGTGGAGCCTGTCAGGCAAAGCAGTGCCGCACATCTCGAAGAGGATGCCCGACACCGTGAAGGCATTTGCAACGTAGCTCGCGAGAAACGCACTCGAGCGCGCTATGCCGACGGCGTTTAGCCTGGTCAGTTTGGCAGGCTCGGTAAGCCATCTGCGGCGTTGCACGACGACGGAGGTAGTAATGTACACTGCCAGATACATAGGCAGAGCGCGTGTGTACTCGGCAATCCACGTGCGAACGTAGTACCTGGCAGGATTGCCCAGAGGGTCGAGAATGCGCGCCATGCGCACGCCCGCGCGCGCAACGCCGACCGGCGCGATCGATGCCATGGCCTTGCCCGCAGCCGCGCCGTACTCCTTCGCGTATGGCCCCACCAACGCCTTTATGTCGACGGAAGACTTGTCATCCTTGCCCAGCACGGTGTGCCGGAGCGCGCGCATGGTCTCAGGAGTGCGGCCGCCGTGCTTCTTGAGGAAATTCAGGTAGCCGCCATCCAGCGTGTGCGGTACCGCGATGAAGGTCGCCAGGAGGTGCGATGCCGTCGCACAAAGCAGCACGACGTCGCTATGCTCGTACTCAGCGCCAATGGCACGCAGGATCTTCTGCGCGCGAGGGCGAGTATCTTTTAAGCCACAGCGCACGAGCAGCACCAGGGCGCGCACGAGTACGTACGTCGCGAGCGACATGTGACCTTTCGCGTCGCTGCGTTCGTTACCGCCGGCCAAAAGGAGGGATGGTCCAACGAGAAGCCCGGCGAGCGCGTGTCGCCACGAGCGGCTCTGGTTGTCACCGTAGCTCTTGGAGAGCGTTTCATCGATGCCGATGTAGCCACCCGAAAGCACCCCGAGGAATGCGCCGTAGCGCAGCGTCTCCACGACGCCCTGGCGCACCGCGCCAGGCTTGTTGCCCCCCTTGTTGCGAATGCCAACGAGCAACCGCAGCGCGACAATGCCGCCGCGCAGGGCCGCGCCTGTCGCGAAGCCGCGCCCCCCCGCGGCGGCGACACGCTCGAGGCGGCGCACTGCGCGATCCCAGTATGGCAGTGGTTTCCGCCGCCCCTTGACGCTCAAGTTCTCCATGCCCTCCACGCTTCCGCGCCGCCCGTGCCGCCCGCGACGGCGGTGGCCGTGCGCACAGTTGGCACTTGCGCTGGCGCTGCCAGCGCCAGACGCGTCGGCGCCAGCAGGCGCGTCGACACGCTCCCATGCATCGCCGGACGCGACGTCCGCACCGACGGATTCCAACCCTCCCTCGCTGCCCCGCGCGGCCGGCGGCGCACTCGCCCCCCGCGCCCGGCCCGCCCGCCTACCCGGCGCCATCGGCCTCTGACCCAGTGCCAGTCCGTGCCGCCCTCCTCCTGTCCGGCACCCCCGCTCCGTCCGCCGCCCTCAACCCCCACACCCGCCTACCCCATGCCGCGCGGCAGCGCGCGCGCGGTGGCAACAGCTGTCGCGTCTTGCGAACGCGCGCTGCCTGCGGCCCCCGCTCGCACACCAATTAGGGTAATATTCTATAGGGTTTAATTTACACGTCAATCACCACGCAGTGTCCCCCCGCCCGTTCAGCCTGTGGCATGCCAACCCTATGGCAACAGCATGAAAGCACATCAGCCGGAATCCGGGATGCGTCGCACGTCAAAGCGCCTGCGAGGGCTATGATCGCCCGTGGGTACATGTCACTCTCGCGCGCGTTCGGGCCGCGCGAGCGCCTCGGCGGCGCGGCTTTCGTCGGTTGGGGCGCAGCGCATGCGAACTGAGCAGGGCGGGGGCGGCCGCGGGCGCCCTCGCATGCGTTTTGATGAGGGGAGAGCCCGCAGCGAATGCGCGCGCGCTGGCCCGTAGGCGACGGAGAGGTGCGCGGGTGGGGGCGGGGTGGCGCGCCACACCGCTGGCGGGCGGGGCGCAGAGGGGGAGCGGCGGCCGAGACGCGCGCCGTGAGCGCTCGCGGTCTCCCGCACACGAGCGGTCCCCAGCGCGCGCGCGCGCGTGCACGCGAAAGAGGGGAGTTGGGGTGGGGGGCGCCGTGGCGGCCCGTGCCGGCTTTTCTTGGCGCGCGCGGCGCGCGCCGCTGCCGGGGTGGGGGAAAGGGCTGGGAGGAGAGCCCCGACAGAGATGGATGGACGCGCGGGGAGCGCGTCGCCCTCGGCGCCAACGAGTGCAACAGGCGCAAAGCTTGACGCGGCTGGGGGCTCTGGTGGGGGCGAGGTGCTGGGCGCGGCCAACGGCGCCGTGATGACACCGTCGGCGAGTGTCGGTGCGGCGATGGACACGCTCAATGCGGATGCGGATGCCAGCCACGAGGATGACGAGCGCGTCGAAGGCAGCGACGACGATGACCAGGTCGAGGGGGGAGTGCACGCTAGCGTGGAGGAGGGCGAGGAGATGGACGACGAGGCCCTGGCGCGCATGCTGCAGCAGCAGGAGCATGGTGCGTCATGCGCGGATTGGGGCACGCTCGTGCAGCTTGGCGGGCACGTCCAACGTACAGCGCGGCGGGCCGGGCGGGGAAGCGCGCTGCCCAGTGTGCTGCAAAGGAAGTGCGAGCGCAGGGGCGCCCGCGGAGGAAAGAGGTCAATTTCGGAGCCGGGTTTGGTGGTGGGTGGTGGTGGGCTCGGGGCGTAGGGGGGCGCGGCGCGATGCACACAGACAAGAGATGTCCCCCCTGTCGACTCGCTGACTTACTTTGCCGTGCGTTGGCTTGTCCCTGTTCGCGCACGGCGGGTGCTTCCTGCGGCGGCGGCCAACAGCATATATGATGCTCGCGCAGCAGCAGCTAGAGGAGCAGGAGGCCGCCGCGCAGGAGGCGGGAGAGGAGGAGGACGAGGACGCGCGGCTGGCGCGCGAGCTGATGCGCCGCGAGATCGAGGAGCACACCGCGATGCTCCAGGCGCAAGGAGGGCTGGCCGGTGGCGAGTACGATGGTGAGGGGGAATTCACAGACGACGACGTTGAGCCTGACGACATGACGTACGAGCAGCTCACCGCGCTGGGCGAGATGGTGGGCACGCAGAGCAAGGGTGCTGGCAAGGATGCGCTAGATGCTCTCAAGGTGGCAACGTACGCCGAGGTCAGGGCAGGTGCTGGTGGTAGCGCGGGCGCCGAGGAGGGCGATGAGCAGTGCGCAGTGTGCCGCTGCGAGTTCGAGCCCGACGAGCTCGTCAAGTGCCTGCCGTGCAAGCACTACTTCCACGTGGATTGCATCGACCAGTGGCTCAAGGATCAGAAGACGTGCCCGCTATGCTTCGTTGAGATTGGGAAGTGAGAAATCTCTGAGGACGCGCACCTCTCTCTCGGCAGCAGCGCCAGCGACTTTGGGACACGAGCCGTGCGAGGTGCCCGCCATCAAGCCTTTCACTCGTAGCACCCGCTGGTTGGTTGGCGGGCGGGCACGCTCGTGCGCGCTGCGCCGCGCGACGAGGATTGCGTCGCAGCCTCCTCAAGCGCGGCGGCTGCTCCCTCTGTACTGATAAGCGATTTGGTTCGAGGCCCGGCAGTGCCAGCAGCGACACGTGTCTGCTGCAGGGATGGGCGAGCCATATTATACTGTGTGTGCGCTCGCGGCGCGCCAGCGCACGTTCACATGACATCCCGCACACCGATTCGGGTCGTGACGGCATCTGCCAGCGAGCCGGTTTCGAGCTCCTCGGGCGTGATCTTGAAGATTCTCTTGATGTCGTCCACTTGGGCGCGCTCTGATAGCTGGGCCACGTCGCACGGCTGCGCGCCGCGCTCCTCCATGAGCTTCTCCACAGCCGCCCTGTCCGCGTCAGAAGCGTCGAAGCGCGCAACGAGCACATCGAGCGTCACGCCGCTTGCGCCACAGTCCTCCATGGGCATGCCCAGCCGCCTGAGCGACTCGCCAATGTGCCTGCTTGCAGCGAGGTTGACGATCAGCTCCGAGTGCAGCGACTTTGTGACCAACTTGCCCCTCTCCTGCGCGCTGAGCGCGCGGTGCGCGGCCGCGAGCGCGCAGAGCGCGTCGGGCACGAGTCCCGCCCTGCACAGCGCGAGCTCGGGCCGGAGCGCGCTGCCGCCGCGGCCGCCGCGCCGAGTGGCGCGCGCGTGGCGCAGCCGCCGAAGCATGCAAAAGCGCAAGCTCCGGGAAGGAGCTCGCTCGCCAGGAAAGGGGAGAAAAAGCCTGAAAAGGACAAACTAAAAAAGCTTGTATGTGTGCATACAATACTATATCAACAAATGGAACCACGGGCGATCGAACATTTTTTTTAAAAAATGTTTCGCGCGCGTCAGAGCTCTTGCATCTCATCGGGGCTGTAGTACTCGCTGAGCATGCGGTAGATGTCCGACGGCGTGTGCCCCCCAGTATCGGTGAGGAACAGCGTGATGAGGTCCGGGGGGATGTAATCGAACTCGTTGTTGACGACGTGGCAGCGGCCGCCGCCCTGCGCACACTCCGAGAGCACCTCGGCGCTGAGCACCTCGGCGGGCGCTCGAAGGTCGCCCGCGAGCATGTCCTCGTTGGGCTGCAGCAGTGGGCTGAGCTTGTGCATGCCGAAGAGCACCACGAAAGGCACCGCGTGCCTTTGCGCGGCGAGCGCAACCATGTGCAGACCGGCGGGCGCCATCACGCCGCCGTTGGCCATCACGGCGCTCGCACCCACCACCACCATGTTGGAGCGCGCCATCATGGCAAAGACGGTCGCGTCAGTGATGAAGGTGGTCTGAATGCCTGCTCCAGACAGTTCGCGCGCCATGCGCCTGCCCGAGCACAGCGGCGCGCCCTCAGCGACCACCACCTGAAAGTCACGCTTCTTGCCCGCCGCACGCAGGAAGAGAGACGTCGCCCTGGAGTAACCTAGCGTGAGGATGACCTCATCGGTGTGGATATGCTCCAGAGCCTGCTCTGCGATCTGCTGCGGCACGCCGTCGAGCTCGTCAATCATCTCGTTCACCGCCTCGATGACGCGGAGCTTGAGCTCCCACGGTCCCTTGCCACCGCGCATGCCATGTGTAGCGGGGCTGCCGCTCACGTCGAGCAGTGAGTGCAGGCTGGGCGGCCGCAGCAACTGCGTCTGCGCGCCCTGCCCACCGCTCGTCCCCCCGCTCGGGGCACTCCACTGCACCCGCCGCGAGCCGCCATTGCCGTGGCCTTGGCCGCTGCTACCCCCACCTGCTCCGTCGCCGCCATCGTCGTCGCCTGTCGCATCTTCGTCCTCATCGCTCTCGCCATCTTCGTCGCCCTCGCCGCCCTCGGTGTCCATCTGTAGCTGTAGGTCCTCCTCACGAATGATCGAGAGCACGCGGCGCGCAACATTGCCGGGCACAACCTCCTGCGGCCTCGCGGACGTCAGCCGGCGGCCGAGCGTGCGCACGGTCTCTAGCAGCGCGCGAAATGCCTCGAGCTCGTTGGAGCCTGCAATGCGCCGATGCTGTGAGATCGCCTGGCGGATCAGGTTCGCGGTGCGCTTGGCTACGTCCACGCTCGAACTCGAGCGCCTGCGGCACAGTACGGCAGAGGGGATCATGGCCAAGGGGATGGCAGCACGCAGGAGTCGGGCAAAGGCAGGGCGAGGGCGGGGAGGGAGGACAAGCGGCGGCGGCGGCCGGCGAGCCGGTGGACGCCGCGACGCTGGCGAAGCGCGAGAAGCGCGCGGCGGAGAAGAAGGCCAAGAAGGAGGCCGAGGCGGCCAAGAAGGCCGCCAAGGCCGCCAAGCGCCAGGCGGGCCAGGGCGGCGCGTCAGGCACCGTGCAGATCGCGGGGGTCAAGCCCGTCATCGACCTCGCACCGGTCAGCGGCACGCGCGACTTCTTCCCCGATGAAATGCGTGCGCGCAACTGGCTCTTCGGCCACTTCCGCGACACGGCGCGCTGCTGCGGCTTCGAGGAGTACGACTCGCCCGTGCTCGAGCACGAGGAGCTCTACAAGCGCAAGGCTGGCGAGGAGATCACGCAACAGATGTACAATTTCGTGACGCGCGGCGGGGAGGCCGTCAGCCTGCGCCCGGAGATGACGCCCACCCTCGCGCGCATGATTCTCGCGAAGGTGCGAGCCAGCGCGAGCGCGAGGGCGCGAGCGAGCGCGGACGCGAGCGCACGGACGACCCTCGCGCCTTCTCCAGCCGGACCCCTACTGAGTGTCCACCGGCTCCGGCGATTGTGCGGAGCACTATGCCGAGCGCGCGGCACGCCTGCGTCTGCGGTCTCGGCTGCGGCCGCCGCGTGCTCGCGCCCCCGCGCGCGCCAGTTGCTGACGCGCATCATTCGCCCGCGCGCCCTGCCCGCAATGGCTCTGCGCCGCGGCACGCACTCGGCCCACGCAGGGCCGCAGCCTGATGCTGCCGGCGAAGTGGTTCAGCGTTCCGCAGTGCTGGCGCTACGAGAACACGACGCGCGGGCGCAAGCGCGAACACTATCAGTGGAACTGCGACATCATCGGCGCGCGTGGCGTCGCTGCCGAGGCGGAGCTGCTCGCGGCGGTCACCCAGTTCTTCGGTCGCGTGGGGCTCACGGCCAAGGACGTCGGCATCCGCATCAACTCGCGCAAGGTGCGATAGAGCGCGCGTGGGCGCCCCGTCGCGCCGCTGGAAGCGCGCGCACGCACGATGCTGTGACGACCCTCGCACTTCTTTAGTCGGATTCCCACTGAGGGGCCACCGGCTCCGACGATTATACAGTGCATCGTTGCCGAGCGCTCGTGCGCGCACGCCGACGTACGTGAGCTCGTGATGCGGACGCGCGCTTCCTCCTGCGATCCACTGACGCGTCCGCACACGGCACGCGGCGGCACTGCCGCGCATGTTGCAGGTGATGGGCTCTGTGATGACCGCCCTCGGAGTGTCCGACGATATGTTCGCGCCGGTGTGCGTCATTGTGGACAAGCTGGACAAGATTGGCGCCGAGGGCGTCAAGAAGGAGCTGCTTGAGAATACAAAGCTCGAGAGCGACGTCGCTGACGCCGTGATCGCCACAATGTCTGCGCGCTCGCTGGAGGAGCTCCAGAAGGCGTGCAAGGGCGTGGATCCTGCCGCAATCGAAGAGATGCAGACGCTGTTCAAGCTTGCCGAGGGATACGGGTACGCTGACTACCTGGCGTTCGATGCCAGCGTGGTGCGTGGCCTTGCGTACTACACCGGCGTCGTCTTCGAGTGCTTCGACAGGGACGGCGAGCTGCGCGCCATCGCGGGCGGCGGGCGCTACGACAAGCTGCTGTCGCTGTACGGCTCGGAGACGGAGGTGCCAGCGTGCGGCTTTGGCTTCGGTGACTGCGTCATCATGGAGCTCCTATCGGACAAGGGCCTGCTCCCCAAGCTCGACCGGGCGTGCGACTACGTGGTCGCGGCGTACAACAATGACATGCAGGCGCCCGCATTGGGCATCGCCTCGAAGCTGCGCGCGCTCGGCAAAAGCGCAGACGTGCTCATGGAGCCCAAGAAGCGCGTCGCTGGCGTGTTTGACTACGCGGACCGCGTGGGCGCGCAGCGACTCATTTTTGTGGCGCCTGATGAGCACGCCAAGGGGCTCGTGCGCATCAAGGACCTGCGGGTCAAGGAGGGCGAGGGTGTCAAGCAGGTGGACGTACCGCTCGGCGAACTCGACACCATCGACGCCGCATTCGGAGTCGCGGGTGCCGCCAGCAGCACGGGTGGAAGCGGCAGCGGGAGCGGCCCGCACGCCGCGTCAATGAGCACGGGCGACATGCTCGCGGAGCTCCGAAAGCGTGGTTTCGTCATGCCATGAGCCACGACCGCCTTCGGTAAATGACACACACATACACGCGCACATCTGCACGCGAGCATGCGTGAGTCGCGCCGCCCTGCACGCGACGCGCGGCCTGCCCGCCCGCTGTGCCCGCCCTCGCCTTGACAAGAGGCGCGCAAGCCTGTTTCTCGCGTCATTATCTATTTGTGTTTAAATGTGTACAGTAGCCGCGAAGAGCAGAGAGTGGCCCTTGGCGTCGCTGCACCGCGTGCCGCGGCGGCGCACGGCTGCCTACGCGGGCATTTTCCTGAACTCGTTGAGCACAGGGTAGATGGCCTCGAAGGCTGTGTAGATTTCCTTGCGGCTCTTCGCGCCCGTGAGGACGACCTTCCCCGAGACGAATATTAGTAGCACGATCTTGGGCGAGCGCATGCGGTAGATGAGCCCCGGGAACAGCTCGGGCTCGTAGTTGGAGAAATGCGAGTGCGAGAGCGAGATGCCCTCGAGGCGGATGGGAAACTTCACGTCGCACGAGCCCACGATGTTCTGGATCTTGAAGTCTTTGAAGTTCACCTTGAAGCCGAGCTTCTGGACGATGCGCGCATACTTCTTCGCCGAGGTGCGCGCGTCGGCCTCGCTCTTGGCGCCAGTGACCACCATCTTGCCGCTGTGGAAGATGAGCGCGGTCGTCTTTGGCTCGTGGATGCGCAGGATGACCGCCGAGAAGCGCTTTGGGTTGTACTCGGCGTTGCGCGCCGTCAGCGCAATCTTGTGCAGGTCGAGCTTGCAGTCCATGTTCACGGTGGCGACGAGGTTCTGCAGCTTGGGGACGATGCCGGAGGGGTGTTTCGTGAGGTCCACAGCTGGTGCCGCCGCGGCAGTGGGCGCCTTTGTTGCCGCGCCCGAGCCCGACGCCGCCATAGTGGCGGCCGCCGCGCGCGCGCGCACGCGCGCTGCGCGCGAAAACGAGACGCGAAAGCGGCGGGAGCGGCGCGAGTCCGCGCGGGCGTAGAAGGGAGCAGGCGTCGAGGGAGGGGGAGGGGGAAGGGGAAGGGGCGCGCAGGATCCCCCTTGTCGACCCTCCTTGTCCCCCCCAACCCCACCCCACCCACCGCCACCGCCACCCTGGTGTGCCGTGCGCCGCGCACCCTACGCGCGCGGCCACCGCCGCTCGAGGGGGGGGCGGCGAGCGACCTTGCCGCGGCAAAAAAAAAAAAAAAAAAAAACGCGGCCGGAGGCGTTGGTTGCAACCTCGAGCCAAAAGATTGCATGCGAACACAAAAAAAGGGGTGGGAAAAAATCAAATCACCGCTCGCGAGGCCACCTGAACAGCCAGACGCTCGCGTTTGGGGGTAATATTAGGGTTTAACTCATGTACCATCAGATGGTTCCATCGGGATGGTACGTGTGCGTTTGGCGTGGGCTGGCGAGCTCGCAGGCCGAGCGCGCTCCAGGGGCGGGTGCGCTGGCGAGGCGGCCTCCTCCGCGTGCGCGACCAGCAGCACGAGGGTGTCGTCGAAGCGCACGACGCCGCTAGCCTCGCCGCCGGCGCCCTCGACGGCCTCGGCGACGCCCGCCTCAAGCGCCGCGTCGTCGAAATGCTCGCGCGAGAGCGTGCTCCAGAAGCGCGACCGCAGTAGTTCGCCCCACTCGGCGGCAGGCATGGTGACAGCGTAGGCCGCCTCAAACTCGTCAACGCGCGGTGTGCCATGCGCACCGCGAAGCGACTGAGCCCACGCGTGCGCATCGGGCTGCTGCCGGCGCCACACGCGTTTGGCTGCCTCAAAGAGAGCAACTGTTGGCTCGTGCGGCCGCGTGACGACGACGAGGCGCCCGCCGATGCGCAGCCCTGAGACGAGATTACGGAGTGCCTCATCTGCTGCCACGCCATCGAGGTGGTGCATGATCTCTTTGAGCAGGATGATGTCTGCCTTGTCGGCCTCACCTGCGGCGGCGATCTCGCGGCTGTAAGTGACAGCATCGGCCTTGACCGCATGCGCAAAGCCACCGACCAACGCGAGCATGTCAGCGGAGCAGTCCACGACAGTTGGCTGCGCAATGATGCCCGCGTACTTGCACAGCGCGCGCGTGAAGTTCCCCGTGCCGCCGCCTACATCGACGACGCGCAGCGTGCGCTGCGAGCGTGGCGCCACGTCTGCGGCCACGAGCCCGCATGCGCGTGCCACGACGCCCAGCTGCCACGTCTGATACTCGCTGCCGTCGGCGTAGAAGAAGGCGCGCTCGTACCCAGCGGCTGAAGCGCTATAGTGCCCACTATGCGAACGGCGCGCGCCCTCCTCCTCCAACTCGCAAACCCCCATTGCCGCGAGCAGCAGCAGCTCGCCGCCGCCGTGTCCGCCGCGCGCCGCAGCCCCAGGTGCCGCGAAGCTCTCGTCCCACACGCGACACCAGCCAGCGGCCAGCGCCGCTCCGGGCGGGGCGCACTCGGCGGCCTCGCCGATACCCAGCCCTGGGAGGCATGCGCCGTGCAGCGGAGCGCGCGCACACTGGCGCCGCGAGTCGCACTCGGCAGGCCCACCCTGCGGCGCCGCGCCAGCTGCGGCACCCGTTAAATGACATACTGACAACCGATATGGCTGCATGGTACAGCGCTGCAGTTGATGAGGCTCCGAATCCACCTAAAATCCTGTGAGTGCACGTAGCAGGCGTCCGCTCCACGATGCAGCGTGGGCGCCATGGGCTTCGACTCGTCACTGACCTGCAGCCAGGCGCGTTCACTCCACGGCGACGACAACTCGTGGCGGCCGCTGCCGCAGTGGGCTACCTTCGATGCGGGCGGGTAGCCCCCGCTGTATTAATTGTGATGGATTAGACGCGCGGACCAGATACTACTCCGCGGCGGTCGCTGAGGCGGCGTCTGCGGCGGCCTGCTTCCACTCGGCCCTCTCCTCACCAGAGAGCGCACGCCATCGCTCTCCGACGACCTTCATGACGTCTGAGGTCTTGCCATCGCCGCCAAGGCTCGAAGACTTGATCTCTGCAAAGTTGCTCTTGAGGAAGAACGCGTATGCGTTCAGCGCGCGTTTGGCCTCGGGCTTGGCCTCACCCTGCGCGTCGCTCTCTGCGGCGCCACCGGCCGACGCGCCCGTCTCAGCCTCGTGCGCCGCATCGCGCATCGCCGCATATTCGGCCTTGTCGCCGTCGGAGAGCTCCTTCCACCTGGCAGCGATGAGTTTCATGCACTCGGGTGCGCTTGCGTCTGGGTTCTCACCCTTGACAGTAGGGTAGACCACTTTCACGAAGAAGCTATATGGCGTGGGCTTACGCTTGGAAGCATTCTTGGCTTTCTTGGCCTTCTTAGCCGAACCCTTCGCCGCCGCTTTCCCCGCCTGCCTCCGCGAGTATCTCGAGTGCCTCGCGCGCGTCAGCAGCTCAACTGCCTCGCTGTACTCCAGCCCAAGCGCCGCCTCCAGACCGCCGCCGTACTTCTGCATGAGCCCCTCGTCCTTGGTGATGCTCGTATAGCCAAGATTTTCGTTGCTCACATTGAAGCCTAGCTTGCTCGCCTTCACGATCATCTCACCTCCGACTTCAGGATGAATACCCACCACCCGCGGACACTGCAGCAGGCCCATCGCGCGCTGGAGCGTCATGGGTTCGTTCTGCAGCATATCCGGCACCGCACACGTCCAGCCCTTCTGCCCTGGGCGCTGCATGTTTTCGTGGCTCACGTACCAGCCGAAGCGCCCACGCCGCAGGAGCACCTTGTTGCCAGTCTCGGGGTGCTCGCCCAGCTCTCGAATGCTCGCACCCGCACCGAACATGTTGCCATCACCGTCGCCCTCGGCGTCATTCGGATAGAGGTCACGCACGTACGTGCAGTCTGGATAGTTTGTGCATCCGACGAACGCACCGCCGTATCGCGCCACCTTGACGGTAAGTTTTCCACCGCAGCCCTCCTCTGGGCAGCGGTCGTTGAGCTCGCCGGAGCTGCTATCGCGCTCGAAGATGACATCGGCGAGCTCATGTGTGAGCATGTCGTTGATCTGCGAGGTGCGCACTTTTTCGACGCCCCCAAGAGCCTCTGTAATCTCCGCTTGAAAAGCCTTCATGACGTCCTCCCACTCAATGCTGCCGGTGGTGATCTCGTCGAGCCGGTTCTCCATGTCGGCGGTGAAGCTGTAGTCGACCAACTTGGGGAAGTACTTGGAAAAGAAGAGCGTGAGCACACGGCCCTGCGCGGATGGCACGAGCGTCTTACCCGACTTCTCAACGTACGCGCGCGCCGCGAGGGTGGCGATCACGCTCGCGTACGTCGACGGGCGTCCGATCCCCATCTCATCTAGCGCCTTGACGAGGCTGCCCTCATTGAAGCGAGGCGGTGGGCGCGTAAAGTGTTGCGTGGCGTCGGGGCCTGATGCGATGGACACAATGTCACCCTCTGCGAGCGGCGGCAGGAAGCGCTCGCCGCGCCCGAGCCCATCGCCTCCATCACCGTTGTCGTCGTCGCCGTCGTCAGTCTCGCCCTCGCTGTCTGCGCCTTCCGAGGCGCGGCGTGCATGCAGCGTGCGCATTGAGTCCACCGCTTGGAACCACCCAGGCTCGACCACAGTGGAGCCCGTCGCTCGCAGCGTGATGTCACGAGAGCCGTCCGCGGGCTCAAGCTCAGCGGCCGTACGGTTGAGTACGGCGTCTGCCATCTGGCTGGCCGTTGTGCGCTGCCAAATGAGCGTGTAAAGCGCGAATTGGTCCTGGTCGAGGTAGGCCAGCATGTCTCGCGAGGGTACGCGGCGCAGGTCCGTGGGGCGCACGCACTCGTGCGCCTCTTGCGCGTTCTTGGACTTTGACTTGTACACGCGCGCGTTTTCAGGCACGGCATCCTTGCCGAAGAGCTCTACGGCGCACTCACGCGCCGCCACCACCGCCTCGGGCGCCATGTTGACGCCGTCGGTACGCATGTACGTGATGAGCCCGCCCACGGGTTCGCCGCTCGCGTCAGTAGCACCCTCGATACCCTGGTAGAGCTGCTGCGCGACCGCCATGGTGCGCTGGCCACCCCACCGAAGCTTAGCCGCCGCATCCTGCTGCAAAGTGGACGTCACGTACGGCGCTGGCGGAGAGCGTCGCTGGCGGGATTGTGTGAGGCTCGACACGAGGAAGGGCGCGCAGCGGACGACGCGCTCGGACAGCGCGAAAGCCGCCTCCTCGTCGGCCACGCCCATCTTGCCCAGGCGATCGCCGTCTACCTTCCACACGGCCACAGAAAATTCAGTGCCCGCCGGCGCACCCTCGCGTCGAACCTCCGCAGTGACCGTCCAGTACTCCTCGGGCACGAACGCATCGCGCGCGTCCTCGCGCTCGCAGATGAGCCGCAGCGCGGGCGACTGCACGCGCCCAGCGGACTTCGAGCCCGGCAGCCGGCTCCACAGCACGGGCGAGATGGAGAAGCCAAGCTTGTGATCGAGCGCGCGCCGGGTGAAGTACGCCTCCACGAGTTCGTTATCCAGCGCGCGCGGCGCCTGGACGGCAGCGCGCACGGCATCGCGCGTCACCTCCGTGAACGAGATGCGCGCGAAGCGCTCGCGAGGCACCGCAGCGCCGGCGCCTCCTGCGAGCGCGTCCTCGGTGCTCAGCGCCTCAACCAAGTGCCACGCGATGCCCTCGCCCTCCCTGTCCGGGTCTGTGGCCAGGAGCACGCGGGTCGCGGACAGCGCCTTCTCCCGCAGCGACCGCAGCACCTTTCCACGCCGGTCGTTGCCCTGGGCGTCGACGCCCCACTCGAGGCGCACAGCTTCACCGGGCGCACGGGCGCCGTCTGTGCGCACCTCGACGGCGGACGCTCTCGGCACCAGGTCACGTACGTGGCCGTACGACGCCTCGACAACGTAGCCTGCGCCGAGGTACTTCTCGATAGTGCGCCCCTTGGCGGGCGACTCGACGATGACGAGCGTGTGAGTCCCGGCAGCGGCGGCAACGTTGCCGCGTGCGGCGGCAGCCGCTGCCCACCTTCGCGCGGCGACGCGGCGCCCTGCTGGCCGCCGTGCGGCGGCGGCGGCCGCCGCCGCACGCGCGCAGCGGGGCCCGTGAGCCATCGCGCCCATTGCCATAGCAGCGCTGGCGATGCCCACCATCCGAGGGAGCTCTCCCCGCCTACCCCACCCCACCCAACCGTCCGCCTACGCCCCCTCTCCAGTCCACCCCACCCCACCCCACGCGCTGGCCAGAGTCCGCCGCACGCGCGCGAGCGCGCGCTGGGCACCGCCGCGCCGGGGGCGGAGCCAGGCGCGGCGGCGGGCCGGAGGATGCGGTGAGCTGGTGCTTGAGCAGGCAGTCCCCCCGGACCCCTCAACCGCCCACCCCCCCGGGCCACACGTGCCAGCTCGCGCTCGCGCGCGCGGTGTGGCGCCGGGATCTGCATGGGCTTCCCGAAGCAAGCGCAGGACGCGGCGGCCACCGCCGCTAGCGCGGCGGGCACTGGATCTCAGGGCGACGGGGACGGCGCCCGTGTGAATGTGTGCCCGCGCTGCCGCACGCACGCGGCCGAGCTCCCGGCCATCTGCGCGACGTGCGACCTCACGCTGGCGTCGAGCTTGCAGATGGCTCGCTCGTACCACCACCTGTTTCCTCTCCCGCGCTCAGTGCTCGCGGACGCTGGATCCGTGGCGGCGGGCGCAGCGTGTGGCGCATGCGGCAGCACCTTTGTGCTCGGCGGAAACAGCGACCGCAGCGCGGCAACCACAACCAGCAGCAGTGCGGGCGAGGTCGTGCTACGGCGACCGTGCTGCGGCACACTCCTGNCTCCCCCCCCGTGCCCCGCGCGGCGCGATCCGCTCTCCGTCCGCGCGCGCGATGCGCTGACTCAGCAGCCTCCACGCATCCATGCATCTGATGGTACATGGGCAGCGAGGAGCACCCCGGGGCAGTACCGCCGCACCCCGCGCATTTTCGGACTATTTCATTTTTCCCGGGAATCAGCCCCTGAATTTTCTCACTTGCACATGTGCACTTTACAGTAGCTAGACTCGTCTACTAGTGTCCGGGTCAAAATGTGACGTGTCGCAATTTTTGGTCGGCGGCTACATCCAGCTCGCTGCGATCCAGCCGCCGCCGAGGGGCGTTTCGGGGCCCTCTCGCCCATCTCCATATGGAACTTAGCGCGATTCCGCCCCTCGCGGGGGGAAGGGGGCGCGCTCGCCGATGGTGGTTTACGTTGATTTTGACCATGTCACAGCGCGGCCACCCGGACACGCATGCGTTTTGATGACGGGGGCCGACGCGGGGCGCGTTGGAGTTGGGCGCGCGCTGTGGCTGTGGGTCACATGGGCGGATGAGGGTTGGGTGCGCGCCGCGCGCGCGTGGCGGGCGCGCGGGCGCGCGCTCGCCGCGCCGGACCCCTCCGGCGCGGGTGACGCCGCGCGCGCCGCCGCCGTCGCCCGACATGGAGGAGCTGGCCGCGACGCACCTCAGCATGCTCACGTCAGTGCTGGAGGGAGACCCCACGTCGCTGAAGTGCTACGTTCGCGCGGCAGTCAGCGCGCCCGATGCCAGCGCGCCGGTTGAGGTGCTGCGCTTGCAGCTCGTCGCCGAGACCAAGGGCACGACTGCCACCGTCGTGCGCGCCCAGGGCCAGGGCGCGACGCTTGACCTGAGCTCGCTGGCGCACTCCACGTCGCCTGAGGACGCCTCAGCGGCCGTCGAGGAGTCTTTGGTGTCGCAGCAGGCGGTTGAGCTGCCCTCGGCTGCCCTGGTGGTCCCGCTTGCGGCTGAGGCGCCCGGCGGAGGGCTGGCGCTGGTCGGGCTGCTGGTCGCCGAGCGCCCTGGCTGGGCGGCGGAGCGGGCGGCAGCCGGTGGCAGCGCGGCGGCAGGTCGCCGCGGCACGTTCTCCGCGGAGGAGCGAGCCTCGCTGGGCGCTCACGCACGCGCGCTCGCTATCGCCGCCAAGATGGAGCTCGCGCGCATGAGCGCCGCCACCGCTCGCCGTGCGCTCGGCGGTGGGCTTTCGCAGGCCCGTGGGCAGCTGCGCGCCATCCGCACCCTGAGCTCACTCATAGGCCAGCAGAGCGCCGAGGGGGGAATCGTGTTCGACTTGTCCTCCGACATCGAACGCCAGACAGGACAGCTGTCGGACGTGGTTGACGCGCTCGAGGCCGCTCTCCACCCCGCTGAAAGGCACGCTGCGCACGCGCATGAAGGCCCACCCATGCTTGTCGCCGAGCCGGCGGGTGCACGCAACGCGGGCAGCAAAAGCCTGCCCCCACCGGCGGAGCAGTCGCAGCCAGAGGCGTTGCCAACAGCTTCTGTTGCAGAGGGTCTCGAGCCTCTCGCTGCCATGGCGATAGACGCGGGCGCGCGCGAGGACGCGCGCGACACTGTGAACGACGGCGACGGTGACGCAGCGGGCGACGACGAGAGCTCCACCAGCACGGGCAGCAGCAAAAGCGCCGGCGTCCCGTCGCTCACGGTCGAGATTGACGACAGCGAGGGGGATGGAGACGGCGGCTTCCCTGCCTCCTCTTCAGGGGACGGCGCTTCGGTGGACGACTCTGAGACGCTTACGCGCGCGTCCAAGGCGGAGATTGATGACGAGCGCACGGAAGCGGAGTCGGGAGCGCAAGATGCTGAGGGCATGGGCACTGCGGAACAGTGCAACCTGTGCTCATTTCTTCCACAGCTGGGGGTGGCGGCCGAGGGCATGGCACGGGCGCAGGGTTTGGTACTCACCGCCTCGGTGCCCGACTCATTGCCCCCAGTTCGAGTACCCCTTGCAGCGGCGCGCGGCGCGGTGAATGCGGCCGTCGACGCGGCGCTGCGTGCCGCTGCCCCATCGTCCACGCTCGAGCTCGAGGCGAGGTTTGACGGCGGCGGCGATGCGGGCGACGGCGCAAGTGCAGCGAGTGGTGCTGGCGTCGCTGTGACGTTGCGCTACACGCAGGCAGGCGCGCGAGCGCATGCGGGCGGACAGGACGGCTACGGTATGCGCACCGCCGCCGCCTCCGTGGCCGCATTGGGTGGCTCGCTCACACACGAGTGTTGCTCGACCGGACTCGGGGGGGGGTCCTCTCTTTCGGTGTACGAGGAGGCGGTTGCGTCAACGGCCCCGGCGGCGAGCGCGCTCACGTCTTCGCACGAGGCTACCATCAATCTCCTCTTGCCGGCAGCGCATTCTCATTGGGCTTACGAGGAGGTGCGATAAGCGCCCCTGGCTTCCGCTCCGTTCGCTTCCGCTTTCTACGCGCGTGGCTTGCGCTGGGGCGCTGCACTTTCCGATCTTGCACGCGGGAGTTTCTGTATTCTTAAAATAGGGATTGGGGGCCAATCACCCTAGTCGCCAGTGCGCATGTATCAGCGCATGAGCTTCATCATCTCCTTCTCGATCGCGGCCTCTCGGTCCTCGTGATCGTCTTCTGGCTCCATGTCTTGGTCGACCTCGGCGCGCCACAGCTTCTCCAAATTATCAAGCTTCAAGAGCTCGTCGGATGACGTCGTCGCTAAGAACTTCTCAATGACCTTCGCTTGCGCGGCCTTCTTTTTCTCCTCCTGCTTCGAACGCCTCTGCCGCAACATAGCCTCATCGAAGTTGCTGCCGACAATGCTGATGGGAAGGGCAATCACGAGCAGGCCCGCCACGGCCGTGATCATACAGAACACCTTCCCCAACGCAGAGATTGGGTAGATGTCGCCGTACCCGACAGTGGTCATCGTCACCAGGCACCACCAGAAGCTCTCAGGGATGGACTGGAAGGGAGAGCGCACCCAAAGTCTCTCGCAGTTGCGGTCCTCGCGGTGGCGATTGTGGACGAACTCGCGACGCGGAAGTACCAACTCACCCTCCTCAGTCTCCACGTAGTACGGGGCCGTGGGGCAGTAGGGCAGGCGAACGCTAGTGCACTCGTAGTCACACTCGTACCCGCTTGCCAGCATCCACAGCCCGGTGTCCTCGTCGTACGAGCCACGCTCGACATAAAACATGATCGAGGAAAAGACGATCATGCCGATGGCCACGAAGAAAACCAGCATACGCAGTGCCTGGAGGGACTCGTAAAAAGTATCGGAGAGCACGCTGAGCCCGTCCTTGAAAGCGGTCAGCAAGCGCAGCACGCGCGCCAAGCGTAGCACGCGCAACACGGCCAGTCCAGGCACCTCCACACCGGACAACGCGAGCTCGATGTAGAATGGCAGGATTGCAACCAGATCGACGAGATTCAGCGAATTGGAGAAGAACTTGCCCTTCTCGGGGTCAGTGAGGAAGCGCCCACTCAGCTCGACAGTGAAAATACTGATGGAGACAGCCTCGAACAAATCCCAAGGCAACGCGAACGTCCCCGCCTCAGTGAAGTAGCGGGGCATGCTCTCAAGCACCATCGTGACGGCGCTGAAGAGGATGACGACCAACATCGCGATGGAGATCGCCGACGCAGCCATGGAAGACTCGGGGTCGTTAAGCAGCGTGTGTATACGCCGCGAGAGGGTCTGCTCGGTGTTCTTGGCGGTCGCAGACTCCTGCGCCTTTGCCTCCGAATCGAGCGATAGTAGCCGCCGCACCATCGAGGGGTGTCTCAAGGCGCTCATGCGCCTCTTGTTGACCGAGCTATCAGAACTTCCGGCAGCACTCTCCCCGTCCGCATCGCTGCTCAGCGGCGGCAGCTCGTGCGGCGGGCAAGCTGTCCGCGCGGAGCCACCAGGCGCTGCACTAGCATCAGCGGACGATGCCTGCGAATGCGCATCGGCACCGCCATGGCCGCACTCGGCGGCGGCCACAGCGCCCCCTCCACTGATGAGCGGGGCGTCGTCGTGAGGGAGAGGAGTGTCTTTGAACACCTTGTGCGCATCCGTGAGCGCATCCCCAACTGCTCTCGCGCTGGAGCGCAGCTTTAGCGCGAGCTTCCTGTCCAAGACACGTACAACCGCGCCATCCACGAGCTGCTCCTCATGTTTCCCTACCTCGAGCCGGCGGAGCTCGGTGTAATGATTCGCTGCAAGCCGCACGGCAAACTTGGCCGCCGAGTCATTTTCCGCTAACAGCTCAACAGCGTTGGTCGGGTCCAGGAACGGCGTGGCCCTGTCAACCATGCCGTCATCAGTCACTTGGAACGTCAGCAGCACCTGGCGCTCAAGCTCTCTCACGCAGCTGCCGGACACCCAGCGAAGTCGCCTACAATGCAGGATGCCAGGCACGCTGCGGCGTGCGTGGAACGCGTTGGAGTTGCGCAGAGATACGTGCGTCGTGAGCAAAGTCAGCTTCAACGGCGGCACGGGCGGCGGCGCAAGGGCGCGGTCGTGCTGCAGAGCCACGGAGCAAGGTGCAGCACAGCACGCCACTCGCGGCTGCGGCAGCTGCCTTGATTCCGGCCACAGCGGGCCGTGAGAGATTCTGACCGCTTAGCCGGGCCACGTCCGCGTGCTCGAGGGCGCGGAGCGCCCGCGCAACAAACGCGCCGCTGGCGCGTTCGAGCTGCAAGCGTAGGCCTCGAGATCCTGCGGACGCCGCGCGCTCGGCTAAAAACAAATCGAGGGCGAGCGCTCGCATACGGCATTTGGGGCGCGCGCGAACGGCGCGCGCTCGGACCCCACGGGTGCTGTTGGCGGGGCTGGGGGGGAAGAGGGGGAGCAGCCATCACGATGGACGCGAGCTCCGCGCGCGTTGCTCCGTGTACGAGAGTAACGAAAGGTGGCGGCGCGGGAGTGGAGGGAGGCCTCAGGCGCGCGCGCGATGCGCCCCTTTCCATCCTCCCCCCCACCACCACCACCCCTCCCGGGCTGGAGGCATTCTGCCTCGTTTCCGTTTCATTTCCATTTCCGTCACGGGCCCCGCAGCGTGCGCTGTGCAACGCACCTCACGAAGATCTCGACCGAGTTTCGCCACGCGCCGGCCTCGCCCTCGCCATCCAGATCCCTGACCGCGCCCGCCATGGCATCGCGCATGACGGCCTTGCGCCCGGGCGACTCGTCCTCGCCGCCGGCCGCCCAGGCCTTGGCGGCGGCGGCCTGCGGCGCATCCGAGGTGGGCACGGCCACGACGACCTTGCCGCTCATGCACGTGCGGTGCGGTGCGCCTCGGCGCGTCGCGTCGCGGGTCGCGTGGGTCGCGCGCGCAGCTCGCGCTGGCAGAGCCCCCCCCGCCTGCCAGGCCCCCCCGGGTCGCGTGCCGGCGCGCGCGCCCCGCGCCCCACTCTGGCGACTCGCGCGCCGCGCCCACATGTGTACGCCCGCCAGCCAGCCATGGATTGGGATGGCGAGAGAGCCCGAGGAGCGTCCGGCCGCAATTCGGCCCGATTCGGATTCGGATTCGGCTCCGGCCCCATATTTTTTCATTGTGTGTGCGTGGCGAGCTCGGCCCGCGCGACCGAACCCCGCTCTCGACAGGCCCGGGCCGCGGCGGCCGCGCGGAGAGCCGCGCGCTCGCGCATCGCGCCGCGCGCGCACCGCAGGCCCGGCGGGCGCGGCCGCGAGAGGCGGGGGTGGCCGTTGGGGAAAGGCAGCAGACCGCAACGGGGAGGGGGGCGGTGGCTGTGGCGATCGCCATGGGGGCGGGCGACGTGGGAGCGAGTTCGGCGTCACAGCGGCCGGTGGACATCGTCGGCGCGGCGACGTCAGCGCCGCTGCTGCTGCTGGCGTCTAAGGCGCTGCTGGTGTCGTGCGTGGACGCAGAGGCGGACGCGGGGCTCGCAGTGGCGAGCATAGACTGCGGCTTCCTCCTGTTGCTAGGAGCGCTCTCGGGGGTCGTCGTGCGTGACTCCAAGCAGGATCACCCAAAGCTTGACGCGCTTATCGACCCGCTCATGCAGTGCGGGCTCGGGCACCTGTTCTTTGAAATGGTGTACAACGGCGTCATCCTTCCGCGCCAGGTGCGTTGATCTGGCTCGGCGTGAGCTGCTGCTCACGAGCGACCGGCGGTGCCCACGGTGCTGACTACCACAGTTGCTTGCTGTCCCTCCCACGACCGCCCGGCCCCGCGCTCGCCGCATGCACGTTGCTGCCCCTCCCGCCCTCAGGCGCCTGGCGCGACGTACCGTCTCACGCCCGATTTGTGGTTGCATCACGTGGCGGCGCTTGGCTGTGGGGTCTTCACCACGCTCGCTGGCAACGCGATGTGCGAGCACGGCCTCGGCCGCGCGTTTGTGCTGCAGGGCTGTCGCATGGCTGCAACAGAGTGCACTTCCGGCCTGCCAGTGTCGTTTTCGCAGGCGCTGCGCACGAAGCGCCTAAACGGCCCGCGCTCCCTGGTGCTGGGTGCCACTATGGCGGGCTCGTTCGTGTGGCGCACGATGCACTCGTTTGACATCCTCCGCGAGTTTAACCGCGGCGTGCGCGAGAGCAGGGAGGGCGGGGCGCGCGGCGTGCCCCACGCATGGGCGGGCAGGCTCGCTTGTGGCACGATTGCGGGAGGCAACGCCGTGTGGACCTTCCGCATTTTCAAGGGGATCGTGAAGATGCTCCGAAAGGGGAAGAGGAGCAAGGCGCGGGATGGCCCCGGACGCGCGAGCGCCGCCTCCAATGGAGCGCCAAAGTAAACACCAAAGCGACCCCTGGCCACCCTGCGAGCGAGCAGGCTGCGCTCGCGCTCGCAATGTTCCCCTTCCCCTCTGCCCTCTCTCATTTTCTCAGGCCGAGTGCACGACGCCATAGCAGCTCGCGCGCCAGCGCAGCTGCTCGCTTGCTCATTGAGGGCGCGCGCACCCTCCTGCCCGCAGAGCCCTGCACGCGGCCTCCACCCTCCAAGCGAACCACGCGCTCGTACTGGTCCTGCTGGGGCCGAGACAGCCCCCCCCGCACGTCGCCTACCGCATTATGCCAAAGAGTCATCAGAAAAGATACCGCGGCCCCGAGCTCGTGGGGCCCGCCGTGCCTCTAGGGCCTGCCACACTGCGCGCCGCAGGCGGCGACGCAGCCTCGCCCCCACGGGTGGCGCTGGGCGCCTCGCGAGCGTGGCCGCTGCCGCCGGCCGGGCGGCAGCGGCCACGTGGTGCCGCCTCCCCCCGTACAGCACTGGCGCATCACCAACGCGCGTCGCTCCTTGCGGGTGGAGGCGCGCACTCGCTCCGTGCGCAGCTGTCCCGATGCTGCTGCGGCGCTCTGCGCTGGACGCGCGCGCCGCGTCAACCTTTAGCCTGAGCGGTGGGAAGGGCAGTGTGAGTGGTGAGGTCATCACCGCCACGTACGCGGGCCTTGGCGCCAACGCCGATCGCGTCGCATCGGCGCTGCGCGCAGCCGTGGCGACGCTCCCTGACGGCGCAAACGCGGTCACAGGGGGCATCAAAGGTGATGTCGGAGGCGTCTCGGTGGCGCTCATGGCCGACCCTGGCGCAGAGTACGTGGCGGGCACGCTCGGTGTTTGGGCAGCGGGCGGTGTGGTGGTGCCACTTGCGCTGTCGCACCCCGACCACGAGCTCAAGTACGTGCTAGGGGACGCACGCGTGCAGGTGGTACTGGCGACAGCGACATACGCGCATCGGCTCGGCCCACTCGCCGAGGCGGCGGGCGCCAAGCTCGTTGTGATCGAGTGGGACGCCCCCCCTCCAAATGCGGCAAGCACGGGTGCGAGCGACTGTGCTGCTGCGCCGGAGGATGGCGACGCGTGGTCGCGCACAGTGGCGGAGGCATGCGAGCGGCTGGGCGATGACCGTGGCGCGCTTGTGATCTACACGAGCGGCACGACTGGCCGGCCGAAGGGCGCGCTGCACACACATGGCTCTATTTCGGCGCAGGTGTCGTCGCTGTGCGAGGCATGGGAGTGGGACGCCTCAGATCGCATCCTGCACTGCCTGCCCATGCACCACATCCACGGCATCGTGAATGCGTGCTACTGCGCGCTCTCTGCGGGCGCGACGGTGGAATTCCTCCCGAAGTTCTCACCCACGTCGATTTGGAACCGCCTGATTGATGGATACGAGGGCCGCGCGCCCCCCTTGACGCTCTTCATGGGCGTTCCTACCATGTACGTCCGCCTGTTGCAGGCCTATGACGCGTACGACGAGGCAACGCAGGCGCGATGCCGCGCCGCGGCGAGCGCGCTGCGGCTGGCTGTGTCGGGCTCCGCGGCGTGCCCCGTGCCACTTTTTGAGCGATGGGAGGCGGTCACTGGTGCACGTCTGCTCGAGCGCTATGGTATGAGCGAGATCGGCATGGCGCTCTCCAACCCTTTTGCAGGCGGTGAGCGCCGTGCCGGCGCGGTGGGCGTGCCACTGCCGGGCGTCGAAGCGGTGCTGGTCGACTTCGCCACAGGTGAGAGCTGCCCGCCAGGCACGGCCGGCGAGATCCGCATCAAGGGCAGGAACCTTTTCAAGGAATACCTCGGCAGACCCAAGGCAACGGCGGACGCGTACGATGAACATGGCTACTTTAAGACGGGAGACGCGGCGGTGATCGAGGACGGCTACTGGCGCATCCTTGGGCGCGAGTCGGTAGACATCATCAAAAGCGGCGGCTACAAGGTAAGGCAGCCAACAAGCAGCGGCTCGTAGGCGCTAGTTGCGTGCACTCTATGCGCCTTTTTGCGCCTGCCCACCCTCGCGTACGCGCGCTCTGACTGAAAGCACTCGCGCATGTGGGTGCGCGCGGAAATGCAGCTGTCGGCGCTGGAGATCGAGGGCGAGCTCCTAACACATCCAGACATACTCGAGGTGCGCGCGCGGATGACTGCGCGCGGGCGCCAAGCGCTCCCAATGCCAGGTGCTGACGCGCCACTCGTGCAGGTTGCCATTTGTGGTGTCGAAGATGAAGTGTATGGCCAGGTCGTCGGTGCGGTGGTTGCCCTCCAGGACAGGGGCACAGCACTCGATATCAAGTCGCTAAGAGAATGGGGCAGCAACTTTCTCGCGCCGTACAAGCTGCCCAAGCTGCTCAGACTCGTCGAGAGCATCCCACGCAATGCAATGGGCAAGGTCAACAAGAAGCAGCTCGTCAAGATATTCGACGCATGACGAGTATGTTACGTACTGTAGTATGTTCTTGAAGCTTTGTCCACATGTGACGCGAGGGTAGTGTGATTACATCGTATTACCGGGTGGCGACGCCTCGGGGTCGTCCGCCCTCGTTGGGGACTTTTGCGCTGCTTGTTGCACTGGCTGTCTGTCTAAAACTTGGCGCGAATGTCCTCGCCGCTAAGGCCGCGCCTCCTCTGAGTTCTCTCGCTCGCGTGCACCGGCGGCCGGAGCAGGCGCATCGCCTGCTGTCGAGAAGGGCGACTTGAGCGACAGCGACCTGCTTTCAATGCTCGACAACGATTGAGACGCGGAGGAAACGTGGGCGACCGCCTTGGCCTTCCTCCCCGCTGATCGAAATTTCCTCAGTCGTCGGCCCTTCCTCTCGGCGGTCGCAAGTGCGAGCGTCAATTTGTTCTTCAGGAACAGTGCGGTCTTGACCTTGTCGTCTGACGGCGCGCCGCCGGCGATGTACTCGGCGCAGTATTGACACATGGTCGTCGCATCGTCGAGCGTGAGGCACGCGAACATCTCCAACTCAGGAATGTTCCGAAGCGAGCTGAGGATGCCTCCCTGCAGTTGCCTACCCATCAGCGGGAAGTCCTGCACAATCTTGCCTACAGTCTTGCGCGAGAGCACGAAGAGTGCCACAAGTGACGACGCCAATGCAGATACCGTCGAAGTTGCCTCGATGATCGCGGCGTGCGTGCCGAACACCTGGTCTCGCGCTATATTGAACACGTGCTCTGCGGCATCGAAGGGTTCCTCACCGGCATCGAGCGGCCTCCGCAGCTGCATGATGCGCATGTGTCCCTCTGTCACCAGGAACATTCCCTCGAGGTCTTCGCCCTGCCGGACAACGATGTCGTCGGGCAGATAAAATCTCAGCTCGGTCATGCCCGTGAGGTAGCTCGCGAGCGTGTCATCGAACGCCATCAGGAAGGAGTGGCTCTTGAATTGCTCGCGATTGATATGCAGCAGGACCTCACGCCGAAGCACATCAGTCAGACCGGCCAGAATGTCCTCTTCGTCGAACATGGACGTGTTCGTCAGGTAGTGATCATAGAAGAGCCGCACTTTTTGTTGCAGTTTCGGTGAGATCTTCCGCTCACGCATGTACTCGCGCAATACTTCGAGTTTGTCGTTGTGCCTCTCCTTGATCTGGTTGAGGCGGCCCACAAGGCTCGCCATTGATCCTACCACGTAGCCGAACACCGTGACACCCAGAAGCATGGAAATGGTCACAAAGAGCACCTCCGCAGGCGTCGCGGCAGTGACGTCGCCGTAGCCGACGGTTGTCATCGTAGTGATTGCCCAGTAGAGCGCACTTAGGTATCGCGTGCCCATGGAGATGCCCTCGACGCTGTGCTCGTCGTCATCGGGGGCGCTCGCCGAGTAGCCCAGAGACTCTAGGCACGGCACGAGCTCGAAGCCACTGTCTCTGAGCCGCGCAAGCTCGTCGCCGCCGCTACCGAGTATGGCCGCCACATCCTCGTTCATTTCCACCGCCTGATGCGTGCTCGCAAGCACGTGCCCGTGGGGCAGTCGGCAGTGCTCGTTGATCCACGCGTCCGGGTCATCTTTGCCGAGCCATCCAACCGCATACCACCCGCAGCACATCAAGTGCGCGATGAAGGAGACCTGCCAAAAGAGCTTGAACAAGGAGATGACGGCCGGATTGACGGGTAGCGCATCCTCCACGTACATCAGGAAATTGCTCAAACGCAAGAGCTTGAGCAATCTGAAAAGGCGCAGGATGCGGAAGAGCTTGAAGATGCGCAGGCTATCGCTGCTGGTTACCTGATCGAACGGGAACGTACTCAGGAAATCCAACAGGAACCAGCCAGTCAAGTAATTGCGGGAGATCATCGCCGGATCGACCATGAGCGCGCTCGACTCCTTGACGACATAGCATGTGCGAAAGTTCACCAGGATATCCATCCAAAAGAAGGCATCGACGATCCAGTCGAAGGTGTACCATCCGGGCATAATCGACGCGGTGACGTTGACGTTGAAGCCTAGCCGGTACGGCACCACGACCACACTATAGAGAATGCATATAGCAAGCAACGCATCCCAGGTCGTCCGGAATTTCGACTCTGGCACAACAAGCCACTGTGCCTCGAGCTCTTTGAGCGACTGATCCACCTCGACGAAGTCCGAGCTTGCCTTGGCACCTTCGCGGTCAGAGCGACCCGTCGCTCGCACTTCTGGTGACACTCCCGCGCCCCTGCCCTCATCGGGAGACACGTCCGCCTGCATCACTCTGAGTGTGGTACCAGAGGCACTTGGCTCTGACAGGATCCTACCCTCGCCACGGTCGACCGTCAGGTCCTGCCGACAGATGCCTGGGCCTCTGTGCTTGCGCTGCAGCGTGCGCCACGTCACTTCCTCGCGGTGGAGCTCGCGCCTGCCGAACGCCTTATTAACATCGCCGCCTGCGCTAGCCTGCAAGTCGCCGTCGAATACCAGTGTCTGCGCCATAGTTGTGCTCGGCACACTCTCACCTTTCGATCGCGGGTCAGGCTCGCCCAGGGCGGTTACGGTGTCCGCGGAACGCGCCTTGGACATGTTTTCCACGCGCTTGGACGAGACATCCATCAGCATTACGCGTGCATCAGGGTAATACGTAAGCACGTCATCCAGGGCCTCCTTAGTGATTGTGTACATGTCGATGTGCGTGCTGGCTCTGATGGAGGCAGTGCGCGGGCTCTGGGTGAGCAATGAGATCTCGCCAAAGTGCGATCCCTCCGCGAGTATGCCTAGCAGCACATCGCTGCCGTCTGGCTTTCTCGAAAACAGCTCGACCACCCCCTTCTTGAGAAACCACATCTCGTTGCCTATCTCCCCCTCCCAGGCGATGATTTCTCCGGGAGCCTGCGCTTGGGGTCGCAACTGAAGCACCATCGCTGCGATGAATGACTGCTCAGCATCCTCAAATATTTTCATCTTCTTGATGAGGTCCTCGTGTGCCTCCATGACTACCGCATTGCGGAGCGTGGAATTGAGCTCATACACTATGGCAACCTCGTTGAATACGCTCTTGTGCGACAGGTAGTACGTGTAGTGCTTCTTGATCCGCTGCTGGAGCTCTTTTGGCAGTCGCCGCTCCTTCATGTACTCGCGGAGCTCATTCATCTTTGCTTTCAGTGCGGTTGCGCGCACGTCGATAGTCTCGAGCAGCGTTGAGATGTTGCCGATCAGAAAGCCAAAGTACGCCGCGCCCACGAGCTGGGTCAAGATGGCGTAGAGCATCTCACCATCGTTCTCGGCAACGATGTCACCATACCCCACGGCCGTCATGGTGGCGATCGTCCAATACATGCTATTCACGTACTTGCTTTCGAGGTCCGCGTCTTGTAAGTCGCGCACAGTGACCCATGTACGCGGAGGAATCTCGCAGGGCAGCTCGTCCTCGAGGCAGTCGGGATAGCCGAGGTAGAACCAAAAGCAACAAAGCATGTGGCTCAGGAAGAGGATAGAGAAGAGGAGCTTGACGAGCTTCAGTGCCGCAGGGTTCAGGTCGAGGGATGCCGACATCTTCTTCCAAATCTTGGCGAGCTTCTTGAGGCGCGCGAGCTTGAGCAGCCTGAACATGCGGATGATGCGGATGAGCTTGAGCTGCGACAGCCCGGCTGCGCCACTCGAGCTGCCCATGAATGCCTCAGCGACGAGGTCAATTGGCACAGTGGACACCAAGTCGATGAAAAACCAGCCCCTGACGTAGTTCCTCGCAATGAGGCGCTTGTCGGTGACCAGCAGGTCCATTTCGTCGAGGTACCCGGTGACGAAGTTGGCAACGATGTCCGTTAAGAACATGACGTCGATAAAGCAGTCGAAGATGAAGCCCAACCCCTGGCGGTTGAGCTCCACATAGTAGCCAATGCGTACGGGGATGGCCGTCACGCTGAAGACAATGAGCACGCCGATGAAAACGTCCCATATCACCCTCATGTTTGAGTTGGGATCGATGACTTTGGGCTTGTGCAGCGAGCTCAGCTCGATCTTGACCTGCGAGGACCGCGAGCGCAGCGCGTGTCAGCGAGTCGTGTCGAGCAGTCATATCCCATGCCATCAGGAGCTCGGCGCGCTCGAAGCTGGGATGGCAAGGTAGGTACGCGTCGCTCGCTTGTCACGCCATATTGTCACGTTCGCCGGCGCATATCATCATTTGTGCCCGTGCTCGCGAGCTCAAGCCGCACTCTCGTCCGCGCGAGCCAACGCACAGGCGCGCATAGCTGGGGTGCTGCCAGCCGGGCTCAAGGGGGGTGTGAAAGAGCGGAGAGGGACGACGGGCGGGGGCGGGCGTTCGCAACGACGGACCTTGATCTGGTTCACCGAGCGAGCCCAGAGGTTCCTGGCCGTCCTAATCCTCGCGGGGACGCGCGACGCCGCCTCGTGCTCATCCTCACTATCGTCGCCCTCATCCCCCTCATCGCCATTTCTCTTCGCGAAGCTAATGAGCGCGTCGACGACATGGTCCTGACCGTCCCCATTCTCAACCTCAGTGCCCCCTATAGCCAGGTTCTGTACGGAGAGCACTGTCGCAAAGAGCTCGGCGTTCGCAGAGCCCGACATCTCGACGCTCGCGCTGCGCCCGGGCTCATTAGCACCGTCTACCTCGCTCGCAGCCGCCTCCTGCTCCCGCTTGATATTCTCAGCATCAGCTCGCTCACGGGCTGCGTTTGCCTGGTGCGGAGCCCGGAAGTTGCCATGCGCAACTGCGTGCGAGGACAACGTCTCGGCAGCACCCGAGAAGGAGCTCGGCTGCTTGTCGATGGAAGACCGTTTCGTCACGGCCGTCCCGGCGCTCACACCACCGGCTTTGGCGCGCCTTTCTGCGCTGCCCTCCGCCACCTTGGACCCCGCAAGGCCCGCGATCATGGCGGTGGAGGGAGGCCCGCCCTGTCGAAGCGGCCGCCGCCGCGCGTACGCGCGCTCACCAGCGCGCTTGCGTTGCTCGCCCCCGCGAGCGCGCGCGTGCGAGCGCCGCCGCGGCGGCCGCCGCCACCACCGCTGCCGCAACCGCAGCAGCAGCCGCAGCAGCAGCCGTCGCGTGCCCCCGGAGAAGGGGGGGGGGGCGCCCCCCGCGCCAGAGCGCGCTCTGGCGACCCGCCACGAGCCATGCAGGTATGCAGCGCTGGGGCGTTCGCGCCCGGTCTTTGCACGCCGTGGCCGGAAATGAAAAAAGCGCACTTCTCAACAGCTACGTACAAATTTGCACGCGAAGTTCGGTCTCGTTTCGTTTCTATCTGAATCACTTTGAGCGCTGCGTTCCGCGGAATCGCAGTTGCCAGTCCAAGGCGGCACATTTCACAGTTCACGTGATGATCCGTTATTTTCGCCACTCGTGGCGGGCGCGCCTCGGTGCAGCGGAGGCGCGCCACGGCGGCGGCGCCGCTGGCCGCGGCGACACTAGCCGAGCCCAAGAGGGTGTGCGCGCTGCCTCCAGTGCTCGCGGCAGGCCTGGTGGAGGGTCTCGCCGCGCAAGGAGACAACCTTCGGTACAGTTACTGCAACAAACACACTCGCGCGCGCGGCGCGCGTGCCATAGACTCAATCGCCACCGGCGTCCGCGTAGCGCTTGGCGACGTTATTCCAGTTCGTGACCTCCCAGAAGGCGCCAACGTAGTCTGGGCGCACGTTCTTGTAGTCGAGGTAGTACGCGTGCTCCCACACGTCGAGCCCGAGCACGGGCACCAATCCCTTCGTGATGCACGGGTCCTGGTTCGGCGTGGTAGTGATCGCGAGGCGCGCCTTGGACTGGTCGTAACCGAGCCATGCCCAGCCTGAGCCCTGCACACCGACGGCCTGCGCGGCAAACTGCTTCTTCATCGCGTCCAAGGAACCGAACTCGGCCTCGATGGCGGCGAGCAGCGCGCCCTCGGGCGGCGAGCAGTCCTTAGGCGGCGCCATGTTGGTCCAGAAAATCGAGTGGTTGACGTGGCCGCCGCCATTAAACTGCCCACGCGCGCGCACGTGCATCAGCGCGCACGCGTCAGCGCATGGGCGAACATGGATAGCGGGTGACATGCACGCGGCAGGCTATCAGCTGCACGTGAAGTGCGCGCGTCTGAATCGCGCATGCATACGGAGAAAAGCCGCAACGACCACGAGCGCACATGTGCCCGCACGCACATACCTTGATGGCCGGCTGCAGCGCGATCATCTTCTGCGTGTTCCCCTTGGCTTCAGCCTCAGCGTACTGGTCGAGCGCGACGTTGAGGTTGTTGACGTAGGTCTGGTGGTGCTTGGAGTGGTGCAGCTCCATGATCTGCGGCGAGATGGCCGGCTGCAGCGCCCCGTAGTCGTAGTCGAGGTCTGGCAGCACGGCCGTCGCGTAGCCGCTCTGTGCCGCGGCAGCCCCTGCGCGGCACCAGGGGGCGGCCGCGCGCCGGCTGGCCGCGCGGGCCAGCTGGGAAAGCATCGTCTAACAAGCGCGGTCGAATGGGGCGCGAGGCGGGTGTGGAACAGGGGTGAGGGCGCCCGCAGGCGCGTGCAGTGTGACCGCCGCGTCGGCGCACGGTGCACGCTCCTCGCCTGTCGCAAAGTGATTTTGCACATCATTCTGCACTTTTTGATTGGCAAATGAATCCGAAGAGAACACCGGATTTATTTTGATGTGCTGCCGACTTGCAAACCCAATGCCACACATGCGGCCGCTCGCGCGCCTCGCCGCGTGCGCAGTCGCAGCGTCGGCGGCGTGGGCAGCGGTCGGCTGGACGGCGCGAGAGGAGAGCCTGCCCGCAGCAAACTCCACGATGGTGCGCGCTGCCCGCTCGCCTCGCGCTTGCCGCGGTGGGTTTGCCGTGACTGGCCCCAAGCGCGGAGCCCGCCCTGGCAACGCCGCACCCGCAGCGGCGTGCGCACTGTTATGGCCTCTAGCTAGGCGTGTGCGACGCTGACCGAGTTCACCGTGGTGACTATCCCGTTGCGGCAACGCAGGCATTCAAAGGCCAGCGCGCAGTAGTCGTCGGCGCCACGAAAGGCATCGGCCGCGGCATTGCGATGCACCTTGCGCGTGAGGGTGCGACTGTGCTCGCCGCCAGCCGTTCGCGCGAGCGCGGTGAGGCGCTCGTGCGCGAGATGCGTGCGGCCTCTCCTGTTGGCACGGCCACTGAGCGCGAGGGTGGGTGGTCGCACGCGTACGTGCCACTTGATGCTTTCTCGCTCGCTTCGTGCGCTGAGTTTGTCGAGGAAGTCACCGCGAGAGCCGAGCGCGCTGGGGGACATGGGGGAGTCGACATGCTCGTGCTCACCCAAGGGATGGCCACATTGCAGGGGTACACACCCACGGCTGAAGGCCTAGACGAGAAGGTGCGCGTGTGAGCGCGCACACGCGTGCAGCTTCGCAGCGAGGACTTGCATCTAATCTGCTCGCGCCCGCGCGCGCGCGCAAATGCACACGCGCGCGGCGCTCGCAGCTCACGCTGCACGTGTACAGCCGTGCGGCGCTGGCGATCGGGCTCGCACCCGCGCTCGAGCGGGCCCCCATGCCACGTGTGCTCACAGTGCTCTCTGCAGGCGTGCACGGGAGCTATTCGAAGTGGGACTCGGACGTGGACCTCAGTAAGGGCGCATACAGCATCAAGAACGCTGCCGACGCGGCGGGTGTGTACAACGACGTGCTCGTAGAGCAGATGAGCGTTGCTCACCCGAAGGTTGCGTACACGCACGCATCCCCTGGCTTTGTCAACACGAACTGGGGGGAGGAGATGCCCCTTCCCGTCAAGTTTCTCGTGCGCTGCCTGCAGCCGTTCGGCAGAAGTCCTGCCAAGTGCGCGGACAAGCTTGTAGGGGGTATGGTGGCTGCCCAGGGGGACAAGACGGGTGGGTGGTATCTGATCGACCAGGACGGAGTGGCAAGTCCTAAGCCCGCGAAGGTGCATGAAGCCGCAAAAGGGCCCGTTTGGGAGCACATCACCCGGGTCGTCCGCGACAAGGGAACGCAGTCGAAGTAATTATGGCGAGCAGAGAAAGCTTACGTTCAAGCATGTGCGTGGGCCGCATCTTGAGTCTCACTCGCTGTCGAGCGCAAGTAGCGCGACCTTCGCCCGCAGAGTCTTCAGCTGATTTTCAGCAACAGACGTCGCGAGCTCGAGGCGCGTCTCGAGGCCAGCGCCCGGCCCCTCGACGAGTGCGAGCGCGCGCGCACGTGCCTGCACGAGCGCCTCGTCATCTGCGAAGCTCGCGGCGGGCATCGCCTGCAGCGCAGCAAACGATAGCCGCTCGCAGTAACAGAGTTCCGCCCAGCCCTGTGCGTCCTCGACAGTGGGTGCGAGCGCGCCGTAGGCGCTGAGCGCGGGCCCAGCGAGCTCGTCGCCACCGTCGATCACCACAGCGTCGCCGCTCGCGACCGACGCACCCAGACGTTCGGCCTGCTCACGCTCCTCAAGCGACCACGGGGCGTCGTCCGCTTTTATGCGCTCGGTCTCTGCCTGTGCTCGTGCTGCCTGCAGGTCCGCCACGGTCACGGGGCGCTTGCGCTCAGCCCATTCGATTGCAGAGCGCAGCGAAGATGTCTCGGCATGGCCCCACAGCATGCCATCGTCCGCGTCCTCCGACTCGGGAGTGTCCCCTTCGCTCGTCCCGTTCGGCGCGCGTCCCGTCAGGCGCTCCGCGAGCTCCATGACGGCGGCGAGCGTCGCCTCTAGCTGCACCGCGCTCTCAAGCATCGACTTGGTGAGCTGCGTGTCCGGCAACGGGCAGGGGGAGCGCGGGTCGGAGGAGGGATGCGGGACATCGTGGCACAGGGCAGTCAGGAAGCCCCCATCGCTCTGCTGTACGGCGTCCTCGAGCATCAGGCGACCCTCACACACAATTTCAACCTCGCACCCGACTTCGAGCCTGTCCATGCGCACGACCCGTGCGAGCGAGGCGACCGGGACGATGCCTGCCTGCCCCCCGCCCATGTCGGCCACGCAGATGTGAGCGAGCAGGCCACCGCAGCGGTCGACGGCGTCCTCGGCTGCGCCCAGCGTGCGTGCCTCGAAGAGGTGGAGGCGCTTGCGACTGCCCGGTAAGAAGGGCTCGTCGACACTGAAGCACAGCGCGGGGAGCGCCTCGCGTCCCGGCATGTACTCCCCCCGCGCCCCCTCGTCGCCCGCCTCTGCGTCCGCGCCATTGCCGCCCGCGTCCGCGGCCGCGCCACCGCCGTCCGCCGCTCCATGAGCGCCGCCATCCCTGCCGCAGGCCAACCCCCTGAGCGTCCCCGCGCCCCGACGGGACGGCGGCACGGTGCTCCCGGCGCGCGCGCTGTGCAGTGCGGGCGCCCGTAGCCCTCCCCGAGCGCGCCCAGGGTGCGGCGGCACGGAGCCGACCGACATGCATGTAGCGCCCCTCGATCGACGGCGGCTGGATCGCGGCGAGCTGGATGTATTCGCCGCATACTTTTTGCAACACGTCACATTTTGGCCAGAACACTACTACCGCACGACGGTCTGTCTGTCAGTGTGCACCCTCCTGGCGTGCGACCGCCGCACCCACCCCTCCCTCCCCGCGCGCGCGTGCGCGCGCACGCGAATGCCGCGATACCAATCCGGACTGGAACGAATCGGCGCGGCGCGGCGGCGGCGCGCGGCGGCAGACGCGCGCGGGGTGCGCACGGCGAGCTCGTCGCCGCGGGGACCGAATGCGGCCGCGTGCGCGTGTTCGACGCGCGCGCCCCGCCGCGCGCGGCGGCGTGCGTCGCGATCGACCTGAGCACCGACGCGCAGAAGGCCGGGGCCGCGGAAGTGACCTGCGTGCAGTTCAGCCCCGCCGAGCCGCACGTGCTGCTCGTTGGGTGGGGCACAGAGGCGCTCGTCGTAGACACGCGCGCCGCGGGTGAGGGAGGCTGCGGCAGCGGCAGCGGCGGTAGCAACCGCACGGCGAGCGGAGAAATCGTTGCCGCGCTGGCGTGTGGCGAGGAGGAGGTGTCGTGCGTGTCCGCGTGCCCGCGCGGCGCGCTCGCAGCGGTCACGGACGACGCAGGTGACATACGCGTGTTTGATTTGAGATCGAGGAGGATGCGGCGGCGCATGCGCGGCGCGCACGAGCCGATGGCGGCGGCGTGCTGCTGGCGCGGCGCCGACGCGCCGCAGCAGCTCGTGAGCGCTGGGCTCGATGCGACACTCGCGCTTTGGGACATGGGGGACCAGGGCAAGCTCAAGAGGCGCTGGCCCGCCCGCGACGTCTCCCTCTTGCAGGGTGGCATGAGCGCAGGAGTCAACCCGCCATACGTGCACGCACTCGCGTGCGATGCGAGCGCTCGACTCTGCGCGGCAGCGATCGGTGACGGCTCGGTGTGCGTGTACAGCACGCACGCAGCAGCCCTCGGCGGGGTAGGGAGCAGGGGCGGAGGTGGTGGGCGGCGCAAGCGCGGGGTAAGTGGCAGAGGCGGGGGCGACGGTCTATACGTGGCAACCTCCCCGGAGGCGCACGCCGCTGCCGCCTCGGCGGTGGCATTCTGCCACGGCGGGGCGGCGTTGGTCTCCGGTGGTAATGACCGCCGCCTGGCGCTGTGGCGATGGGGCGCAAGCAGCGCCGCTGGCGGCAGCGCGACCACCACAGACGCCGCCGTGGACGCGGCGGCTGCGGCGACGGTTTACACGCCGCTGCGGCGCAAGGTGAACGCGCTGGCCGTGCTCGGCGCCGGGGATGACGCCGATGCGCGCGTGCGCGTGGCCGTAGCCGACACCGGACCGAAGCTCAAGCTCGTGCAGCTCAGGGGCACAGAGTAGCCCAGCGGGGGCGCCGTGCGCGAGGCGCGTCGAAACGATCGCGGCAACGGCGATGGCGAGCCCGAGCAGCCTATGATCAGAGCATAGCGCGCGTTGCACAGCGCAGCGCATCTCGTGGCGCGCATCGCATCACAGCATGCAGCTGCACGCTTGGCCACTGCCACTGCCTACTTGAAGTCCTATAATTAATTAATGTCCACGCCGTGTGCTCCCCCCTGAGCGTCTAGTGTGCGCATCTCGCTGGTCGTCCTTGTCGTACTCGCAGAAGTAGTATTTGTCTGGAGGTGCATCGATAGGAAGCACTGCCTGGGGGTGCGTCTCGCATTTAATTAGGCTCCGCCAGTACGTGTGTGAGTTGTTGGTACCGTTCGCGTAGTGCCCACGTCGATTGCGCTTGAGTAGATTCACAGTGATGATGCCCTCCGAGAGCAGCCACGTCGAGTCATCGGCCTTCACGTCACGGTAGAGCTCGCCTGCCAGAAGCGGAGCGCCCTCGTACTCGACCCGCAGATGCGTCGATGTGATCTGCACGTCCACGTCGCGTCCAGTCGCGTTTGGGGGCAGCAAGAAGTGAGCCTCCACGAAACTCTGGTTTTGGACCCACTTGTACTTGCCCGGAACCTCGCCACCAAGCTGCGAGTGTACACGCGCACGCGCGCGTCAGCGCGAGCGCGTGCGCTCGGAGTCAATAGTGCCCTTCCTGTGCTGGAGCTAGCAACGCACCATTCCATCATACGTGATGCAATCCCATTGCGTCTTCTGTGGGTTGGCCTTTTGCTCGGCGAGCTTGACGAGGGCGGCCTGCTCGGAGCGCTCCATGAGCACAAGCTCCTCGGGTGAGTAGGACGGTTCTCGGGGCTTTGGGTTGGCGCGACCGTACATGGTCTCTATGATACGGTGACCTTGGCGCTCCATGCGCTCCACCTCGTCGTCCTGCGCGTGCTCGCCGCGGATGCGCCGCCGAGCAACGAGGGAGTTGAGCATCACATGGGACGTGTCAGCTCGGGTGGACGCACACCTGTGGCCACCGCCAGCGAAGGAGCGCGCACAACAAGGCTACGCGCACCTTGAGCACGGCCTGTTTTCCGTGCTTGCGCATCCACCTGGCAAACTTGGGCTCGTTCGCCTCGATTGCGTCGGCGAAGTCGTTGCGGCGGCACCATGTTCGATGGAAAGGCCAGTAGGCCTTCTGGCACTTGACTGAGCAGAAGTACACCGCGTGGCAGCGGCTACACCGCGCTAGAGATTCGGTCGAGCCGCAGTTGGCTATAATATAAGCAGAGGTCCACCCGCAACGAGCACGCGTTAGCTGCTGGAGCGCGATGGCAGCAATTGGCTCGCACGCGCTCTGCGGGCGCGTACGAGCTGGCGGCGAGGCACACGAGGGCGCCCCATCACGGCGCTTCCCCTCTCCCTCAACCGCGAGAGCGACGCCCTCGAGGCGTACCGCGGCGCGCCGAAACGCGCGTGGACGGCGCCTCTCTCCTCTTTCGCCCTTACGGCGCCGCGAGAGCGAGCCCATCCGCCCCGCGCCCGCGTGCCGTTGGCCCGCGCGCAAGCGCGCGCGCGCACGCCGCGCCGCCGCCATTGTGCACGACGGCGTCTTCCTGCACAACGAGCGCTTCTTCGCCGCGGCGCAGCGCGCCGCGGCCCGCTGCCCACGTGCGGCCACGCACCGCACTCCTTGATGTCCTGTTCCGCGTCTGCGTGTGCCGCGCCGCTCATGGACATGGCTTTCGGCCCCGGGGGGTGGAGGGCGGGGGAGGGGCAGGGAGGGAGGGTCGGCGGCGCCGGTGGGCTCCCGCGCGCGCGGTCTGGGCGCTGTTCCCCCTCGCGGCCCAGTTCCCCCCGGCACCCGGATCTGCAACGTGCCAACCCTGCACGCAGGGGGGCACAGCCGAATGTACCGATGGTAAAACCTACAACACCAACTACCGTAAATAGTCGTAAAAATTGGCCCCTAACCTCAGCGCCGCGCGCTCGCGCTGTGTGACAGATGGGGTTCCCCGGGGGGGGGGGACTGCACCGCGAACGCCCGCCCGCGGGGGTGGGGTCGCCCCTCCCCCTCCCCCTCCCTCCCCCCCCCCCCCTCCGCGGACCCGAGCGCGCGGCCGCGCCACTCCGCGCCCCCGCGGGCGCGGGGCGGCCGCTCACCTGCGGCACTCACCCAGCCACCGCACACGATGCCTCTCGTGCCTTCGCTGGCGCTGCGCGCGCGGCTGGCGTCGCTGGCGCTGCTGGCGCCGCTGCTGGCACTGCTGCTGGCGCTGCTGGCGCCCATGCCTGCGAGCGGGGCGCGCGCGCTGCAACAAGGGCGCGACCGCCGCTGTCCTCGGAGCTTTCGCTTGTGCGGCGAGCTCGCCGTTGACCCGGCCTCGCTGCCGGACCTGCTCTACCGAAGTGCGGGGCACGTGCGGCCCGTCGAGCCCGTCGACCTCGCGAGCGACGCGGACGCGCTGCGCGAGGTGGGCAAGGCGCGCAGCTACAGGGGGGAGCTCATCGTGCTGGCGGCGACGCGCTCGCACTGGGCGTACGCGGCAAACGCGGTGACACAGCTGCACCAGCTGCGGATGGAGCACTACATCGTCGTCGCGCCCTCGCTGGAGGACTGCGTAGCGCTCCAGGAGAAGACTCCGAAAATGGCGTGTGTGTACTCCACGCTGGTGTCTACCGACGCCCACGGTGACACTCAATGGTCTGTGTGGACGACGCGCAAGCGGTACGTTGGCAGGTGGACAGCACTCGGCCTCGGCGTTCTACAAGCGGACCTCGACATGATTTTTTTCGAAAACCCATACCCAGCGCTCAAGGGCTCGCTCGCCGATCTGTCGCTTGTACACCTGCAGGAGGGGCGCTGCCATACCGCGCGTGCCAACGGCGGCCTGCTGTACGCGCAACATGCGTGCATGGGCTCTGTGGCGCACTGGGTGCTGCGCGAGGTGTTCGAGCGCGCGCATCGCATCGTTGAGGATCCGCGCGTGCTTAACACGTACTACCCGGGTGGCGACCTCCTCTCAGACGGCGTCGACCTTGACGATCCGGGCATGTACAGGAAATACGTGCATGCTACGAGCGACGAGCAGGCCTTGCTCCGCGACGCGCTCATGAGTGCGTTCGTCGGCAAGGAGATGCACTTCCTGAGCGTGCAGCCAATAGCGACTAGCTTGCACGGCTTCGACGCCTGGAGGGCGGCCTACGACCGAGCCAAGGGCGGCGAATTCTCGTGCGCAAAGGTGGCCATGGAGAGGGACGCCGTGCCTGGCGTGTGCTACGATCCGTCCAGCAACAAAGGGGCCTCCCTGCACGCCGTGGCACGTACTCTCACCGCGCCCGCCGAGGCCCGAGCCAATCGCGACCCCGACGCCAGCGACGTGCTCTGCCTCGATCCGCCCGCCGAGTACGGAGGCTTCGCACCGTACGAGCTCTTCGGCTCCGTAGCCTCGATCACCGTGCAGCGAGACCAGGTGAAGAACTGCTCATATCTCGCGGATACCTTCGTCGCACCCACACTGTGGGGCCGTCCGCGGGTGTCGCCCGCATCGGTGGTTCATCTGGTGGGCGCCTCGCACCCAGGGCGCGGCGTTATCATGCGCGCACTCGGCGCGTGGGACTATACCATCGCGCCCCTGATTGTGCCCGGCGTTGACACTGCTGCGCCGGCCTCGCGCATGAAACGCGCGCTTGGGCTCGCCCATCCTGCGGCGGTCGAGGCGTTCGCCTCGCTCCACGACTTTGAGGCGATGCTCGCGGCGCTCCACATGATCGCCGACGCGACTGGCCGCACGATGGCCGCGCCCGCGATGATGTGCCCGCGCGCGCCGACGAACACGGCGCCCTGGTGGTCGACGATGAATGCCTTCCTCCAGATGCCGGTGGGAAGGGAACAGGTACGTGACGTCAGTTGACTTGAGACCCTGACGGCACGCCCGTTCGGCTCGAAGTCCTTGAGACGCTGCCTCCGTACGCGTGCGCTGCGACTCGGCGTCGCCCAGCTGTCTTGCGCATCGAAATATATGCACTGTGCTGACGGGCCTGGCCGCGCCGCCTGTGAGCAGGTGCGCGCCTCGGCGTCGCTGCAGGTGCCGCAGCATGCCTCCGAGCCGCCCTCGCACATCTGCGTGTGGCTAATGCGGACGTCCGAATGGTGCACCGAGTGGGACTTCCTGCACCCGCCAGACCTGGACAGGCTGGTGGTGGAGACGGGCGGCCTTGGCGCGGTCGCGACGGTGTCGCTCGACGACCTGCTGCTCGGCGAAGCCGATCGCGCAGCGCTCGAGGGTGAGGCGGATGGCGGGGGCGCCGTGATCGCGTGGGATGCGGAGTGGTGGGCGCGCTACGATACGCTCCCCGATGAGGGTATGGACTTCGTCTTCGACGCGGAGAAGCTCGAGAGCTTGCTAGGCAGGGAAGAGGCCGTCGTTCTCATCGACTTGGGCGGGCGCGAGACGCTTCCCTGGGGCATCGCCAACGTGCGGGCGGGCTCGCGCGTCGATGAAGCGCTGTCGGCGCGCGCGCGCATCCGCGGCGGCTGCACTGTGCTGCGGGACGCGCAGCGCGGCCGGCCGCCGAGGTTCGGGGCGCGGGGAGCGACGCTCATTCACGAGTGGTGATGGCAGCAGGTGGCCCACGCGCGCAGGTAATATTGGGGATCGAGTGAACAGACCCGGTGTGCGGCGCCGTTGCTTGCGCGCAGACCCGGATACATAGTGCGGATACGCGGTGTGCATCGGCTGAACCTGAGGGTTGGGGTTGGACCGTGGGCCTGCGGCCATCCAGCGCACTCTGCTCGATTTGCGCGCCGCCGGCACCACACTGCGCGCTCTGCTGCGGGGCGTGCGTGGCCTCGCGGCGCGCCGCGAGGGCGGGGTTGGGTGGGGCGGAGTGGGGAGCCTTCGCTCGCTCGTCGCGTGGGGAGAGGCTTGACGCATCGCGGTCGCGCTGCCCGCGCTGCTGCACCCCACCCCGCCCGGCACACGTGCCCGCACGCCCGGCGCGCTCACGCGCATGCTGCTGGGGCGTGGGCACGCGTGTCGCGGCGTCGCAGCTGAAGCGACGGTGTCGCCGCTGGGCAACGCGGCGGCGGCGTGCGCGGCCAGCGCGTGTGCGACGCGTGAGCAGGTGGGATGGCAGGTCGCGTGTGTGACAAGAGCGCTCGGACCCTCGGTCAGGTTGGGCGCAGGGGCGGCCGTGCGGGCATGTGCCGGCGCAGCGGCCCGGACGCCGCTGTTCGAGGCGATGGCTGGCGCAAGCTCCCGCCCGCCACCTGTGCTGGCGGATGTTACCGAGTGCCCCGTGCGCGTGCGCGGGCGCACGCGGGGCGAGCTCGCGATCGTCGGATCCGCCGCGCCGGCCACATCGCCGACTGTGCTCACAACCTTCCCCGCCGGCGCCGAGCGCCTCGCAGTGGTGCGCCCGGCGTACTCGCAGGACGCGGCGGCGGTGCCGCTGAGCGATACGCTGCGGCCGGCAGGACCGGACGGCAGCGCCGGGGTAATAATGCCGCGTGAGTGCGGCACGGGGGCCTTTGTCGTGGACGAGTACGTGCGCGGCCGTTCAGGTGCTGTCGGGCAGGCCGCCCGCGAGTGCATGGAGCTCGGTCAGCACGCTGTGCCGCTGCTGTCGTACCTGCGTGCGGCGGGCGTGCCCGTCGCGGAAAAGGAGCGCGAGGAGTTTGAGCAGCTGCCCGCCCGCTACCCGCCGGACGAGCGCACGGCGCATCCTCAGTCTACCAATCGCGTGCTGATGATGGCGCCGACGGCGTTTGGATTCAACGCCGACGCCGCGGAGGACAACTACTTTATGAACGGGGCCAATACGGGGACTGGCGCAGGGTCGGGGGACCCAGCGAGCTCCTCCATAACGCAGCGCGCCATGCGCGAACACCAGGCGCTCTGGCGCGCGCTGAGCGATGCTGGTGTGGTGGTCTCGTTGTGGTCACACAGCGCCGAGCAGGGCACACCCGATGCGCTCTTCCCCAACAACTGGTTCTCAACGCACGCTGCGACAGGCGCGGCTGCGGGGCGCACAGAGCAGGCGACGCTCGCGCTGTATCCGATGAAGCCGCCGAACAGGCGAAAGGAGAGGCGCGACGACATTGTGGCGTGGCTCAGCAGCCGGTACGGGCGCGTGGTGGACTTCTCGCCGGCGGAGGAGGGCAATGTACGCATTCCTCACGCGGATGCGGACGGCGCCGACGCGCCAGCTCCCGCCGCGGCCTTCCTCGAAGGCACCGGCAGCCTGGTGCTCGACCACATCAACCGCGTGGCATACGTGGCCGCAAGCGAACGCTCGGACGTGGCGCTGGCGAGTGCATGGGCAAGTACCATTGGTTTCAGCGAGCTGGTGGCCTTCGACGCCACCGACGCGGATGGCAGGCCAATTTACCACACGAATGTCGTGATGTCCATCGGCACGTCCTTCGCGGTCGTGTGCGCGGAGGCCATCGAGGACGACGGCCAGCGCGAGCGCGTGCTCGCGCGCCTGCGGGCCGGTGGCAAGGAAGTGATCCAAATATCGCGTGCGCAGATGGAGCAGTTTTGCGGCAATGTGCTCGAGCTGCGCGACGGGCGGGGGAGGCCCATCCTGGCGCTCTCCGAGGCGGCGCACTTCGGCTTCACCGGCGAGGACAGGCTCACGCTCAGCAGGCACGTGCACGACTTCGTGAGCGTCCCCATCCCCACCATCGAGGCCATCGGCGGCGGCAGCGTGCGCTGCACCCTCGCGGAGCTCTTCTGAGCTGTCAACAGAGAGATCCGAGGCGACGGACCCGAGGCGGCGACTGATAAGTTGAGCATTTTGAGTTCAAAAGTGGGCGCTGCAACCCAGATTTTATCACCGTCAAACTGGTGGACGGACCGGTCTCAACATACCATCTCCCGGTCGCGATTGATCGGATACTTGTGATTTCCTCGCCTCATTCCGCATGTTGTCGAGGCTGCCGGCGTGGGCGAGGCGCACGGGTCGGCGTGGAGGCGGGGGCGATGGGGGGGGCGCCTGCATCGTGGGGCGCGGCCGCCGCGGCGCGCCATGCGAGACGAGGCGTCGCCGGCGGGCGGCACGCCGGCGCCGGCGCCGGCACCTGTGGCGACTGGCGCGCAGCAGCTTCTGGCCAGAGCGGCGGCCTTCACGGCGAAATTCGCGGCCGGGATCGGTATCTCGTCCATCTCGAGGGTGTTCTCCTCGGCGGCAGGCAGCGCAACCCCCGGTGAGAAGCGCCCGCGCGGCGACGACGGCAGTGAACACCCCTCGCGGCCTCGCGGGGAGCAGGAAAAGGAGCTGCCCTTGGCCAGCGCAGGCATCGGCGACGGGGGGGAGGGAGAACGTCGGGTGAGGCGCAAGCGCGACGGCGGATCGCCTCTGGTTTCACCTGCCGCGCAGCCCTCGTCGCAGCAGATCGCCGGCTTTCGCACGCCCGCGTGGCGGCCGACTCCCAGTCGCTGGCAGGGAAGGACAGCTCGTGCGGACTCGCTGCGCGCTACGCCCAGCTCTCGCGCTACAACCACGCAGCTGAAAGTCCGCCAGGATCGTCAACAGAAGCAGCAGCTGGAGGAGCAACAGCCTCGCACGCCCGCGGTCACATTTGCCAGCGGCGCGTGCGAGGAACCTGTAGGTGCCCCGCTCTCGCCTGGCACAGGCGAGTTGGCGAGGCTTGCATCGGGGGGGAGCCGCCGGATCGCTCCTGGCAGCGCACGCAGGGGCACGCCGTCTCTCTCAAGGCGGAGGGGTACCCCGTTTGCCCGTCCCGGCGCGCTCACACCCGGATCGAGCGCCCGCAGGCAACGCTACATCACGCCGGTGCGCGGGTTGGCACCCGAGATCGCAGCGCTCGTCATGGAGTCGGTGGAGAAGATGAACAAGTTGAGGGATGAGGTGCTCGAGCAGCGCGAGGAGTACAGTCGAATGCTGAGCACCATGCAAGCCAATACGACGCCGGCGGTGAAGTCTCCGAGCGTGCAGACGCCACCGGACGTCATCGGTGGCAGGAACAATCCCGTGGATCTCCTCGGCGCCTCTCCAGCAGGCGGCGACGGCGGGGCGGGGCGCGCCCATCTTGGCAGCGCAGCTGGCAGCCCCATTCCCGCGGACCTGGTGAAGCGCATGGAGCGCGTGCGCGTGACAACGCGCGCGTCAGCCAAGGCGCACGCGCAAAAGGAGGAGGAGCTCGCCGCCATGGAGGATCTGCTCCAACAGCAGCAGGCCAACCGGGCCGCGGCACAGACGCGCAAGTCAGAGGCGGCGCTCAAAGCCGAGTTCCCGGCGGCGTACCGCGCGCGGCGCCCTGGCAGTGAGGTGATATCTGACAACAGGACAGAGAGTGGTCGGACGCCGAGCGGCCAAGGAAGCGGGCACGGGGTCGTCGAGGAAGATGTGGCGGAGGTTGAGGGCGCGGAGGACCCGGCCCTCACGCCGCTGACCCCCGAGGAGGAGGAGAAGGTGCTCGATGCTCTGGACGAAACCATACAGCCGCGCAACGAGCAGCTGGCTTTCCACAAGGACGAGGGCGCTCCGTGCACCAGGTACGACTTCGCCAGCATGCGGGGCGGAGAGTGGCTGAACGATGAGGTCATCAATTTCTATCTTAGGATGATCAAGGACAGACAGGTCAGGGACGCAGAAGCGGGTGGTCGGCTGCCGAAGGTGTGGGTCTGGACCACGATGTTCTACAAGAAGCTGTATTCGGTGGAAAGCGGGAGCTACGTTGGGAAGTACGATTACAAGGGAGTCAAGAGGTGGACATTGCCCGCGAGGCTGAAAGCGCGAAAGCTGCCTGCGGAGAGCGTGTTTGACGTGGACAAGATCATCGTCCCCTTGCACCAGGAGGTGCACTGGACCGTCTGCGTCATCGACCTGCGCGCCAAGCGCCTGACATTCTACGACTCCATGCACCACTCGGACGTTCTGAATGCGCTCACGAACCTCAAACGCTGGCTGTCCGATGAACATCAGGCCAAGAAAGGCGAGCCCCTCGACCTGTCCGACTGGGAGGTGGTCGAGCGGCCGCACGAGCACGGCGAGGCTGTGCCCTCGCAGTTGAATGGTGTCGACTGCGGCGTGTTCATGCTGAAGATGGCCGAGTACCAGGCCCGGGACGCAAAGATGACCTTCTCGCAGGACGACATGCCTTTCTTCAGGCGGCGCATTGTCGCCGACATCCTCAATGGCAAGATCGCCTGACGCGCGAGAGGGCGCGCGCGCTCGGCTGGCCGCGCGCGTGCCCACGTAACGACGCCAGCTGCGAAACCAAACGCACGCACCCTGCCCGCGCCGCCGGTGGCGCAGCCTGGCGCTCCCCGCACGTTCTCTTGAGTTGTTAATCTTACATTCGCGGCGCCCGCACGGGCGCGCAGCCTAACGCTGCCTAGCCAATGAGGATGAGCGGGGTGCCAACGTCAACGGCACCGCCGTCGTCAGTCAGGATCTCCTTGACGGTACCGCTCACCTCGGCCTCGATCTCGTTCATCAGCTTCATTGCCTCGATGATGCACAGCGTCTGTCCAACGGTGACCGAATCGCCGACCTTGACGAAAGGCGGCTCGCCGGGGGCGGGGCAGCGGTACATGGTGCCCGCCATGGGCGAGAGCATGGCACCAGCCGGTGGCGCAGCGTCGGCCGCCGGCGCAGCGGCCGGCGGCGGCGGCGGCGCAGCAGCGGCGGGCTCGGGCTCGGCAGCAGGCGCAGCGGGCGGCAGCGAACCCATCGGCATCGGCGCGCCCATCATCTGCGGCATCATCATCGGCGCCGCCGCGGCAGGGGGGGGCTCGAGCGCCTCCGCCTTCTTCACCGACACGGAGAGCGCCGACGACTTAACGTCCAGCTCGACGATGTCCGAGTCGTCCACCATGCGGATGATGTTGGAGATCTCCTCGAACTGCTCCTCCGTAATGGTGACCGGCTGGTCGGCGGCGCGGGCAGGCACCATCTGCGTTCCCACCACAAGCGAAGAGGACGGGAAGTGGGGTGGGGAGGGGAGGGGGGAGGGAGGGAGCAGGCGGACACGGATGCGTGTCAGCGATGGTCTTCCTGCGGCACGCAAGCGCCCACGCGTGCAGGCACGAACGCGCATGGGAGCGCGCACGAACGCGAGCGAGAGCGCGAGAGCGAGGGCATGAGACCCTGCCGTGCTCAGTGCCCGGCGCCGGCTGGCAGAGCTCAGCGAGGTTCATCTGAGCGCGGAGCGCAACGCTCACGCGCCGGCCAGCAAGCGCGCCCCGTGCAGTAACCGCGCGCGCGCGCGACGTGGTGGTGGACCCCCCACCCCCCCCACCCCCTTCCCCCTTGCTACGCCCACCTGCCCCCCTCTTCACCCCTACGCGGCCGCACGCGCGCCGCGGCACCCGCCCCGCGCGCCCGCG